>CM023102.1:24694411-25044948 GCA_013103745.1 Gardenia jasminoides | reverse complement strand
AAGGTGATTGTCTAACATATCTAACAATTGCCCCTAACACGGTCAATTGAATTTCCAAACTTTTTTTATGCCATCGGTAACAATTAGATTTACTATATGACCCACACACCTCACATGAGTCCATTTCCCATCTAACACGGCTTTTCCCCAATTAAAGTTTTCCCCTTAAATCTTGGACAGCAATATCATTGGAACTTCATTGTCAAGCTGTAGCAGTTGGGACATCATCAATTCCCCTCTAGTAGATACTTATCTATAGCCTTTCCAATTTTAGTTCCCTTGTGGCTAGTAATGGGGCAAAATTCAGGATTCTTTTGTTCAATTTCCAACCATTATCAATGAAATGACGGTGAGGCACATATAGTTTATCCTTTGAATAGATGTCAAGAATCTGTAGTTAGACAAATTCTACTATTGTTATTTTTATGACATGTTTCAGCTTGATTTTTCATCTTAGTATAGCTGATAACAATCTCTAGAGATAGTCCACCTAGAAGAATTCTAAAGATGGACAAGCAGTCCATCATATGTTGAAAGCCTCTTCCCTCTACATGTTTAAAGGCAATTCATCTACAATTACCATGTAAGCTATGCTTTTCTAATAGCTTCAACATCAAATTTCCAACAAATAAGTGACCTTTAACCTCTCAGCTTGAAGTTTGATTCACCCAACAAAGTTGCGTAACAAACTTATTTTGAGGATTTAGATGACATTAGATACATGAGTGTTAAGAGGGTAGTACCATTACTTCTTGAATCGCGGTATGATCTTCTCACAATACTTGCATACCGCATGACGAACTACTTTGACATGCTTTATATCAAAATGCTCCCAAGCTCTGGATCTCTTCTTGTACTCTCCTCTTTTCTTAGCAGCACCAGAGTGTTCAAAGCTTTCTGTGGTGGGACTAGGAGGTAGAGTTCCACATGACCCTCCTTTTTCCAACTCCTCATGGCTTGGATTGCTTGCAGTTGTAGCATCAGACATAGTTTCAAATTTCTGTAAATCCAACCATGTAAAATATGCAATTAAGTGTAATACTTGGCAGAATTTCATCGGCTAATGAAAATGTACAACTAAGCGAGGGGGACCTTATACTTAATGGTCCACTTAATATATATACATAAAGAAACTCAAGAGGTATTCAAGATATTCTTACATAAAGAAATCCCACTAGTGTTTCTGTTTAGATATAGTGAGACATACCATGTGTCTGATTTTTTATTCATGGCGACAAAATGAGTAAACAATAGTGGCTTGGTTTGCATTGGTGACCCTTTCTTGGATTTTCTATGCAAGAGTAGTTAAGTGCTAGATAGATCAGTGCTTTTAGTTTTACCAAATCAAAGGGTCTGCATGCCAGCTTTTTAATTCATGAGGTCATTCCATTAATGTTGTTCTTTTCTAAGATCTTTTCATGTCGTCAACTACCCTTGAATCAATGCGTTTGCTCCACTACTTTACGAACTAGTAACTAATTTGTCACACATTGGACTGTGTACATGTTTTCTTGTTTTCTTTAACTATTTTGCCAAGTATAATCTACCAGTATAATCAATTAAGTTATTGTTTTCTTTTTTTCTTCAACTATTTTGTTTGCTGAAATCAAAGGCATATAGTGCATGAAGCGGGTAAAATCAGAAACTTGGGAGATTGTGGAATCTTTCAGAAATTGATTTTTTTTCCCTTAAAAAAAATTTACACCTAAAGAAGATCATAAACGAGGTAAACATAATCCTCATCAACATTAAGACTTGTGAGAGAGAAATTAAGACAAGATTTTGTTTAATTGACCAAGGTATTATGTGAAGAAAATGAGAAAAGAATGAGCAATAAAATATATGTAGTCAAACTTACTTTGTGGACAAGCCATACTTTGGTATGAAACTTCCTATGTCGTGTCCACTCCTTTTAGTTCTCAATCTTCAAGTTCGACTTTTGTCTTTTCATATTCTAACTTCTAGTATCTTCTCATGTTTTTTTTTCTTTCATTAATTCAGGTTCGGAGACAAACATGAACTCCGCGGAATGAGGTGTTATCCATTTTGGCATGAACTCTGATGAAAACAATGCCAAGAAGGACTTTGAAAAATATGCATTTGCAGAGAAAGTCATCATGATATCTTCTTGAACTGATGAAATCTTGGATATTTAGGTATTGTGCGGTAGAAAATTGGTGATCTACCTTTATTTGTAAGAAAAAACACTTATATCAAAATGCCACACAAACCACTTGCTTGAAATAACAGCACAAGTTGAAGTAGGCACAAATTGATGCTTATACTTAGTTCCCTTTTGAGATTTCTAAGACTAATGCCAATTTTTCATCATTGAAAAATAACACGTGTCTTTTCAGACCACGAGACGGAAAAGAAGCACTAAGATTGAGACTTGACAAAAATCACCAAATCAAATCATGAGAATAACTTCGATCACGACCAAACACAAAAAATTCCAAACCAGGTAAAAAAACAAGAAGAATCAACATAGAACTTCAAGGCAACGAAAATAAAGGAAAATATTGATTATAGCGAAGGAGGACTTACCGTGATATTGGAACGCTGATTGAAGATTGAAGGCAGTGGATTGAGAAGTGGGGCTAGGGATTTGGGAATTTCTTCTCTTCCTCTCTCTCGACTTCCCTCTCCGACTCTACACTTCAACTTAGTTTGAGAGAAATCTGGACAAAACCGAAAGGGAAAGAATCTGAGTCGGCGTGCTCTGGGAGTTTGGAAGGGGGGAGAGGCCAGAAGAGGTGGGTACTAGGTGGGTGGGCTGCAGCTGAAAATGATTGGGGTTGAGGGAAAGAAACAAGCGTAGCCAGTTGAGTCTCTTGACTTGAGTGAGGGGCACGAGGCTGAGGCTAAACCAGGTGGTGTTGACTAGTCAAGAGTCAAGACTCTTGACGACTTTGGCTGAAGGAAGGAAAGAACAAGGAAGGCCTAATACATTGGGTATTAGGAATCGAATATGAAATCGGTAAATTTTTACCGTTTTACAATTGAATTGGTTGGTAACACGAATTAAACATATTGAAATCGATTTCATTATTGAATTTGACATATCTAAATTGAATTACGATTTACCGATCTAATTACTTGAATTACCGATTTGGTGTCGAAATGAAATCAATTGATCGGTAATCGGTAATTACCGTAATTACTCACCTAGTTCCAATCATCAAATATATCATCTTAATGAAAAATATGATTCAAATTAATTGAATTATAGAAAAAAATTAAAAAAAAACAAGTGCAAAAATTGACAAGTGTCAAATCTATTCAATAATAAAATACACGGTGAGAAGAAAATACAACCTTGTGTATAGTAATGGCGGATCATCTCACAAAAATTACAAAATTATTTCTTTAGAGCAGAGTTAATGGGGTTTTGGAAAATTAAAATAATTAACCAACTTAGACAAAAGCAATTTAATGAGAGTAAATTAAAGCGAGGTCAATAATAAGTAAAGCTCTAGTTAAATGAGTAACTCTTAGAGATGGTTCCTACAATTGATCATTGATGCAAGAATAAATTTAACCATTCATTGATAAATTGATTATAACTATTTACAAACTCTAACATCCAACTTTTCCACTTTATTGGTAGTCAAGGCACAACCATGACTACTTCCCCAATCAGAGATAGCCCTAAATATGATCATACAATTCAATCTCCCAATTGTAGTAGAAACTAAAAAGCCAATTCTAACCAATAAATATACATCAAGGGTTTATTTAGATTAGCTTCGTGTGTCTCCAACACAAACCCAATAATGCTAGTTACCACCAATATTAAAAGCAATCAAACAATTGCGATTTAACTATTTTAATTGGTACTAGATTATGTTGAGGTTGATTCTTGATAAGATTGATCTTTGATTTTGATGATAACTAAAACAAAATGATGATTTAAACTAATGATTTCATGTGAGCAATGGTCTAGAACGGTTTCAAGATCAAAAGATTAAGGAAGAAAATGAAATCAAACAAGGCTAAAGTGTTATAGCTATCGGATGCACCTTTTACATGCATGGACATCGATAGTCCATGAGCATTTATGGAGCACATGCTATTGGGCACTCAACTCCTTCATGGGATGTCCGGTGACAAGGGAATTTATCAAACATTGGTATGGGGCCAAAATAAGCCGTGATCGGTACGTCTATAAATTCATGGAGCGAATCTCAAAATCTCTAATTGTGTTAGACACACAAATCATCCTTCTTGACCGATGCGTTGAGACACTCTATGAAGAACCCCTACTTGGGACTATCGGATGATAGGATCGAGCGTACCTCTAGTATCGGACATCAATACTCCCGACCGTTGGTTTTTGCGCATCTAATTCTTGATCATTGGAGCACCTAAAGAATGCGATTTTGGAACCTATAAATACAATAATGTCTGAAGTTATTACAAGTAACTATACACATTGAATACAAGCCTCCAAGAGTGATTTTGTGCACAAAATATGCTCTAACATTAATTGTACTCTTGTGTAGTGAGTGAATTGTGAAGCTTTTCAATTGTGAGTGAGTAATTCAAAGTGTAGCTTTGTGAGGGTTTGCTTAGATTGTTATAAAACCTTTGGTTTGACCAAGGAGATATGAGGATAAGCAAAAGGTGCATCTTCCCATGTACAACTTTGGTTTTGCTTCACCAAATTGAAGAAGTTTGCCAATGGATTTCAGACTTCAAGTTGAGATGAACTTGGTAGTCCTCTTGGTTTTGTAATCTTTCTTTCTCTTGACCATTAATTTAATCACATTCTTTGGTGCTCTACTTGCTTTATCTTACTTGTTTCACCTATTTTATTACCAAGAGATTTGATTGATCACCTACATAACTTGGTAAATTTAAAATTGTGCAAAATTGCATTAATCTTGTTTAGAATTATAACTAACCTAATTCACTTCTTGGGTTGCTTTGGGACCTTGCGGATGTCATGTGTTTCATCGACCTCGGGCCACCTAAGGAGATGACAAAATAATTAGCTATTGTTCATGAATCTAAGGATGAAGACAAATAGTCTATGGTGAATACCAGGAAAATTATTTTAAGCTATTGCCTAGAAACCTATGGACATCATTAATATTTCCGCGAGGAAGAACGTGATATTGGTTCAAATCAGTCCTAGTAATAGACATGACATCCATGTTAGTCAACACATCATTTCTTGCTTTTGATAATCTAGAAATCTTTAGTGGTTGATGCAAATGTCAAGTTTAGCAAGCTTGTCGGTAATAGAAGTTTCATCAGTTTTCCTACTATTTGGGTTTGTGCGTGGATTTTGTCATAAAAGCTATGGGTTCAAAGTAGAATTTAATTCAAGCTTGAGGTATTTTCTTTATCAACATTAGAGCAATCACGAACAGCTTGAACCTATTCGATACAAAATTTAGTCTATATAGATTCGCGACCATGTTGGCTGATTTTATGGGATGGATAGTGATCGGTTGTACTAGATGAGGCACGGCTTCTAATGCGGCGAGGGAGACAAATCAGCGTAGGCGATTCATTAATTCATCAAATTTGAGATAGTTGTGATCAGGATGCCTCAGGAGCGATAAAATGAAGGAGTTAGGTTAGGTAGTCATATGGGAGTTAAGTCTTTCTCCCCACAAATTTATTACAAGTGGAGTGTGGCGACCCCACCTCCCCTAGAGGCGAACAAAGGGTTGACAGGGCCTACTAACTGCAGGGACTCATTCCTTCAAATGATCACTAACTCTTCAAACTAAATTTCAATAACAAATCTAAACCAAACGAGAACTCACAAATTCATTAATCAAACCTTTTAATCCCAAAATACATAAAGTACTTAATTATACATTCAAAGTCTCACAATACAAGACTCCAAATTCAAAGTTCAAGTTTCTCCGGCCAGATACAAAAGTAAAACCTAGTTCTAACGGGTGGCGCCTTCAATTGGGTTTTTAGTCCCTGTTAAGGAAAACAAATTTAAAAGAATGAGCTAAAACCTAGTAAATTCCAAAAGACATGCAAATCACATAAAACATATGATATTTCATTTCAACTTCATATTAGAAACAAGCACATAAAGAAAGCGAATAACATCACAATGGTAGGATACAGGGGCTTTCAGGAGCCAAGGTCCACGAAACTTGAGTTTCAAAAATTCATTTTCCACTAGGGTTGAACACGATCCACGTGGTTGACACTCAGTCAGCTTTCACACATAAATACCATGTAGACCTCTTACTCCCTAACTCCACAAAACCCCCCAGGAACTCAACTCCAAATACATAAAGGGGTAATACTCAGGTATACCATAGGTGTCTGAGACTAACGGTGACTCCCGCCCAAAGGTGTAGCACTTACTCCGCTCAGACACACATAGGCGTCTGATTAGAGATGACTCCATACTGGCAAGTAGCACTTACTCCCGTTCAGTCTCACATAAATTATTTACTTCACGTTCGGTTACGTATTTACTAAAGCGGACAGGATCATATGCCAGATCAACCTTGCCGCATCCGTCGCGTAACCCTGGCTCGTCGTTTCACCATAGTACCAGAACAGCATAACTGGTGCAAGACTTATCGATAGGTCTCGGGGAATTTCCAAAATTTCACAGCTTAAGTCCGACAAAACACTTTCACAATTATTTCCATTCAAATAGGAATCTTGTGATAAAAGTACATTCTACTCCATTTGATGGTTCGACAAACCAAATTTTCATATCAAATCACATAATTAAGTATAATTCAAATCAATTTCACATAATCAAAGTAACATGCATGGAAACTCACCAAAATAGCAAGGTTCAGTTCCAAATTTGGCTCGGTTTTAAAGCCGTCCTATGAGGACCGAAAATTTATTTTATCTAACCTATTTATTTAATTATTTATTTATTTTCTCTGAATAATTGATTTAAATCATTTTAATTGCATTTGCACTATACATTACCTCATTTTATCTTAAAAAGCATGTTTACTCTTCAATTTAAATTTTTCTATATCATAATTATGAAAAACCAAAAGGAATTCATTTTAGGGGCAAACACTTGATCCAGTGGCAGTAATCTTGGAGTAAGAATGATCATTAGTAGATTAAGAAAAGCTACTTGAGGGATTAGAAGTGAGTGATTATAATTAAACTCAATTAGGAACATTAAAGGGCACTATTCAAAGTTGACCTTGAAAAGCCTTAAAAAAACAAGGCTTTATGTCATTTCTTTCTTTCACATTTTCACCTCACCAAAAAGCACTTAAAACTCTCTCTCTTCTTCCTCATTTCTGGCTGAACTCCCTCCCCAATTGCCCTAGCTTTGCACTTCATTTTCATCCTCAAACTTAAACTGAAATCTTGTCTCAACTTTGCTCCAACCTTGAATCCTTCTCAAACTTGGTGGGAGGAGGCTTGAAGAAGGAAGATCTGTGGAGGTTTTAGTGCTTGAATCTTGAGTTTACTTGTTATCTTGAAGGAAGGTAAGCACTCTAAAACTCAACCTGTCTTCCATTTCTTGGCTAGAACTTAACTATAGAAGTTTGGATTGTTGAGGGAGTTTATGGATCTTGACATTTGATTTAAGATCTTGAGCCATTTTCTTTCTTTCTCTTGTTTCTCTTGGCGGTGGAGGTGTGAAGGAGAAGAGGCCTAAAGCTTCAATTTTCTTGCCAAAACTTGCTAGGAAGGGGAAGGTAACTTGTTCATCTAACCATTCTTGCACCATTAATCTTAGATCTAAGAAGATCTATGGTTTCTTTTGCTAGAAAATTTGATATCTTCACATTGGGTTGGGCTCTTGAATTCCTAACAGGTAGGGGCCTTGAGGATATTTTATTTTCTTTCTTGATTTGCTCTTAGGTAGAGGCCTTGAGGTATTATGTGCTTAAAATGGTTGGCTTGATTTTGTCTCTATATTAGCTTTCAAGTTTGTGCCTTGCTTTGTTGGTTAATTTTGGGGTTATGAAGTGTGTGTTGTAATGCTTAAATCTTAGTGAAAATTTCAGTTTTTAGAGCCTTTTCTTGAGTAAAATTTTGTCAAAATAATGGCTCTTAGATGCACCTGGATTGGAGTAACAAAACTGGAATGAGAGAGTTTTCATAATGTGAATTGTTAAAATTTTCATATGAGGTTTGAAAAATAGCTTTAGAAAAACTTATATCTTGGATTAGAAAAAAATCTAAATTGAGTTCGTTTGTTGCGTTTAAAACTAAACTCAAAGATCTTTCATTGATATTTTCTAGTGAATTTTGGTTAAGTTTCAAATTTGACTGAAATTCAAGACTATATCCTGTTTTTTTCTTGTAGCAACAAATTTAAAGCTGAAATTTGACTGGTTTTCAATTTGACTCTTGAATAAGTGTATTCTCAAGAGTTTTAGTTCAGAGTCTATTTTCCAGCGGTATAAGATTCATAATTTTGGAATTATAGAACCCAAGTTATGATTTTTCAAGAATGACACAAAACTGAAAATTCTTCTAAGGAATTGTGAAAGCTTAAAGTGCTCACGGGAAACATTTTTGGTTTTCAAGCCTAACCTATTTGGTTATTTGCACACCATTCCATCTTGGAAATGGATTTTCCAACCACATGAGATTTCTCTTAATTTGGATCGAGCTTAAATGCTTGAAAATTGGCCTTGGTTGAATACCTAGGTAATTTTGGTTATGCATGTCTCGGTGATCACGTGGACACCGAAGAGCTTAATTGACTTCTTGATTTGCTCTCACTTGCTCTTGACTTTTGGTGAGTTTCAAGTGCATGATTGTTGACTTACGGAACTGTTATATGTTTGAATTGAACACATTAGTAAACTTGTAGAAGGGTGGAGCGGTACTTTATCTTGTCGACCTCTCTTACTGACTGAACATGTTTGCTTGTACTTGCTCATGCCAAACCAACTTGCCTAAATGTGTACTGCTTGTCGATTGGAGCATTATCTCATCAATAACCATGCTTATGGAACACCTAAACCCCTTAGTGAGTCAATTGACTTCGCAGCCGGAGCATGAGGTCTGTTGAGGAGATATGTGAGCAGGTCCCACTACTTATTTTGTCGGTTGGAATCGTTCGCGACTATTTACAGAGGTATACTGAGTATTACCAAACTACCTATTTTGATGAGGCAGACCTTGGGGGTATACTCAGTATTTATGAGGGTTTAAGAAGCTTGATGGAAGGAGATGGTTGACAAGTGAAGTTCTACATGGTATTTATGAAAGTTGATGGAGTGTCAACTACATAGAATGTGATCAAGTTTAGTGGATCTTGGCTCACGAGAACCCATTATCCTACCTTCGTGTTGTTAATTGTACTTTCTTTATTTGTTTGTTTCTAAATATGTATTTGAGGTGGGAAGTGCCATATGGTTTATGTGAATTGCATATCTTTTGGAACTCACTTGGCTTTAGCCATTCTTTTAAATTTGTTTTCCTTAGGGGGCGAGAACTTCAGTGAAGGCCACTCATTAGGGTTGGATATGATCTTTTTAAAATTTGTTTTGAAACTTGAACTTTGTATTTGGGTTTTGTATTGTAAGTTTTGAATGTACAAGTAAGTACTATGATTATATTTTGAGATTGTAAGATGATGCTCTAATTGAACTTTATGTACCTTGGGGTTATAATGGTATAGTGAATTTAGGTTGTGCGATTGGTTTTAAATTTCTTATTGAAATTTGTGTCTTGAGGAACAATTAGTGACCGTTTGAATGAGTGAGTCTGGCGAGAGTTAGGCTGGATCCATTCATACCTTATAGGGTATATACAGCCACAGCCAGGTGGGGAATCACCGCATCCACACTCAAGACAAATAAAGAAAGGAGACGTTTTGCTCCTCCATTGAAAACAAATCAAAATAAACTATTTATTGGTTTAATCAAGAATTCCCAAAATTTCCTCGGTATCATTTCATAGTAAAATATCATAAATGAGTCATTTTAGTTAGCTACTTCATTTAAAATAAAATGCTCCAACGATATACTCCCACTAATTTCGAATAACTTCTCAACTTTTAAGACAATGGCTTAGCAGGCCATTTACCTCAAAAATCACCCATTAGGACTCAAATTCAACACTAAAACTTTAGTCAAGGTTTTAACACATTTTTAGTTCAATTTTCACCAAATATTGGCCTTACGAAAATCATGAAAATAATTAAGATATTTCAAATACTCAAATCTGTCCAAATAGTACTTTTATCAAAATTAGTGAAAAAACACAACTTTTTTAGCCGTTCAAATTCAAGATTCAACTCCATTCAAGCTTATACTCATAAATGAATATAATACATATTTATTTGGGCAAAATCTAGCCAAAAACATCATAAAGTTTCAAGATCAAGAATCAAAACTTTCAAGGTGAAGTTAGGCCATCAAACTTAGCTTTTCTTCCAAAATTTTCACTAACATTTTACTTGCTGAACCACAAAATAAACCTATCTCATCAATCACAACCAGAACCACACAATGTCCTCAAGTCCAGCTACCTAAGGGGTCACCTCAAGTCAATTACCTAAATTGGAATTCAAGAGCCCAACTCAAAGTTCCAAGAGCCATAACATTTTTTAGCAAAAGTAATCCATGGATCTAAAGATCTAGCATTAACAAGGTTAAAACTAAAATATTTGGGTCTCATACCTCAAGATCTAGTTAGATCTAGCAAGATCAAGTAGGATCTGGTGTAGCTCTACTCAGGATGATCTTCCAAGTTTAGCAACCTCAAGAACCTCCAACTTAGCCAAGATTCACTTGCTTGTTGGTGATTTCCTCGACAAATCTCAAGATCAAGAAGATGAAGAGTAAGAAGTAGCTTTCTTTCTCACTTTCTTTCTCTTTCTCCTCTCAATCTCTCCCCTCTCTCTCTCTCACACATGGCTGGAACAAGAAGAAAGACTAGCAGATGAAGCTCTCAAATGGTATTGAGTGCAAGGAAAATGAGATGAATAAGAAGAAGAAGAAAGCCTTCAATCTCTCTCTAATTCTCTCTCTCTCTACTCAGCTATCTCTCTCTCTTAAGCTTCAAGGTTGGCTGAAAATGGAGAGCAGAAGTAAGAAACAAGGCTTTATGGAACAAAATACTTGGTTGCCCTTAATTTAAGGAAAAGTGGTCAAACTTCCACTTTTTTGTGCGTCGATCTTGACAGCTTTAACTTTGGTTTCTCTCCTTCCGCATTGCCACTTTATAAATATATCTCTAAAATCTCTGCATATTCTTGGTTTCATCTTAGAGTTAGTACTCAAGTCCGACTCAAAACTAGCAGCCAAACCAGAAACAAACACTAGCAATCTTATTCCCGAAAAATTCTCTAAATTAGAAAATGATAACTTGAAACATAATTTCACTAATATTTTGGTGAAAATACATAATATAATTATTATTATCATTATTATTTATTTTCTGATAAAATACAATTTTGGCCCTCACATCCTTCCCCATAAGGGAATTAGATCCTCAAATTTCATAATTTGGTTAAGAAACAAGTCAGATACTTCCTTTTGGATCTTTTCCTATTTCTCAAATTATTTCCCAACTTCATGGTTTTCCATAAAAATTTCACTAATAGGACTAGCTTATACCTTAGTTCTTTCACCTTTCTATCCCAAAGTTTGTAGGTTTTCCCCTCGAAATTCTAACATTTACTCGAAAACTTCAGCTATCCCTTTTTACATCTTAATTACCATGATCAATTGTAAAATCTATTTTATTTTAGATATTATACTTATCCGTCTTATCTCATGTAGACCATATATCCATCATATCTCAGAAAGTCAAAGAACTAATCTCTCACACGTTTACAAAATCACATATCTAGTTAATAAGCCAATCAAGGGTAATAAGATTCATTTACCAATTAAACTCATTTTCACCTCAACACAACAATCACAAGTCCATCTTCTTGGCATAATCAAATCCTGAGATAAGACATGATATAACAAGACTTTCACTAATCTCAATCCACAAAAAACAAAATTTTCCACTTCAACATCTCATTCAACATTACCCACTTTAATTCTCCAAACTTAATTCAATTCTCACAAGGCCTTTGATGCAAATCAAGGAAAGTCTACAAATATTTTAGGGCAAATGTCTAAATATAAGAATGGGTGAAAATGTTATTTAGAATCAAGGAAAGTGGATGAACCAAGGAAAGTAAAGGAAAGGATGCAAAGAAAGGAGCAAAGTTGACAGCTTTGCCACCTTTGATTTTGACCATATCTAGAGTTTCATTTATCGTATTGAGATGCTTTTCATGGCATTTCGGCCAGAACATATAGGACATTTCATATGAAGACTTTGGAATCAAATTCATACGTTTCGTGGTCAAAACAACAATCACGAAGTATAAAAGGTGTCGGGTTAGAATCAGTTCACTTGGCGGTTGCAGAGCTGACTATGACTCCAAGTAGGAAAGTTGGAATTGAGTGCCATTAGCCAAACCGACATTTGAAACTAGATTCATAGAGCTTTCAATAGTATACAAATCAGACTTTAAGTCGTTGACAATTGACACTAGAAAATCTGCGAAATTGACTGAAATTGCTGCGATTTCAGCTCGGTTTACAAAATTTCAACAAGAATTCAAGGAAAATGCATAGCTTTGGTTCAAATTCAACATACAAATGAAGGTTGATGTGTTGACAAGTTCACTTAACAAGAACTTGCCCAAAATTATCAAGAAAAGTGGAAATCAAAGCTGATTTACTTCCCCTGTTTTGGCCAGTACAAGCAGAATTTCCACCAACAATCTCTTATCATTTGATCAACAAATCTTCTAACTTTCCCAAGCAAATCCACAAGATCCTCTCATTAACATATCAAGAAATGTCTAGCCAAGATCCTTAGCAAATTATAACCATGAAAATTTGCACATAGATTACACTAATTTAACTTGTCATCTTAAGCACTTCAAACTAATAACATAACAAGAAAACACAAGATTCCTCCATTAAAGTCATCCCTTTGTCCTCAAATTCAATGTCCTACCATCAATGACAAGGTACTCAAGAGTAAAGAGTATTTACCCCAAATCTTTATACCATGTCCTTATTCTATATACATTATTCTCCAATATAGAGTGGTCTAGATCTACACTTTGGCGTCACTTCACACGGTTCCATTTCTCACATAAGTCTACGGTTAGAGATGTCCCAAGAGGTGGATCGTGTAAACTTGGTACATTACTAGGTAACCCAATCCAAACACATCATACATCAATAATATTTTGAAAGTCACTCCAGTCAGTAATGCTAGCGTCCTACACATTCTGGGCAAGGATCAAATTTTAAATCAAACCACCAATAATCAAAATCCTAACTATGGAGTTTACTAACTTTGTCCATGATTCTTATAGAAGACTCAAATTAAAAAAAAAATAAGTCGAGAAAATAGAATAAGGTAAACCAGGGTAGTAAACCAAACTCTAAAGAGAACCAAAGTACTTTATATATATAACTCACAATAGAAGAAGTGCTAGGAGTACATCAGGGATGAGCATGTTTTTAACAAAAGATATACAAAGTCACATTGAGTTCACAAGTACAACTAAACAAAGCATAGTACTTGAGCAGGTTAGTAAGCATGCAATTCAGGGAGTTGAGAACCACTCTAATGGTTTCTCTCACAAAGGCTACACAAATTCCTAACTTCACTCTCGGCTAGCCTATCCGACCTTAGAGTAGAAGTCCTGGAGGTAGCACTCTCAGAAGGTCGATTTGCAAATCTTGGGGATCGCTTTACCGACCACAGTGCTGCATCCCTCCCATATCCTCATCACTAGCCACTGCATCCTCCTCAACTTCGATTAGCCTCAGGACTTCCTCAACCATGGTCTCGCACTCAGCCACTATGCCATCGGCTGCGCTCTCGTGCAACTCTTACGACTCTAGCCAATCGCCGGTAGTCTAGCGAACTTCCTCATCGAGCTCACGGATTGAGCAATCGAGCTTGCTCCATAGGTGTAAGCCTATCTACTTCCTCTTGCAACTCCCCTATTAACTCTTGTCAATCTCTTCTTATCATGGTAGATAGATGGGGACCACATGGTCGGGATAAGCGTCGTCCTCCAACACTCACAATCCCTCTAGACTTGGTCCTAGGGTTATAAGCTATGAGCACCCCGGTCTCGTCGATAAGAAACCAAGGTCCGAAGGTGTCTAGGCACGTCATCACCACCACCACGATCCATAACCTATAGAGCGAACTTCGATTAGAACTTAATCGAACTTAAGTACCATTAACACTTAAACATAAATAATAGCTATGTCTTACATTTCTTTTTAACCTACTAAACTCTCAAATACTTAATAACTCTAATTCTCAATCAATCATCAAGTGATAAAGTCACCTTATACATAACACACAATCTAATCCCATAGTCTGGCATCCTAAGAAAATGAAACCAAGGGTCCTCCACTAAGGGTTTCCTTCCAAGGTTGATTTGTAACTTCATGGAGGAAAATCAATTTTGCCTCTTTTTCTCTCAGGTTTTGGACAAGAAAATGAAGCCAAGCAAGTGGAGTTTCTTTTCCTTTTTTTCTCTCAAAATTTCATCAAAGAAGAAGAAAAGAAAAGAAAATGAAAGATGATGGAAGGTTTGAAAGCTTGGCTATTTATGTTACTTGGTGAAAACTTTAGCTATTAGTTTGGTGACAAATGTCAAGCTTTCGTTATTTCCCTCTAAAAAATCTTTGAAACTTTGCCAATAAACCCTTCTTTTATATCTAAATATAGTTTGCATACTCAAATAAGTTTGTCTAGGTCAATTGAACCCTTGCAAATATTCGTAAAATAATTGAACGGAAACAAGAAGATATAAAATTATATATATATATAAATTATTTTCCAATCAGTAAGAAATAAATTTTATTCAAAGTAGAACCTTTGAAAATCGTTTCAAAATCACCTTTAACTTTCGGTGCGGTACAATCTCTTCCCTGGGTGTCATCCTCAACTTTCCAAGTCATACTAATCGGTCAAGACAAACCTCAAAGTCAATTAAACACTAAAGTCACTTCTTGAGCCAAGGTCCATGAAACTTGAGTTTCAAAGTTAATTTTCCACCGGGCTTGAACCACGATCCGTAGTTGACACTCCGTCAACTTTCACACATAAATACCATGTAGACCTGAACTTACTCCTAACTCCACCAAAACCCCCACCGGGCCCGAACTCCAAACACATAAAAGGGTAATACTCGAGTATACCATAGGTGACTGATACGGACTAAGAGTTGACTCCCACCTAAAAAGGTGTAGCACTTACTCCAACTCAACACACATGGTAGTCGACGGACTAGAGGTGACTCTCCTAATAGGCATAGTGATTACGCTTCAGGTCTCACACATAGATTGATTATTGCTCTCCAAAAAAGACAAGTCCATCACGTCAAGTCAGAGCACACATCACATAAATAACCCTATGGCTCATCATTTCTCCTCAACCTAGGCTAGCCTACAGCTCGAGTCGAACGACTTACCGATAGGTCTCAAGAATTTCCAAAATTTCACACGTACATAAATCACGACAAAACACTTTCACAATTATTTCCATTCAAATAGGAGTAAATGTGATAAAGTACACACTACTCCATTTGATGGTTTGACAAACCAAATTTTCACACCAAATCACATAATTAAGTATAATTCAAATCAATTTCACATAATCAAGTAACATGCATGAAAACTCACCAAAATAGCAAGGTTGGATCCTAAATTTGGCTCGATTTCAAAGCCATCCACACTCCTAAAACAAATAAAGAAAGGAGATAAGTTTCGCTCCTCCATTCGCGAAACCAAATCAAAATAAACTTATTTATTGGTTTAATCAAGATTTTTCCCAAAATTTCCTTGATAAAAAGTATTCATTTCAAGTAGTAAAATATCACAAAAGACTCATTTTAAATTTGCTACTTCATTTAAAATAAAATGCTCCAACGATATACTCCCTAATCGCAACTTCTCAACTTTTAAAACAATGAAATTCACAGGTCTTTTACCTCAAAATCACCCATTTGGGCTCAAATTCAACACTAAAATTTTAGTCAAGGTTTTAACATGTTTTTAGTTCAATTTTCACCAAATATTGACACATGAAAATCATGAAAAATAATCAAGACATTTCGAATACTCAAATCTGTCCAAATAGTACTTTTATCCAAAAATTAGTGAAAAACACAACTTTTTACCTTTCAAAATTCAAGATTCAACTCCATTCAAGCTTATACTCATAAATGAACATAATACATATTTATTTGGGCAAAATCTAGCCAAGAAACATCCTAAAATTTCAAGATCAAGAATTAAAACTTTCCAAGTGAAGTTCGGCCATCAAGCTTAGCTTTTCTTCCAAAATTTTTACCAACATTTTTACTTTCGAACCACGAAATAAACCTATCTCATCAATCACAACCACAACCACAACAAAGTCCTCAAGTCTGCTACCTAAGAGGTCACCTCAAGTCAGTTACCTAAGTTGGGAATTCAAGAGCCCAACTCAAAGTTCCAAGAATAACATTTTTAGCAAAAGTAATGCATGGATCTAAAAGCTCTAGCATTAACAAGGTTAAACTAAAAGATTTAGGTCTCATACCTCAAGATCTAACTAGATCTAGTAAGATCAAGTAGGATCTAGTGTAGCTCTACTCAAGGATGATCTTCCAAGCTTAGCAACCTCAAGAACCTCCAACTTACCCAAAGATTCACTTGCTTGTTGGTGATTTCCTCGACAAATCTCAAGATCAAGAAGATGAAGAGTAAGAAGTAGCTTTCTTTCTCACTTTCTTTCTCTTTCTCACTCTCGATCTCTTCCCCCCTCTCTCTCTCACACACATGGCTGGAACAAGAAGAAAGACTAGCAAGATGAAGCTCTCAAATGGTATTCCAAGTGCAAGGAAAATGAGATGAATAAGAAGAAGAAAGAAAGCCTTCAATCTCTCTAATTCTCTCTCTCTCTACTTAGCTATCTCTCTCTTAAGCTTCAAGAGTTGGCTGAAAAATGGAGAAGCAAGAAGCAAGAAGCAAGAAGCAAGAAACAAGGCTTTATGGAGACAAAATACTTGATTGCCCTTAATTTAAGGAAAAGTGGTCAAACTTCCACTTTTACTTTTACTAGTTTTTCTCTTTTCGGCACTGCTCTATTATAAATATATCTCTAAAATGTCTCTGAATATTGTCCGTTTCATCTTAGAGTTACTACTCACGTCACGGCTCAAAAACTAACGCTTAAACTAGTCAAAACAAACTCAGGATTTGAGAGAAGCAGTAACAGAGGATGCTTTAACAGGGAGAGAAGCTTTAAGAATGGCCCAGATGCAAGGCGGACTAAAATAGAAGTCCAATCAGACTGTCAAATCAGTAGTTGACCAAATTAACTCAAGATTTGTGTAGGCTGAAAACCTGAAAACAATCCTTGAAGATGTTGATGATATGAGAAAAAGCTTTGAGATTTGTAATTTCCTTTTTGTGCACAGAACAAGGAACTAGTGTAGTCATTTACTAGCTAAGTTTGCTGTTAAGTTGGCTAATGATGTAAGCTGGGAGAACAACTTCCCTGGTTGGCTAATTGACATAGCCAAGAAAGATATGGGGGTAGTTACCCTTTTTTGTAACTAATTCTTGTACTTTCAAGAGCTACTATTTATAAAACTCTTAACATTTGTTGGAAAAAAACTAGTCAAAACAAACACCGACAATCTTATTCACGAAAAATTCTCTAAATTAGAAAATGATAACTCGAAATATAATTTCACTAATATTTTAGTAAAAATACATAATATAATTATTATTATCATTATTATTTATTTTCTGATAAAAATACAGGAGGGGGTTAAATGCATTACGTATGCATCTAGATGGATTGAAAATGTAAAAAAATGGCAAATTGTGGTTAGATATAAATCTTTTATGAAGCTTGGTTCTTTATCATGAGCTTCATCTTTTCCAAGCAATCAATGATTACTTTCATGTTTTTGAATGCAAGAGGTATAAACAATACTACTATGTTAACTCATGTTAGAAAGCTTAAAAGATTCATACGATATCTTTCTTAGCAATTTGTGAGCCTATGGTTGAAATCCATCTTGCTGATTCTATCAAACAGAAACTAAATTCTTCACAAGGTCATGTTAATTTTGCTGGTTGAGTTTGGATTTTCTTTGATGTTGGGTTTTCAGCATCGATTGTTGATCAATCTGAGCAGTTCCTTACAATTTGGTTGGAACATGTTATGTCTGCTATTATGTTTATTGTTGTTATCATACAGGCTGCTTGTGATATGGATGATCGATTTTAGTTGTGGCAGCAGTTGTCTTTGTTATCCAATTTACAACTTCCTTTGCTATTTATGGAGAATTTCAATGTTATTATTAGTCTGAGAGAAGAACAAAGGTTAGCCTTTTTGGGCTTGTGAGTCTGAGCATTTTTTAAATTTTATTGAAGATATGGATTTGATGGATGTTGGCTTTTGTAAGACTAGCCTCTTTTAGAGGCAATTATGACTCACATGATTGATTGATTAATTGATTGACATTGATTGACATCTTGGTTAATTGATTAATATTTTGTCAATTATTAATTGAATATCTCCCATTAATGATTATTGATTGGTATATTCTGTTGATTGATATTTTATTCAATCAAATCACCAATCAAATCAATCAAATAGTTAAAGATATTATTTTCAATTATGAATTATGGTATGATTTCCTTGATGGAAGGAAACCACAGGGATATTGATATTTGCGGGGTCCCCACCTAACCTATAAATAGCTGTGATATTCCATCAAATCATGTTTCTTTGGTTAGGCATAGGTTGGAAGTCTCTTACTCTAAATTTCTCTCTACAAATCTTCTTCTTCTACATATTTCCTTAGTTTAGAAAAGAAGGACAAAGGACAAGAAGACTAAGGAAGAAGACAAGAAGGCTTGGCTACCAATCTCTACTTGACGACAATGGTTGGAGGTAATCTAATTTGAATTTCCGCTATGTACGTTTATATGATTATGTTAATTTAACATGTGGTATCAGAGCCTCCCTCCAGCCATGTTGTTCAATATATAATTTCATGGCTTGTTGGTTGTCGATAAAGGTAGAATGATTAGTTAAATATTTTACGAATCGATTTAAAAGCACAAGCATGGGATCTATATTCTGTATTGAGAATCGGGACTCATAGTGCCGTATACTCAATATTTGAGAATTGTATAGAATTCCCATGGACATATGATATGTTTTCTTAATTGATCTCACTTGAAAATAAAAGTCATCTTGAGGCTTATTGCCTTACTTAGATATGTAATTATGCATGTATGTTTTTCTAAATTCATTATGTTGCATATTTAATTTAATGAAATATGCATAATTTGGCAAAGTTGTTATTTATGAGTTTCCTAAGAGATCAATCATATATATCTTGATAATATCATGGGAATCATACATAAGAATCTTGTGAATTGAGTATACCATGCAATTCTGGTATATCGGATTAAGCAAACTCTTCGAAACCCAGGTGAATTAAGTAACCTATTGCACATCCAAAGTCCCTACTTCAGTACTTAGAATTGAATCTTGATTACTCTTATTGGCAGTTATTATTATTATTATTATTTTATATTGATGCATAATCAGCATATATGCATTGATAGAAGGGTTGTAGTTCTTTTGACCCTGTACCATCTAGTTATCATTGTTCATTGATGATTATGTTTTAACTAGTCTTTTGTGGTTATTAAATCCATGAGATTTATTAGAAGTGCTGTGATTTGAATAGTTGCAGCTTTTTAAATGTTTTCAAATTGTTAGATGTTCTCATAAAATTCTTTTTGTATTGTATTTAAGACTGGCCACAGCATCTTAAATACTTGATCGTTAGAATTTTAATGACATCTTATTAAGAGACAATTAATTTGTTAAAATTATCACTTGGCCCAGGAAAGTGGTAATTTTAATAAGATTAATTAAAATAAGATGGTAAATTTAATATTGTGTCAAGAGATTTTCCTAGGCCCATAGGTATGGAAAATTTCTATCTTTTTTTATTACCGGTCTTATTATAAAGGAAGTAAATTCAAATGCATGCTTTGCAACCTCTACCCTTACGGAAGGTTTGAATTTATGTTTGAGTTAACATTGGTTAATTCAACTTTGTGTTTTAAGTTTCATAGCAATAATGTATGTATATTCTTGGATATTGCAGTTTTTCTACCACTACTCTTTTAATGATTCATCTCATTATTCCAATGCTGTCGGGTGAAAATTACACGAATGGAAGGAAAAGATTCCGATCACGGGGCATGGATCTTGATTTGGCACTTTGTGAGAATGAACCACCCATTCCTACGGATTCTAGTTTGCCAAATAAAAAGGCTACTTATGAGCAGTGGGAGCGATCTAATTGCCTAAGTTTGATGCTCATTAAGTCGCATATTAGCCAAAGTATCAGGGGTTCAATTCCTGATTGTGACCGAGTCAAAGCTTACATGAAGGCAATCAATGAACAATTTGTAAGCTCGACAAGGCTTTGCTAGCACTATGAAGAAATTTGCAAACATGATACTTGACAAAAGTAGGGTGTCGTGAGCACATTATGGAAATGAGGGACATTGCTGCTAAATTGAAGTCTCTTAAAGTTGAGATTTCTGAGTCATTCCTTGTGCATTTCATTCTCAATTCTCTCCCATCAGAATATACTCCATTTAAAATCTCTTATAACACACATAAAGAAGAATGGTCAATTAATGAGCTCTTGACCATGTGTGTTCAAGAGGAGGAGAGATTGAAACATGAGACACTAGAGAATGTTCATCTTGTGACTCATGGTAAAGGAAAAAAAAAAAGAAAGGCAAAGGCAAGAGTGTTCCTATGAAGCGGGATGGCAATAGAGACAAATGCCATTTTATGAAGAAAGGACTTGGAAGAAAGATTACCTCAAATATATGAAATGGCTCGAAAGAAAAGGTAATATCATTTGCGTGTGTTATGAGTCTAACTTCACTGAAGTTAGTGATAATACTATGGTGGATTGTGATAAGTGTTTATTTTACATGCTTTTAGTATGTTTAAGTACTTAGTTTTGTGTGTTTTGATATTTTTATGGTTAATTAACTTGGTTTCTAGTGAAATTCTACATTTTATGGTTTAAATGAGAAAAGTGTATTTTTTGTGGATTAATATGGTGAAATCTTCATGTTTTTGTAGGATTAAATGCTCAATTATCAAATGAGGAAAATTAGGAGATAATTTGCCAAGAGTCTTGACAAAAGTTCGGATTTCACAATTTTGGAGCAGATTCCTTGAGCCAATGCTTGATGCAACAATGAAGAAAAGACTAGCTTCATGAATCCCTCTCGATGGAAGCAGGGAACTGATCCAGCGATGGGATCCATGAGCCTCTACCTGGGGATCTGGATCAGGATCCCACGACAATGACTGTGCAAGTTGCAGCGAAATCCAGTTTTCCAGCTCACTTCCGACTTAATTTTGGGGCAATTTCAATGAAAGTTGCATGAAGAATCTGGTGAAGTTGAAGAAACAACTCATAGCAAATTCAAAACACAATTTGCTTCAACTTTACAACTCATTTGAGATTGAAATTCAATGGATTCAATGCATGAAGACACACTTTGAAGAATTCAAGAAGATGAAAATTCATGAAGACATGTTTCTTGACTTTTGAAGGCCAAATTTGTCATGTGTTCACATGATAGAATTTTGGAGGTTTATGAATTCAATCATCTATAAATAGGTCCTCTTGTAGATAATTAGAAGAAGAATTAGAGAGAGAGGAGAAGGCTAGAATCACTACAAAAATGTAGTCTTCACTAGTTCCTTAGTTTAGTTTAGTACAGTAGTAGTATAGTAATTATGTTTAGCTAAGTTATTGTCTTGAGTTATGGATGAACTTTCTATGTCTTGTTTATGATATTTACATGGTTATTTGATGCTATTATTTGAGCAAGTATTTAGTACTTTGGCTTTTCTAATCATGATTAACCGGCCATTAATTGTGATCATTTAAAGGTGTTAAAGACACTAGTTCATGAAGTTCTAAACCTAGAGTCACTCACTAATGTAGGGTGATGCCTTTGTGGCTTTAGTGATTTATTTCATGTAATTTCATTGAGCAAATCAGCTTGTAGTTAATTCCATAACCACGCTAGTAGGTATGGTTTGACTATGAGTATAGTTGATTCACTACGAAAGTATGTTTCCGCGTGCATTAGGAGATTACATGCATGCTTAGCCAAATTAATATCATGCAACCGGTAGCTTCATTTGCAAGGTAGTAAGAATTCCATAGCTTGAGGAGCTTTTAATTGTTATATTCTAGCTATTTTATTTCCATGTTTGTAGTTTAGATTTAATTGATATGCATGTGA
Source organism: Gardenia jasminoides (assembly GCA_013103745.1). NCBI lineage: Eukaryota > Viridiplantae > Streptophyta > Magnoliopsida > Gentianales > Rubiaceae > Gardenia > Gardenia jasminoides. The sequence goes on along the minus strand of CM023102.1, from coordinate 25,022,602 downwards.
CAGTCTAAATAATAGATGAGTTCAAAATCACGGTGCTTGACACTCTCTTCCATGGGATCGACACCTATACTACCCTATGCTCGATAAGCGATCTGTATACTTGCGAAAGGGGGTGTTTAGGTTTATTATTAAAATTTGGTGTAGTGTAAAATCCTCGTCAAGTTTTGGCCGTTGCGGGAAGAGATTTGTTCAATATCGGTTACTAGAACAATTCTATTACTTTAGACATTTTATATTTATGTTTTTTAGTTTGTGTTTTATTAACTATTCTTCTTCACTAATCTTGCTTTTAAGCATTTTAGGTTTAAAGAAGGATAGCAACAAGCGTGGATCAAGGCTTGAGAGAGGAAGCTTGGCAATGGACCCACAATTTTCAAGGCTATAATTATGAAGATAATCAAAGGGATGTTTGAAGGTATGTCATTTGAAGATTGCACAAGGAATATTAATGCTAAACTTGATTATGTTACATTAAATGTACAAATGGATACCATTACGAATTTGCTTGAACAAAAAAGGAATGCTAATGCTTTTAATTCTAATTATGTGATTTGTGACTTGTGTGGAAGTAATCATGCTACACATACATGTATGCAAGTACAACATGTGGATTATTATGATGAATTTGAGCATTACAATTCTTGTTTTGATCAATATGGTGCTAATTGTGATAATTCTTACACTTATGGTTGGAATAATCCATGCGTTTATGATGATTTTCATGTTTTATGATTACCAACCTAATGGTGTTCAAATTGACTCAAAACCATCTTAGGCAATAGCTATAGAAAAGTTAGTTAATCCACCTTTATCTTTGGAGCAAGAAAGATTAGCTAATGATTCTAAGCCATCTTGGGAAATAGCTATTGAAAAATTAGCTAATACAACTTCCGATAATTTTGATAGGGTTGAGAAAAGATTAGATGAATTAGCTTTTCACTTTGAAGGAATACAAGACCAATTGCATAATTTGTGTGAAGTTATTTCATGTAGTTGTGAGGGCCTCGAAATTCTAAATTATTTTTAAAATGCATAATACTATTTAAATTATGTTTATTTATTTGTTTACGAGTAAAATTGTGTTTAAATTGAATATTTTACAATTTATAGCATTTTATACTGATTTGTTTGCGGATGTGCAATTTTGGCGATATGGGACTCTAATTTTCTACGGGCGTGATTAGCGACTTTAAGTTGAAATTAAGCATAAATGACAATACTTTGAGGATATTAATAAGTTTGGACAGTGTCGGAATGGACCGAGGCAGTGTAAGTTAGGCCAGCGACGATGACATAAAGTGCTGCCAACACTTTTCCCTGAAGCAGGGAAAAGCACTTTTGAGACTTTAAAACCTTGACTTCAGCTTCAAACTTTCATTTTCAGCTACAAAATCTGGGTAGAGAGAGAGGAGGCAGGAGATAAAGCTTGAGAGAGAGAGATTTTTGCTTCAAATTTTCTTCCAACTTTCATCAATCTTCTTGAACTTTTAACCATCATCAACCACCATCATCTTCATCCCTCCTAGCAGCCGAGAAGAGGGGTGAGTGAGGAGGTTTGGGCTGGAATTCTTGGAAGAAAACAAGAGGGTAAGTGATTTGATCTTCCATTTTCTTTCAACTGGATCTTGAGCTTATGAAACAGGTGGATGGATTATGGGCTTGATTTTTCTTCCCATTTCAGCGAACAAGGAGAGAGAGGAGAAAGAGAGAGGGCGAAAGCTCTTGAGGGAAAAGGAAGAAAAGTGAAAAACAAGACTTGATCTTTGATGGGTTGCTTGATACGTGGTTTGGAGTCGTGAATGCCGTCAAAACCAGTAGATCTTGGGTGGTGAGAGGCGAAGAGGTTTTGAGCTTGGGCGATATTCTTGAAGGAAAGCTTGGTGGATCTCGTTGGATCTTGGTGGATCCGTAGGTACAGAACTTGATCTTGTAGATCTAGCCTTAATAATGTTGATTAGTGTAGATGTGGATAATGTGAAAGAATGATCTCATACGAAAGATGAAGTTGGGCTCTTGAAATCCCAACCTAGGTAGCTTGGACTTGAGGTGACCTCTAGGTAAGCGGACTTGAGACTGATTGGGAATTTGTTTGTTATTTGTGAACTTGCCGATATGGTTAGAAATTAGGGTTTTAGTTGTTGAAAAGTTTGAAGGAAAAATGATTAAAATGGCCAAAACCACACTTGAAAACTTCTATGTTTGATTTTGAAATTTTGTATTGATCGTGATGAATTTGTTTAAGAAAATATTTGATATGTACATTTATCGGTGTATGATTTTGAAAAGATAACGAATAGTATTTCCCATGAAAAGTGGGTGAAAAATGTCATTTGAGGGTTTTGTAGTGTTATGGTTACCTTTAATGGATTTTGGGAGAAAGATTAAGTTTAAAGTGTTTTAAAGTTGTATTAGCATTTTTTCAGAAGGAAATGTTGAGTTTATGCTAAAATGATTTTGGGTTGATAATTTTCACATTTGATTTATTAAAGAAAATGTGGAAAAGTGCTTGGTGAGAATACATCGGTAATGTGTGGTTTTGAAATGAGATAATGATTTTTCAAAGATTCGTTTGAATTATCGTGATGGAAATGAAAGTGTTTCCTTGAGAGAAATTTTGGGAAAAACATTGGTAGCGAAAGGTGTAAATGAGTTGTTTTGAATAATGAGTGAAGAAACAGAATTCTCAACTACTGTTTTTACTTGTTTAGGGTTGAAGAGGAGAGTGAATTCGACCACTACGTAGAAATTTGAACCTTATTACTTTGGTGAGTTTCCATGCACATTATGTGCTATGTGAAATGGCTGAAATGATGTGTATTGTTGTAATTGTCTTGTGAAACCTGATTTTGAACTCTTAGGTAGGGCTGATGTGTACTTTATCATACTTGACCCTTATCTAAGTAAAATGATTATGCAAATCTTGTAAATTGAGCGATAGTAAAAGTAAAAGCGAAGTGATAGAATGTTCTGATCTTGTTTAGTATTTGCATGTGTTTGAAAAGGTCGGGAAATGCACAGAGACCTATTGGTGAACCCTTCGAGCGGGAGGCTAGAGCTAGGTGAGAGAAAGGGAAAACCATAGGGTTATTTCAATGTCCGAAACCACGGGTGAACTTAACCATTTGTCTTGTCTTGTGCTCGAGGCTGAGTTCGGCAGAACCTTGTCTCTAAAGAACAATAGACCAACACGACAGGTGATCTTGAAATAAAAGTACTCACGGACTTGGCTTATGGACTTGTCCCAATTGGAATCTTGTAACCACTGTCAAGCTCTTACTTGTAACTTAGCTTGCAACCACTGTAACCACTTGAAACTCATTTGTTACCACTTTATAAACCTACTTGCTTGGAGTCTGCAGGCCCGTTGGAGTTTGGAGGTAAGGAGGAAGTCGAGTTCTACCTAGTAATAATGATAGTTGGTGTCAACTACTGGTTCGATGTTCAAACAAGCGTGGACATTGGCTCGAGAGCCAGGTATCCTACTAGTGTTGTTAGCGCTTTTATTACATGATTTATTTCCAAGTGCCACTTATTGGGTGAAAATTTTTAATTGTTATGTGAATTGCATGTTTTTTGGGAACTCACGAGCTTTCTAGCTCACCCTTTCTCCCATTTGTTTTCCCTTAGGGGAGATGAGATCCACGATGAGGATGCCTACCCTTAAGATTAGGGTCTTCTGTTTTGATGTTTTGAAGAATTTGGGATGTTATCTTTTGGGAACTTTTATACAATGTCTTTTGAGAACTCATGTATGAAACAAAGTTGTAGGGATGAATTACTTATAAATTATGGATTGTAATTCAAATGTTATGTATTGTAAAGCTTTTGCCTCTGTCATTTGGGTTAAGAGTGTTATCTTGTCAAGTTGAATTTGATAAGTGAAGTGATTATAGGTGAGTGAGTCTGGCGAGAGCTAGTGACCGTAATACCACGGGTGCGCCCTAGGGAGAGGTGGAGTAAATCACGGGGTGGTATCGAAACCTAGGTTTGAATAGTGCAGGTATAGTGAGTTGTTTAAGAGTTTAATAGACTAGAAATGAATGTGAAGTGAGGGTAATTTGTGTATGAATAAATGTTGGCGACTTTTTAAGTTAGATGAGTTCTAATAGAGTTTATTCTTGTAGGTCATGGAGTTTGGTGGTGAGATGGACCCGACATGGACAGCTACTGTATCCTGATTGGGTGCTAGGGGTGCCAGTCGCCTACAACCCTAAGTCGCACTACAGTGGTCCATGTGGATGTTGGAGGACTACATGCCACCCTGACCACGTAGTCTGGCAGTCTAGAGGAAAGAGGTTAGCGAGGATCGAGCGAAGCGCCAGAGGTGAGGCACTCTTGTGTGAGCTCGACTTTACTAGGATTGGAGAGCTTGAGGCTGAGGTTAAACAGCTAATAAGGCGGGCAGCTAGGATAGTGAGAGTGCTTCGAGAGAGGGAGACATTGTGGCTGGATCACGAGGCTTTGATTGGAGGAGTGATGAGGCTAGAGTTGGGGAGGACTTCGGTTAACCAGCTTGTCTTGATCTTGATATGGGAGGAGAGCCTCGATTGAGTGCAATGGGAGATCTTTATGGTGAGGGAGATCCTCGATGTCGATGTCTGGCGTCAGGAGAGTTCTCACGAGACTTCTTCCCTCGAGACGATGGATTGGCCTAGGTTTGGGACTAGGATTGACATGACTTTGTGGGGTAAACCAGGTGGGGAGGTGGGTTCCCAACTTTGTAAAGTGCATGCTTGCTAAACTCTTCAAGTACCATATTTTTTGTTGGTGTACTTGTGAACTTGAAGGTACCTATGTGTACCTTTTGACCAAAAGCATGCTTCGATGTACTCTTGGCATTTCTATGAATGTAAAGTGTGTATGTTAAATGCTTAGTTCTTATCCTTATTTGCTTTTTTAATTATGTACTATACTTATTTATTATGTTAAATTTCTGCCTATAGAAATATGGAGGGTAGAAGAGCCGAGGAATTAGAGGCGTGGAGTCTAGGCTACTTCTGTCGGTGGTGGCCACTAGGGTCCACCGCCCGAGCAAAATCAGGGGCAGGGGTTAATATTGTGGAGCAAATGGCGCTGCCATGAATCAGTATGACAAATCTTAGATCATTATGTGGCTGGGCAGAGGGCCTGGACTGAGCAACACACATTGGGTAATCTTGGGGTTGGAGAGGATGGGGCTCTTGGCGATTTGAGGTTTAACCCCAAGTTTATGGAGGACTGATCCAGGGCTGAGACTTGGATGGAAAGGATCTCAGATATCTTTAATGCCTTAGGTTACCCAGGGGATAGAGCAAATCACTTTTGCTACCTTTGAGTTTGAGGGGGCTGCCGTTCTTGGTGGATCATGATAAGAACTAAATGGGAAGGGAGACAAACCCCTAGGACTTGGGTAAACTTCACTAGGGAGTTCAATGCCAAGTTTCTTCCTCCACTTGGTTCAAGAGAAAAGGAGGATGATTTTATCGATGTAACAAGGATCTTGGAGTCATTGCAGTCTGAGCTCAATTTACTAAGCTGTCCAAGTTTGCTCTGAACTAGGTAGCCCTGGAACAAGAAGGATAAGGAGATTAGGTGCAAGGGTTGAATGTAGGCGCAAGAAAGTTTGGCGACAACTCAAGTTAATAGCTTTAGTGAAGGCTGTGGAGAGGCTCAAAGGATTGAAGGGGGCTAAGGCGCAGGTGAAGATCTTTAATGCTAGAAGAGAGGCAGCACCTAGTAGTAGCAGTGGTCCAATGGACATAGGTGCTGACTCTAAGTTTGGAAGGGGAATGGGCGAAGTAACTCGTCACGGATCATCAAGGGGATCAATTTAAGAGGAACCTTTGGTAGGGGAGGCGATATCAAGAGGAAGGCATGGTTGGAAGGGCAAACAAGAGGAGTTCCACAAGGGAGGCAAGTTTCTACTCCTATTGTATCATAGCAAAGCTACATTGGGAGGCAAACCACCGGGGCGTTTGTTGGAAGAAAATGGGAGCACTGCTTGAGATGTGGATCTTGAACATCAAGCAGCCTCATGCCAGTCTTCCCAAAGGAAAGCGACATTGACCAAAATAAGCCAGCGCCATCAAGCTAGGTGTGAGGAATCGACCAGTGCAGTGAGAGTCTATGCCATTGATCACAGGTTCGACCCAGCGGAGGTGGTTGAAGGTACAATCCCTATCTTTCATCGCGGCTAAGGAATTTTGATTGATCACGGTGCATCACATTCTTTTGTGAATCCCTCCTTTTAAGTGGAGTGGATATAAAACCTACTAGATTACCATATGATGGAGGTTAGAAGGCATGTGAGGAGACAAAGTCTAGTTACTAGTTGGGTATATATTGTGATGTGGATAGGAGAGAAGAATTAGTGGTGGATTTGATTAGTTTGGATATAAAGGGGTATGATGTTATCCTAGGAATGGATTGCCTAGCTTCGTCATCATGCTAAATTGGGTATGGGGCAAAAGCGTGGAATTTTCCATCCACAGGAGGCTACTTTGAAGTTTGAGAGTGAAAGGGAGATTAGGCGTCATACGCCCAATTTAGGGGATTAAAACAAGAAATTGTTAAGTAAAGGAGGTCAAGGGTATTTGGCACTTTCGATAAACTCCTCTAGTGATAAAATAAAGTTAGAGGAGGTCTGCATTTTGTAAGGATTTCCACGATGTATTTCACGAAGAGTTAGAAAATCTCCTCCTGAGCGAATGATAGAGTTTAAGATTGATTTGCTACGAGGCAACAGCTCGATTTCCTAAGACTCCTATCTTATGGCTCCAGCTGAATTAAAGGAATTGAAAATTCAATTGCAAGATTTATTGGAGGCGGGGTTTCGATAGAGAGTGATTCACCTTGGGGAATTTGCTCTTTGTTAAAAGAAGGGCGGAAGTTTGAGGTTGTGTATTGATTACTCGAGGACTCAATGATGTGACAATAAAGAATAAGTATCCTTTGCAGCTTATAGATGAATTGTTTGATCAATTACAAGGATCCGTGGTCTTTTCTAAGCTAGACCTGAGCAAGGGACTACCTTGAGAATAAGGAAGGAAGATGTACGAAAACTGCTTTTAACTTCGAGGTATGGGCATTTTGAATTTGTGGTAATGCCTTTTGGGTTAACCAACGCTCCAGCAGCATTTATGGATTTGATGCAGCGAGTCTTTAAACCCCTACTTGGATCAGTTTGTGGTTGTTTTATTGATGATATCTGGTGTACTCAAAGACTGAGAGGATCATGCTCAACACTTAAGGATAGTGCTTCAAATCCTCGAAGCATCAATTGTATGCTAAGTTCAACAAATGTGAGTTTTGGTTGGAGGAGTGTCCTTTCTGGGGCATAAAGTCTCTAAGGATGGGATTTGGTGGATCCCTCAAAGTAGAAAGCGGTGACTCAATGGAGACAACAGAAACCCTAGATTAGAAGCTTCTTGGGTTTGGCGGGGATATTACCGTCGCTTCATTGAGAGATTTTCTAGAATTGCGGGGACCACTCCGGAATTGACTAAGAAGCATGTTAAGTTTGCTTGGAGTCCAAAGTGTGAGCTTAGTTTTCAAGAGTTAAAGAGCGTTTGACAACGACTCCGTGTTGACCTGCCAAATGGAAAGGATGGGTTTGTAGTTTATTGGGATGCCTCAAAGAAGGACTAGGGTGTGTCTGATGCAAAATGGGAAAGTTATTGCCTATGCTTCTAGGAAATTAAAACCCATGAGCAAAACTATCCAACACATGATTTGGGTTGGCCTTGATTATCTTTCTGAAAAGTGGAGACATTACTTATGCAGGGGTGACATTTGAGGTTTTACAGATCACAAAAGCCTTAAGTATTTATTTTCTCAAAAGAGTTAAACCTCAGGCAAAGGCGATGGGTGGAATTTCTTGAGGATTATATTTTTGACTGCACCATAAATTATCACCACAGGAGGCGATAAAGTGGCGGATGCACTAAGTTCGAAAAGCTCAAGTGGCGAGCTTGATGGTTAAGCAATGGGAAATGTTAGCAAGGTTGGCGAATGGAATCCTTGCTTGGAGAGAAGAAAGTCACATTTGGGAATTTAATGTTGAAATCTCAATCTTTGGAACATATCAAAGAAATACAAAAGGAGACCCTATGGTGCAAAGTGGATCGAAAAGGTGAAGAAGGGAGAACATTGGATTTCAAGTTGGGACGAGGAAATCTTGAAATTTCAAGATCGTGTAGTTGTGCAGACAATGAAGGGTTGAAAAAAATATTGGAGGAAGCACACCGAACTAGGTATACCATTCATCTGGAAACAATAAAATGTACCAAGACTTGAAAGGACGTGTGGTGGGATGGAATGAAGAGAGATGTGGCGATTTGTTCAGACCTGTCTCGTGTGCCAACAAGTTAAAGGCTGAACACCAAAACCTTGGGACTTTTGCAACCCTTAGAGATACACTGAATGGAAATGGGATCATATCACTATGGATTTTGTGACCGGGTTGCCTAGGAGTCAAAAGGAGATGATCTGAGTTTGGGTGATAGTGGATCGACTTACTAAGACTGCTCATTTCTACTGTAAGTATGAAATGTCCTTTGGAGAAGTTGGCTCGATTGTACTTGGATGAAATTGTTAGACTCCACGGTGTACTAAGCATCGTTTCAGATAGAGACCAGGTTAGTTTCTCGATTACAGCAAAGTTACAGAATTTGGGGACCAAGGTTAGTTTGAGCCCTTATCATCCCAAAGCGGATGGGCAGATGGGGACAATTCAGACCTTGGAAGATATGCTAAGGTCATGTATATTGGATTTTGGAGGAGTTGGAGTCAACACATGCCACTAGTGGAATTAGCCTACAACAATAGTTACCATGCTTCGATTGAATGGCTCATGAAGCACTTTATGGGAGAAGGTGTAGGTCACCTATTCATTGGGATGAAGTAGGGAAAAGAAAATTTTAGATCCAACCACTATTCCATGGGTGAAGAAGCTTTTGAAAGGTCAAACTAGTTGAGAGAGACTTCAAGCGGCTCAAAGTCGGCAAAAGAGCTACATGATAACGAAGAAAGGATTTGGAATTTGATGTAGGGGCACGAGTATTTCTGGGGTTAAACCTATGAAAGGAGGAGTAATATCAAAAGGGAAAGAAAGCAAACGATATGTGGGACCATTTGAGATCCTGCGAGTAGGTAAAGTAGCATACCAGTTGGATTTACCCTCGAGCATGTCAAGATCTAATGTTTTCCATGTCCATGCTTAAGAAATATCATCAGACCCAAACCATGTGTTGCCCTTAGGAGAGATTGAAGTGGATGAATCCTTGTCCTATGAAGGCGACTGTAAAAATCCTTGTGAGAGAGTGAAAGACTTGAGGAACAAGAAGATTCCACTGGTCAAAGTTCTTTGGAGAAATCATGCTCTTGAGGAAACAGCGTGGGAATTGGAAGGAAGAGATGAAGAAGAGTCATCGAGTTATTTACCTAGAAAGGTAAGAATTTTGAGGACAAAATTCTTTTAAGGGGAAGGATGTGAGGGCCTCGAAATTCAAATTATTTTAAAATGCATAATACTATTTAAATTATGTTTATTTATTTGTTTCTGAGTAAAATTGTGTTTAAATTGAATATTTTACAATTTATAGCATTTTATCTGATTTGTTTACCGGTGTGCAATTTTATTAGGACTCTAATTTTCTACGGGCGTGATTAGCGACTTTAAGTTGAAATTAAGCATAAATGACAATACTTTGAGGATATTAATAAGTTTGGACAGTGTGGGAATGGACCGAGCAGTGTAAGTTAGGTATCCTTGACGCGAGCGACATAAAGTGCAGAAAAAACACTTTTCCACAAACGAGGAAAAGCACTTTTGAACTTTAAAGCCTTGACTTCTTGGCTTCAAGCTTTCATTTTCAGCTGCAAAATCTGGAGTAGAGAGAGAGAGGCCGAGAGAGAAAGCTTGAGAGAGAGATTTTTGCTTCAAATTTTCTTCCAACTTTCATCAATCTTCTTGAACTTTTAACCATCATCAACCACCATCATCTTCATCCTCTAGCAGCGAGAAAAGAGGGGTGAGTGAAGGAGGTTTGGGCTGGAATTCTTGGAAGAAAACAAGAGGTAAGTGATTTGATCTTATTTTCTTTCAACTAGGATCTTGAGCTTATGAAACTTGGTGGATGGATTATGGGCTTGATTTTTCTTCCCATTTCAGCCAGACAAGGAGAGGAGAAAGAGAGAGGGGTGAGAAGCTCTTGAGGAGGGAAAGGAAGAGAAAAGTGAAGAAACAAGACTTGATCTTTGATGGGTTGCTTGATCGTGGGTTTGGGTAGTGAGATCGCTCAAAACCCAGATCTTGGGTGGTTCGAGGAAGAGGTTTTGAGCTTGGGGCGATATTCTTGAAGGAAAGCTTGGTGGATCTGGTTGGATCTTGGTAGATCCGTAGAGTGCAGACTTGAATCTTGTAGATCTAGCCTTAATAATGTTGATTAGGTGTAGATGCATGGATAATATTGAAAGAATGATCTCATCGAAAAGATGAAGTTGGGCTCTTGAAATCCCAACCTAGGTATGCGACTTGGGTGACCTCTAGGTAGCGGACTTGAGGACTTTGATTAGAATTTGTTTGTTATTTGTGAACTTGCTTCGATATGGTTAGAAATTAGGGTTTTTAGTTGTTGAAAAGTTTGAAGGAAAATGATTAAAATGGCCAAAACCACACTTGAAAACTTCTATGTTTGATTTTGAAATTTTGTATTCACGGATGAATTTACATTTAAGAAAATATTTGATATGTACATTTATCGGTGTATGATTTTGAAAAGATAACGAATAGTATTTCTCATGAAAAGTGGGTGAAAAATGTCATTTGAGGGTTTTGTAGTGTTATGTTTCCTTTAATGGATTTTGGAGAAAGATTAAAGTTTAAAGTGTTTTAAAGTTATATTAATGCATTTTCAAGAAGGAAATGTTGAGTTTATGTTAAAAAATGATTTTTGGGTTGATAATTTTCACGACCGATTTATTAAAGAAAATGTGGAAAAGTGCTTAGTGAGTACATTAATGTGTGGTTTTGAAATGAGATAATGATTTTTCAAAGATTCGTTTGAATTATCGTATTGGAAATGAAAGTGTTTCCTTGAGAGAATTTTGGGAAAAACATTGAAAAAAAAGGTGTAAATGAGTTGTTTTGAATAATGAGTGAAAGCAGAATTCTCAACTCTTTTTTTACTTGTTTAGGGTTGAAGAGGAGAGTGAATTCGACCACTACGTGAGGCGAGCCTTATTACTTTGGTGAGTTTCCATGCTGTTATGTGCTATGTGAAATGGTGAAATGATGTGTATTGTTTAATATGCTTGTGAAACCTGATTTTGAACTCTTAGGTGGGCGGTGTGTACTTTATCGCGACCCTTATCTAAATAAAATGATTATACAAATCTATGTAAACTGAGCGATAGTAAAGTAAACGAAGTGATAGAATGTTCTGATCTTGTTTAGTGGCGCATGTGTTTGAAAAGGTCGGAAATGCAGAGACTATTGGTGAACCCCTTGACTCGGCGGGAGGCTGGGCATAGGTCGAGAAGAAAGGGAAGAGCCATAGGGTTATTTCAATGTCAAACGGTGACTTAACCCATTTGTATGTCGTGCTTTCGAGGCCCAGTTCGGCACGAACTGTCTCTAAGAGCAACCGACCACGACAATCGGGTACTGAAATAAAAAGTACTCTGGACTTGGCTTATGGACTTGTCCCAATTGGAAGAGTACTCTAAACCGTAAACCACGTAACCACTTGTAACCACTGTAACCAACGTAAACCACGAAACTCTGTTACCACCGCTTTATATAAACTACTTGGAGTGAGGCCCGTTGGAGTTTGGAGGAGTAAGGAGGGGGAGTTCTACCTAGTAATAATGATAGTTGACGGAGTGTCAACTCTGGTTCGTGTTCAAGCAACGTGGACATTGGCTCAGAGCCCGGTATCCTTACTAGTGTTGTTAGCGCTTTATTACGATTTATTTCCAAGTGCCTTGTTATTGGTGAAAATTTTTAATTGTTATGTGAATTGCATGTTTTTGGGAACTCACGAGCTTTCTAGCTCACCCTTTCTCCCATTTGTTTTCCTTAGCGGAGATGAGATCCACGATGAGGGCCTACACCTAAGATTAGGGTCTTCTGTTTTTGATGTTTTGAAAATTTGGGATGTTATCTTTTGGGAACTTTTATACAATGTCTTTTGAGAACTCCTGTATGAGGAAACAAAGTTGTAGGGATGAATTGCTTATAAATTATGGATTGTAATTCAAATGTTATGTATTGTAAAGCTTTACCTCTCATTTTGGGTTAAGAGTGTTATCTTGTCAAGTTGAATTTGATAAGTGAAGTGATTATAGAGTGAGTGAGTCTGGCGAGAAGCTAAGCGGTGACAGGCCCGATACCACAAGGGTGCGCCTAGGAGAGGTGGGTCGTCACAGTAGTGAAATGCCAATTGACCCTAACATCAATGGTGAGAATGTTGTGTGTGAAAATGGAATGTATTTTGACGACAATGATGAATCTTATTTGTATTTCAATGATGAAATGTCCATTTCACATGATGATGTCTTTGGAATAAATTTTGAACCTCAAGAGGTAAGCATGAATGATTTTTATATAACCCCTTTTGAGAAATGTGGTGAATGTATAGATTCTAAGGTCATCATACCTCAAGAAGGCTATATGGACATTCCTTTAGTAAGTTCTCAAGTGATGGAACAAGGTAATATCTATGAAACACTTGAGATTGGTAAACCTCTTCCTTCTTTCTTTACATTCGGTTATATGACTCACTTGATCGAGTCACCTTTTAATGATCCACCACGTTCTCAAATGGTGGATTACTCTTTAACTAAACCTCCTTGATGAATAAGTAATATAGTCAAGCTAATGACTATAAAAGAGCGCTAGTTGGGAGGCAACCCATCAATTGGTGTTATTTTTGTTAGTTTTAATGTTTGAGCATGTGTCTTATATGTTTTTAAGTTAGTTTGTTTTGTTTGTCTTGCAGGAAAATCAAACATGGCCAAAATGAACTTTTTGGTGCGGAGTGAATAGTAAAATGCAAACAATTTGGTACCTCAATTTGTGTTTTAGTTGTTAATGAATCAAGAAATGAGGCTAGTTATGTTGTTTTGATCATTTTACATGTGTAGAAAAGGTGCATTTCATAATTAACAAGCAGGGTTTTTAATCTGGAAATAGGAGAAAAAAAGTTTTTCAATGAAAAGCTTGCGAAAAATCACAGAATCACATTTCCAGCGATCCATGATCTAATCCATGAGAATGACTTCCTTGTCACGCTGGGATCAACCGAGACCATTTCGATGAACCACGCGAACCAGATCAGCGTGGTATTTCTACGGATCCATGATCTCGCTGGATCATCTTCGAGAAGTCAAATTAAAAACATGAGGTTGGCAAGCAAGCCGCTGATCCAGATCAGGACGGATCCGATGAGTGTATCGGATCTAGTCCACGGATCGCACCGAAGCTAAAAAAAAAAAGTCGAACCATTTCTTCATCTTCTTCATTAGCGACTCACCGCAAAAACACACCATGGCCGCCTTTTTTCACACACACTTCACCAAATCCCTTTTCCTTGCTAATCTCCTCAAAAATCACCAACCCAACACTTATTGATCATCAGGAGCAGTTTTAACGATTGAAATAAAAAACAAAACGCCAAAAATCGGATTTTCAAAGAATTGAAGCTAGGTTTGGCCGAATTTAATTTTTCAAATTCGTGGCTATTTTGGGCTTAATTCAAGGGGCTTTTTGCATCAATCATCTCCCCATTCATCCTTCTACTGATTCAGGTAACATTCCTCAATTTACATTCCGCAATTTGATTTCCCAATTTCATGTTCTTGAGCAATTTTTGTAAAATTTTGGGTTTTGATTTTTGTGATTAATTGTTGTTAGTTCTTGATTCCATTACACTTATTGATGATGTTTAAGCATGTTTTGTGAAGAAATTATGGGAATGTGCTAATTTTTAGTGAATATTAAATTCTTGAAATTCCTATAAAATGCTCAATTTGGGATTAATGCTTGGCATGTTTGAAATTGTATTTGGTTGATATTATGGAACTTATAATTATCCTTGGATGCTATTTGTTCCAAATGTGAGGAATTTTGGGATCATTTAGATAATTTTTGTCAATTTTTGCCTAATTTTGGAATTTAATTTTATCTGTAGAAATTGGCAATTATTGGTAAATTTGAGCATATTCATAGACTTTAAATCTTGATATGGGTATGTTGTATATATTTGTATTGAGATTTAGAGGAATTTTGGGAAATTTGTGAGTTGGTAATTTCAAATTTATTTCAAGGGGATGATGCTTTGTTGACATTTGGATTGAATTTGATGATTTTATGCTTTAATTGGTTATTTGACAAATTGTTGAAATTTACTTGATTAGTTATGTGCTTAAAAATTGTAATTTTGGCAATTTGTTAGATATTATGGCACGTACTAGAGGTCTTCGTCACCATTCACCTTCTCATCTTCAAGTGGTGAAGAAGAGCAAGCGTCACCATCACCTCCACCACTAAGGCACGACCCTAGGAGGTCTTTGCTAGAGACCACCACCACCGAGTATGATGCCATTCGGTTCACTTCAAAGAGAACCAAGAATGGTATGAGGCTAGGGAGCATAAGGGATTCATTTTGAAATGCACGTGGCTCCGGCGTCAATGCAATTCAAACTCCCGGAGGCATTTGACATACTTGGTTGGGGACCGATTCTCACATTGCCGGATCATTATTACCCCACTAGTCAAGGAGTTCTATGCCAACGTGGTGAACAAATCTGGGCATAGTGGAGAAAATATCAGATCCTATGTTGAGAAATACAATTGAGATCGAGGAGACACATTGGCTCAACTTCTTGGAGTCGGAATACCGGTCGTGGACTTAAAGAAGGAATTTCATGTCTCGGGATCGACATTGGGAGATGGGACATGCAATGGCTCGATTTCAAATTGAGCAAGAATTTACGCTCCCAAACAAAAGGCGACGGTGAAGCCCAACAAGTTGGATGATCGATTGAGATTAATTACATACACGTTTGCCCACAACGCGTCATTCCCAAGAAGAGTAGCTTGAATGAAGGAAGAGTGACCTGTACTTCTTGGACAAGATGTTCCATGGACATCTTCTTTTGCCAACATCCTCTTCCGAATATTATTATCTGCTATATGAGGACCGGCAAAGGCATGCCACTACTGCATATCGATTTGCTTCCCGGCTTCTCTTATTTCTTTTTGAGAGGATGGAGGTAAATTTGGATGGAATTGAGCAAAGGCCGGTCAAATCCAATTATGAGTTGAATTTTTATGTTCTAAATGACTTGGGGATTACATCGGCCAATATTATTCACCCGAGAGCTCGGCAATCTCAGCCCACTTCACAATTTGAAGTTGGAGGAACTTCAAGTACATGACTCGAGGAAGGAGAATTCGGCACCTCGATTATTCCCCACACCGTCCTTCTACTTTGGCTCCTCCTAGGCAAGAACGATTTGGGAGCGATGTTTTGGCTGCCATAGGATGCTTGGAGACCGTGTGTCAATGAAGATTTCAATCAAGTAAACACCATCCGACACCATGGAGTCTAGATTCATCGGATAGAAGACCACTTGCACATTCAGGAGGGTGGTGAGCAGGCTCAAGGAGGCCATGGTGACAACCAAGGAGGAGATGGACAACCATGAAGACCATGTTTATTTTCTTTGTTTATTGTTTTTATGTCTTGTAGAACTTATGCATTTTCCTTCCTTTCTATGCAGCTTTTGAGGACTTGTAGGGATGTTGTGATGTTTGGATATTCGGACCTCTGCCATATTAATTTGGGGAGTTTTACTCTTTAAGTTTTCTATTTCCTACATTGAGGACAATGTGTATTTTAAGAATGGGGAAGGTTTAATTGTTTTATATGCTTTATGTTCTTAAATGACTTTGATATATGTTTGGAAATGTTTATGTGATTTGTTTGTGTTGAAAATTTGGGTTGTTGGCGGGGAGTTTAGTCAGTTTAAGGAGACTACAAAAATTTTCCAAACATTTGTTCAAAATTGTGAAATTACCAAAATTTTTGAAAATTTTTCAATTTGGTCCACAAGGAGGAAGTTTTAAGTATTACTTTTTCAAATTTTCTCATCTTTTGAAATAACTTTATGTGAATTGGTAAATTCAATTTATATTTGACTTGGAATTAGTGATTATGTGATTTGACCAATTGTCTTTTAGAAAGTATATTTTGTAAAATGAGGAAAATTATGCCTATAATTTTAGTTGTTAAATGATATCTTTTCTTTTACTTACTTATACAAAGAGGTGACTGATATAGTTAAGTCAATAAGGCTCCTTTTCCATGAATTAAAGTTTTAGAGGGAACTTTCTATAAAAAAAAAAACTCTAATTATTCTTGTGCTGAGTAACCGGGAGTCTTCATCTAAAAATGTTGATTTTCGCGTAAAAAGGCTTGAGTAAGGAGAATTGAATAAAGAGAAGTTGAGTAACCGAAGATCTTCACCTAAAAGTGTCGATTTTCGCGTCAAAAGACTTTTCTATTATTTAAATAAAGTATAATCCCTCTAAATAAAAAGAAAAAAATAATTGTGGAAAAAGGAAAGTCAAGTCATTGACTATATGAATTACCTTTTTGTGTAATTAGGTCGAAGTAAAAGGTTGAAATTTAACTTGTTTAAATTTAGGGTATAATTATCTTTCTTTTACTTAATTATTATGAGTATTTGAGGTGATTGGAATTTTGCATAAAATTAATTACTAAGTTGTGGAGATTGACTTTTAAAATTCACATTGGTTATTTCAAAACACTTAAATCATTGTTGGTTTATATTTCTAATTACTTGAGGACAAGCAATGATTCAAGTGTGGGGAATTGATAAGTGTTTATTTTACATGCTTTTAGTATGTTTAAGTACTTAGTTTTTGTGTGTTTTTGATATTTTTATGGTTAATTAACTTGGGTTTCTAGTGAAATTCTACATTTTATGGTTTAAATGAGAAAAGTGTATTTTTGTGGATTAATATGGTGAAATCTTCATGTTTTTGTAGGATTAAATGCTCAATTATCAAATGAGGAAAATTAGGAGATAATTTGCCAAGAAGTCTTGACGAAAAGTTCGGTTTCACAATTTTGGAGCATTCGCATGAGCCAATACGCGATGCAACCAATGAAGAAAAAGACTAGCTCGCGAATCCCTCTCGGTGGAAGCAGGGGAACTGATCCATATGGGATCCATGAGCCTCCCTGTGGGATCTGGATCCGGATCCCGACAATGATCTGCAAGTTGCAGAAATCAGTTTTTCCAACTCACTTCCTCCAATTTTGGGGATGAATTTCAATGAAAGCTGCGTGAAGAATTTGGTGAAGTTGAAGAAACAACTCATAGCAAATTCAAAACACAATTTTCTTCAACTTTACAACTCATTTGAGATTGAAATTCAATGGATTCAATGCATGAAGACACACTTTGAAGAATTCAAGAAGATGAAGATTCATGAAGACATGTTTCTTGACTTTTGAAGGCCAAATTTGTCATGTGTTCACATGATAGAATTTTGGAGGTTTATGAATTCAATCATCTATAAATAGGGCCTCTTGTAGACAATTAGAAGAAGAATTAGAGAGAGAGGAGGCTAGAATCACTACAAAATGTAGTCTTCACTAGTTCCTTAGTTTAGTTTAGTATAGTAGTAGTATAGTAATTATGTTTAGCTAAGTTATTGTCTTGAGTTATGGATGAACTTTCTATGTCTTGTTTATGATATTTACATGGTTATTTGATGCTATTATTTGAGCAAGTATTTAGTACTTTGGCTTTTCTAATCATGATTAACCTGCCATTAATTGTGATCATTTAAAGGTGTTAAAGACACTAGTTCATGAAGTTCTAAACCTAGGAAGTCACTCACTAATGTAGGGGTGGCGTACTTTGTGGCTTTAGTGATTTATTTCATGTAATTTCATTGAGCAAATCAGCTTGTAGTTAATTCCATAACCACGCTAGTAGGTATGGTTTGACTATGAGTATAATTGATTCACTACAAAGTATGTTTCCGTGCATTAGGAGATTACGCCATGCTTAGCCAAATTAATATCATGCAACCGGTAGCTTCATTTGCAAGAGTAGTAAGAATTCCATAGCTTGAGGAGCTTTTATTTGTTATATTCTATATTTTATTTCCATGTTTGTAGTTTAGATTTAATTGATATGCATGTGACAGTCTAAATAATGAGGAGTTCAAAATCACCTTTGACACTCTTCCCTGTGGGATCGACACCTATACTACCCATGCTCGATAAACGATCTGTATACTTGCAGAAAACGGGTGTTTAGGTTTATTATTAAAATTTGGTGTAGTGTAAAATCCTAAATTGCCGATTGATTGTGACTCTACAATTCACATTTCAAAACCATGTAAAAGCTTTCGAATCTAAGGAAGCGGCACTGGAAGATGAACAAAGCATTTATTCGGAAATCGGATGCATTCAAGCTGTGAAGGTGTGGAGACTTATAAACTCATTTTAAAGACTGGTTTTCAATTAGATCTTGAAAACACATTTTACGTTCCATCTTTTTCTAGAAATTTAATTTCTCTTTCTAGACTTTCTATTCTTGGATATGATTCCAATTCCCATCTTTCAACTATGAATCTTTTGAAAAATAATAAAGTTATTGGCTCTACCAATTTAAGTGGAATGTTATTTAAACTTGAGTTAGACCCCGCATATGAATGAAGCTTTCTAACTATGCATGGTATTGGTACCAAACGTAGTATTATCAATGAGAACTCTCTAAAACTTTGGCATAGGAGATTGGGGCAAATCTCCACTGATAGAATCAAAAGGTTAGTGAATGATGGAGTCTTAGAGACTTTAGATTTCATCGATCTTGGTACTTGTGTAGACTGCATAAAAGGTAAGTGCACTAACAAGAGCTCTAAAGATGCAAAAGAGTTCTCAATTACTTGAAATTGTACACACGGATATCCGTGGACCTTTTCCTACCCTTGCTTGAATGGTCAGAGATATTTTATCTCTTTTATAGATGACTATTCAAGATTTATGTATCTTTATCTCTTGTTTGATAAATCTGAAGCATTTGATACTTTTAAATTTTTCAAACTAGAGGTAGAGAAACATAAAGAAAAGAAAATCAAAATTGTAAGATCGGATAGGGGTGGTGAATATTATGGAAAGTACACAGATAAGGGACAAGCTCCTGGTCCATTTGCTAAGTTTCTCGAAGGGGAAGGTATTGTTGCTCAATATGCAATGCCTGGCACACCACAACAAAATGGTGTAGCCGAAAGGAGAAACCGAACTCTTATGGACATGGTTAGAAGTATGATTAGCAGTTCTGGTTTATCTTTATCCTTATGGAGTGAAGCCTTAAAAACTGCTATGTATATTTTAAATAGGGTACCATCCAAGGTTGTTCCTAAAACGTCATTTGAGATTTGGAATGGATGGAAACCTAGTTTAAAACATTTACACGTATGGGGCTGTCCAGTTGAGGTGAGGATATATAATCCACACCGTAAGAAATTGGATGAATGTACAGTCAGCGGTTTTTTCATAGGCTATGCTGTCAATTCCAAAGGGTTTAGATTTTATTATCCTTCTCACACTCCAAAAGTTATTGAAGCTAGAAATGCTAAATTTCTTGAGGAACACTAAATTAGTGGGAGTGATTCTCAAAAGGTGAAATTTGAAGAAGTAAAGGATGCACTTGTGGCACCTTCACAAGATTTAGTTGTTATTCAAAATATTGAAGAACAACCTCCACCCGAGCAATCACATTCAGAACAATCAACAGCAGTTGATCCCACTAATCAAACTGTCCATGAAACAGTGGGAGTTAGAAGGTCCTCACGAATTAGAAAACCAGCAATTTCTAGTGATTATGAAGTATACCTCCAAGAGTCCGACTATGACATTGGACTTAAGGATGACCCTAATTCGTTTTCACAAGCCATGAGTGGAGAAAACTCCACATTTTGGTATAATGCTATGAAAGAGGAGATGGAATCAATGGCTAAAAATAAAGTCTGGGATCTCGTTGAACTCCCCAAAAAGGTCTCTGTTATAGTATGTAAATGGGTTTTTAAAACCAAAAGAGACCAAATGGGTAATATTGAACAATATAAAGCTAGACTTGTAGCCAAAGGTTTCACTCAAAAGGAAGGCATTGACTACCATGAAACCTTCTCTCCTGTTTCAAAGAAGGATTCATTACGCATCATCGTGGCAATAGTAGCTCATTTTAATTTGGAGCTACATCAAATGGATGTGAAAACGGCATTCCTTAATGGGGATCTTGAAGAAGAGGTATACATGTGTCAACCTGAAGGTTTTTTCAATAATGACAGTGACCAACTTGTTTGCAAATTAAAGAAATCTATATATGGACTAAAACAAGTTCCATAATGGTATATTAAGTTTCACAACGTTGTCTCTTCATTTGGTTTTGTAGAGAACATCGTT
Source organism: Gardenia jasminoides (assembly GCA_013103745.1). NCBI lineage: Eukaryota > Viridiplantae > Streptophyta > Magnoliopsida > Gentianales > Rubiaceae > Gardenia > Gardenia jasminoides. The sequence goes on along the minus strand of CM023102.1, from coordinate 25,002,110 downwards.
GACCAATGTATATACCTCAAGATAAGTGGGAGCAAATATATATTTTTAGTCTTATATGTACATGATATTCTCCTTGCAAGTAATGATATGGGGTTGCTACGTGAAACCAAACATTTTCTTGCATGATGCAATTTGAAATGAAGGATATGGTGAAGCCTCTTATGTCATTGGTATAGAGATTCACAGAGATAGAACAAGAAAAATTCTTGGGTTATCTCAAAAGGCCTACATTGAAAAGATTCTGGAAAGGTTTGGAATGAAGCATTGCTCATCAATTGCAGCTCCTATTGTTAAAGGAGAGAAATTCAGTTTGGATCAATGTCCTAAAAATGAATTGGAATGAAAAGAGTGTCGCGCCCCATTTTTTCAACAAAAACATTGGTGTGGTGGAAAAGGGAAAGATTTGATTTTTGAAAAAAGAAAGGGAAAGGGGTCATGGGACTATAGAATGCGACGGTTTGGACCCAAAACAAAAAGTCTATAAAAGGGTTTTTAGAAAAAGTTTGGAGTCGCCACTTGGTATGGAGTTTAGGTGTACCAAGTCACCCAAAAGTTTTGATTAATGAAATAAACAAAGAAAACCCTTTTTAGATCGACTCCAGGTCTTTGAAAAGTAGAGAAAAAGGTTCGGGGGTCACGGTTGAAAGAAGGGAAGGCAAAGATGATGTTGCTGCCTCTAAGGCACCCTTCTAACCAGCCAAAGCTAGTTGCAAGATTTAGTTGAAAATTTCCTAATTCTAGCTTTAAAATTTATCACATTTGGATGTTGTCTATATGGATGCAAAACCTAGACCTAATGTTGGATCGAGAGGGGGCAAATGTCTCCTTGAGGTGTGATTGGAATTGATCACATTAGTTGTGTCATCCAATTTTGGTCCCTCGAGGAGGTCACGAAGAATGCAAATGATGAGACTCGAATGAACGGAAAGTAGGGTTTTCAAAATGCAATTTTTATAAAGTATCAAGAGAAAAGAAGTTGGATTTTTGAAAGGATCAATTTTAAATGCAAAGGGGAGCTTGAATTTCCAAAAAGATGCAATTTTAAGAAAATGGTTTTTGACTTTGAATTGCAAAACATGAAGAAGAAAGTTGATTTTTAAAGAATGAATTGGATAGAGTTTAAAATAATGTACATGTATGTCCTAAAGAGGAATAATGCAACATAATGGGTGCGGGGGACTAAATTCGTGACTTTGAATCTTCCTTTTCATAGAAAGAAATAAAAGCGTGCTAAGGCTAGGAAGCCATACTCGCTCTTTTCCCTATTTCAAAGGGTAATGCCTTAAATGCACTAATCTAATAAAAGAAAACTAAATGAGATGTTTCATAACGGGGGAGAATAGTGACATGCAAAATGGGAAAGAAACTCTAAAAGTGGAAAGTGTGTGAAATTTGTATCTAATGCATGAAAGCGCGTTTAAGGGTCTAGCATTGGACTAGCCCTCGTCAAACAAGGTTCTCACTAACATTGGATTAGTGAGAATCGAAGGGAAGGCCACAACTACGTTGGACTAGTCTGGTGACGTCAATATATTTACACAATAATCATGTAGACATGATAATAAAGCAAATAAACACATAAAACACATAAGCACATAACATGTAGGCATAATATCTAAATGCAAGGCCCTAGGAAAGCAAATAAACACATAATCATGCAAGCATGCAAAATAAGCATATCAAAACTAATTATTACATTGGGGGAAACCTAAATACATTCTAAGGGAAGAAATTCGAAATAATAATCTAACTATTACATCTTCTAGAATAAATACACTTTTTTAAACCTATCTATTACAACTTGGCATCCAAGGCCTCCAAATGATTTACTCAAAAATTAAATGACATAAATAAAGACTAGACATGAATAAAAGCAAAGGAAAACTTAATTTAAAACATGCAAAATCATGCAAAACACATAATGAGCACATAATGGGGAAAGAAGTTACCATCCCGTGATGTGAGGCCTTAATTGAATCCTTAGATGATGGGAATGATTATCTAAGACTCAATGTGAACAAAGGGATCAAGGTACCAATTTAAAGGAAAAATCAATCAAAATTCAAAGAAAAGGTATCTAAACAGATTACGGGCAAACATAATACTAGGAAATAGAGTAAGATTCGGAACAAAAAGCAGAAATATCAACGAGAATACAAAACAGAGGTTACGCGGAGAACGCGACTGAGCCAAGAACACAAATCGCATGTGCAAAAAAATCAAGATCAGAGAGAAACGCATCGGAACGCTGACTTGTAACCAGTTTCTTCCCATCTTCAAAATATCGAAGATTGCTTCCGATTTTGACAATATCACAAAACAAAATCCTCGAGGTAAAGGGATCTATTTAAAGCATCAAATATCGCGATTCGATCATGTCAAAACAAGATAAAATCGAAGAAGGCCAAATCTTAAGCATCGCATCATCAAATAGGCAAAAAGGGGAAGGGAAGAGCCGATAAACGAGGGCTGTTACGCGGCCCGCGTAATGCAGCCGCCGTTTTCACATCTTCAATATTCAACCGAAACGCGGATCGTTACGAGGTGGTCCGCGCAAGAGATCCGCGTTTTCACAACTTCAAACATTCAGAGGAACGCTGAACGCTACGGAGTGATCCGCTGTAGTAGTCCGCTTCTTCACATCTTCAAAACGTGAAGAACATTTTCCAGAAATTTCAGAATCAACAAAGATCATCCTGACGTAAGCATCAAACGTCTAATTTTAAACGTAAAACCAATCTACTAGCCTTTTGGCTTTATAAACACAACATGCTCATATAACAGCTGATAATCATCATCAAATATCCCAAACAAAAGAAAACTACTCAAGACCTTGGTTCCACCAAAAGGCCCAAATCTCGGACAATTTTACGATCAAAAGCAAGAAATAGGGTATAAGTATGCTACCGAAGCTTGAATAAAAACCAGGAAGAGGCTGAAATTCCAAGAATAAGCTCTTGAGGTGAAACCTAGCTTTTCTTTTCTTCTTTCTTTTCCTTTTTTCTCTCTAATTTCCAGCCGTTTTTCTCTGATTTTTTCTCTCTCAAAACTCTCCTAATTGCCTCCTTTTCTCTCAGATTTTTCCCTTCCTTTGTTAAACCCTAATCTAGGCTATTTATAGCCACCCAAACCTAGAACTAAGGGTTTTGATGTTCTTGGGATGAGGTGAGCTAATCTTGAACGTTAGATCAGTTGTTAGGGTTTAGGGGTGAGTTGGGGAATGTTTAAATAGGTTTCTTATCGTTCAAGCATCAAAATACAGTGGAAAGGATGATCCAAGCTCGGAAAAATCCGCTCATTTTTTTTTCGCTTCAAACTAGTTGCTGACTCATGGTCATGACTTGACTTTTTTTTTTTTTTTTTTAAGAAAACCTACAAAAATGAGAAAAACATATTAGAAAATTCAAAGATAAATAACTAAACATTAATAGATAAAAACATAAGAAAACAAATAAAATAGTCAAAATTTGGTGTCTACAAAGAGATGGATAACATTCCATATGCTTCGCTTGTTGGAAGCCTCATGTATGCTCAGGTCTGTACCAAACCGGATATTTCTTTCGCAGTTGGAATGTTAGGCAGATATCAAAGTAATCCTGGACAGGATCACTGGAAAGTTGCTAAAAGAGTTCTAAGGTATCTACAAGGGATCAAGGACTACAAACTTACATACAGACGGTCTGACTATTTGGAGATAGTTGGATACTCCGATTCAGATTTTGCTGGACGTGTGGACTCAAGCAAATCTACTTTAGGATACATATTCCTTTTGGCTGGAGGAGCTATATCTTGGAGAAGTGTAAAACAAACAATTGTTGCATCATCCACAATGGAAGCAGAATTCATTGCATGCTATGAAGCTACATCACAGGCTCTATGGTTAAAGAACTTCATATCTGGCCTAAAGGTGGTAGATTCAGTGTGTAGGCCATTAAAGATCTTTTGTGACAATTCTGCTGCTGTATTCTTTGCTAAGAACAACAAGAGTGGAAGTCGAAGCAAACATATCGATATCAAGTTTTTAATGGTCAAAGATCATGTTAAAAAGTAAGAAATAATCATTGAGCATATTAATACTGAATTAATGATTGCTGATCCCATGACTCAAGAATTGCCGGCTAAAGTCTTTCAGGATCATGCGACTCATATGGGATTCAGTAGCTCATTCTCGATTATTTCTATATTTGGACCATTTATGTCTAGACATTTGTTAGCAATTCTACATGTAAGCACACATTGAAACTGATACATGTATAAAGAAGTAATCTTTTGATCCATAAAGTTGGACCCTGAGTAACTTGTATGAAGTTACTCATAAAGTTCTTCTTGAAAGTATAAATTATTGTAATACATGGAAGGAACTGTTCGTGGTAAGAACATAACCGCCATGATTCAAATATTATCACTTTTAATTAAGTAACCATTACATAACTGATAAATATATTGAGTGAAAATAAGGACTTATGACCATATCTAGTCACTCATAAAGTTATTTGACTAATACATGTGGGTCAAGTGGGAGAATATAAGACTAGCCTCTTTTAGAGGCAATTATGACCCACATGATTGATTGATTAATTGATTGACATTGATTGACATCTTGGTTAATTGATTAATATTTTATCAATTATTAATTGAATATCTCCCATTAATGATTATTGATTGGTATATTCTGTTAATTGATATTTCATTCAATCAAATCACCAATCAAATCAATCAAATAGTCAAAGATATTATTTTCAGTTATGAATTATGGTATGATTTTTTTGATGGAAGGAAACCCTGGGGATATTGATATTTGCCAGTAAGGGTCCCTGACCTAGCCTATAAATAACCTGTGATATTCCATCAAATCATGTTTCTTTGGTTAGGCATAGGTTAGAAGTCTCTTACTCTAAATTTCTCTCTACAAATCTTCTTCTTCTACATATTTTCTTAGTTTAGAAAAGAAGGACAAAAGGACAAGAAGACTAGAGGAAGAAGACAAGAAGGCTTGGCTACCAATCTCTATTTGACGACAATGGCTGGAGGTAATCTAATTTGAATTTCCGCTATGTACGTTTATATGATTATGTTAATTTAACAGGCTTCTCTGGTTCTAGTTTTAACTGGTGTACTAATAGGTGTGGTAAGGTTAGAGTCTAGAAAAGAATTGATAGGGTATTAATTGATCATAATTGGCTAGATATGTGACAACCCACTTCCCAAAGGTAGGGCTGGCTTTTTACAGCTCGCCAGACTCAAGCATTCAAATAAATACTAATTTAAATGTGCAATTTTATCAACCACCATAACATTAATATTAAAACTGTAAAAAGACGATTAAACTTAAAATTACATTCATCCATTCGCAATACTCAAAACCCTCGAGTCAACGTTTAATACACTACCATAAGTTCAAAACATTCATCACCCAACATAAATATACAAGATGTGTCCATATACTCGAGTCAAAAGTCAAAAGATCAATACACTAGCTCTATCTACGTATCGGGATCCTCGTCACCTGTTAAGGAAAAACAAACGGGAACGGGGGTGAGCTAAAAAGCTCGTGAGTTTCCAAAATTCATGCACATGCACTTAAAACGGTAAAATTAAAAGTAAATAAATAAAACACATAGACAAATCAAATTCACACACATTGAGGATACGGGGGCTCTCAGGAGCCAAATTCCACATTTCCCGAGCATTTATAGTAGTCGACACTCCGTCAACTTTCAACCCAAGTAGACGACTCTTCACGCCAAACTCCAACCACCAAACTCCCCCTACAGGGCCCGCACGGCAAACATTTAAACAGTGAATAGTAAACAGTAGGCCACTCAAGGCACGCGGCCAAGAGTGGCGGGGTAACACTCTCCATCTCCAAATTTGACACATGAAAAATATTTAAATTACCAACTCTACAAAAAGGGAGCAATAAAGTATACTCTCCTTTAAGTGAGTGGTTCATCAAATTTCCATTTTCACAGTCAAATCAAGCAACATGTCATGGTACACATACATTCACAAAGCATTTAAACGAAAACATTTAACAGGCATTGAAAACTCACCGACAAAGTAGGAGTCGGAATCCAAATTTTGATCAGATGCAAAATCAGCACTTCACCCTAAAATAATTAAAAGAAAATGAAAATAAGTTTCCCTAGTTCACCGACCAAATTTATTTCAAAAAGTGGAAAGTTCGATAATTTCCTAGTTTGAGCTGAAATTTTTGAAAAATTGTAACTCAAGTTATACAAGTCAGAATTTCACACATTTGGTACCGTTGGAAACCTCTTTGAAATTTCTAAAACTTTGTAGAAGACATCCAATTAAAATTCTGGACGGAATTAGCCCAAATTTTAATTTAACGAACTGCTACAGTAACAAAACAGGGCATTTCAGGTTGGTTGACCAGCCTACTTTGAAAATTCACCAAAAATCACAGAAAATGAATTAGCCTTTCAAATTTATACAGTTTATATTACTATGTAAAAAGTTTCAAACGCCACCAACGTAACTCAATTCTGATACTTGAGCAAGAAATTAGAGCAGTTCAAACAGAGGCAGTTCAAAAATCTGAAATTTCTGGAATTCGAATTTGCAAGGCAGAGTTTAAAACCTTTTTTTGAGTGATGGTTTCATGTCCAAAAATTACCAAATTTGGTACACTAATACTTCCATATATCAACTAGATTCATACCAAAATTCAGCTTAAAATTCAATCGGGAAGGCTGTTTTCTACATGCCCAAAAGTTTGCTCATTGAAACTTCTTAAACCAGTGAAGTTTAATTCCTTTTCTTCTACTCTCTCATAATCAACATATACTAGTACCATTTGACCTAAATTTTGACCCTATGCTGGTATTAGTCTTCCTTAACCTAATGATGATAAAAAATGGTCACATCTTTTAGCAAAATTATCACGAAATAGTCCCATAAAATTCGGGCAGCATAATCCCTCAATTTTCCAGATTTTACTTCTAAATTAGTAACCCTAATTGCATCAACTCTTGAAGGGATTTTTGTGGGGGAAAATAACAGCTTAACATTCAACATTTAAACATCAAATTCAACCCTTAAACTAGCCAAAATATAGCCACGAAATTTGACCCAAAAATCAGAAAATTCACCCCCAATTTCTTCTTCCTCTAGCCGGTTTTTCCTTAAGGTTTTCTTCCAACTTTTAACAACCAACATTAAACATAATGCACTTATATAACACCATTTAACCATCTAGCAAACAAATACACATATTTAGTGGGAATCCAAGAGCCCTCCCACAACTTAAACCAACAAAACAACTTAATGAAGCTTAGCAATACACATTCATCTACAACATAAGTCAAGGTTTCCTCAACCTCTCAACAACCCAAACATGCTTGAAACTTTCAAAAATGTACAAGGATGAAGTCCTTGAGATTTTACCTCCTCTTAGATGATGACTAAACCCCAAGAATAATGCTAAGCTAAGGCTTCCAAGTGCCTCCCCTCCAAGCTCTTCACCAAGTGCAAGCTCAAGCAAAGATTGATGATGGTTGTGGGTGATTTTGTAGAGAATTTGATGGAAGAAAATGGCTGAAAGTTTAAGGGAGAAGAGATGAGGGAGTTCGGGTGAGAGAGGGAGGAAGATGAAGCAATTTTTGATCAATTTTCTTTGAAGAGTAAATGGAAAAGAAAGACATTATGTCCCCAAAGTCTTGTCTTATGCCCCCAAAGTCAAACCTTGCATAGTAACATTAATTAGCTATTTGGAGGGAAAATTAATCACCTCATTTGGCTTGAGATTAAGAGATAAATCTCGGTTAGGAGAGGGGATGAAAAAGTAATTTTTAAGTGATTGGTAGGAATTTAGTGGAAAGAATTAACGGTTAGATAAAATTCTATACTTAAAGAGGTTAATCCAAATCTTAACTAAAATTTTCAAAACCCTAATTAATCAGTTTCAATAACCCAATTCCAGTCATTTAATTACACTTCTAACCTACCAGTGCTCATTCGTACTTATCTTCACTAATCTACTCACAGTCCGAATTTACCTCGAAAAACGTGCTTTTAACATTTTACCGCTAATAAATGCTACGAGACGATATTAACAGATAAATAGGGTTAAAATTAAATGAGAAGTTGTAAATGAGGAAAAATCGAATTTCATGAGATAATGAAATAAAGAGATAAATAAATAAACAAGAATTTCAAATTTTTTTGAAATTTATTATTAAATTAAATTACTTTATTTTTTTTTTGAAAACAAAATTATCTCATTAATAATATAAAATAAATAAAAGAATAATCAAACAAATTATTAAAGGCAATAATAATAATAATATCTAATTTATTAAATTTTGAGGCCTTTACAAGATATGAATGTCTTGATTTTTGTAAAATATCTTAATTGCTTGGCATTTGATCCCTCATATTTGCTTATATGGCATTTCTCATCTACATTATCAGCGTCAAAAAAAATTTAGGTTTCTTGATGTTTGGCTATCTTATCCTTGTTTTTGTAAGGTGGTGCAGTGTAAATGGGTAGAGAGTATTATAGTATGACTTATTAGAGTTCTTTTAAATAAGTTGAGGGTAGTTAAGCAAGCACTTCGTTATTGGAATAAGGAATGTTTGGGAACATCTTTGATCGGGTTCTGATCTGAAGCCAACAAGAACTAGAATGAACTCATATCCCACTAGAACCCTAAATCTAGACAAAGTAACAAGTTGAATTTGTGGAAGACTTTGACCCCTCTAAACCATAAAGTTACCAATGTATTGATATTATCTCAACCCACAACTTAATGATGTAGTGAACCAAAGTATAAAGGTAGAAGATGCCACAATCAAGTGTGATTCTTGGTTGATGAGTCAAATTGAATATCTTCAAGTTAAACTCTCAAGTATTCAAACAAAGCTCTCGTTAAACCAAGAGGAAATAAAACTCGTGTTTTATTTGCTAGGAAAATTCATATGTTGACAATGCTTTGAATTGGCTATTTATAGCCTAAGAAAACCCTAAATCCAAAACAGACTAGGAAACACTTAAAAATAATTAAACAGCACAAAATCTTACCACAACTAGGAAATAGCTAACAAACTAAGTATAAAGGCCCGTTGAGCTTATAGTTTAACACACGGTTGGTCATTTATTCACTAAGTAAGAAAATAACTAATAAAACTAAAAGAAATATCAAATAAATAAACTCTAATTTTCAATACGGCAAGAGACCAGGGCCGGTCTTTGGACTGGTCTTAGCACTGGTTGTTGACTTGTCAACAATTCTTATTTAAGTGATGGAAAACTGGCATCTGATGTAAGGCCGGTCTTCATGCCAATCATGATCTAACCTTTACACATTGATCCTTCATTTTGGATACCGATTCCCACCTGACTAAGTGTGCACACTTTTGCTTGCTCCGGAACAATACCTTCAATAGATTTTGGCATTCCAACTCGATCTTGCACTGTTTGTACCAAGGTTTGAAGTGATTCCCTTAGTTTCTTTGCACGAGCTCTTGTTAATGGACCCTCCGGAACCTTCAATGATCTTGTTGAACACCATGGACACCTCAACAACCCTTGATCTCCATATCACTCCCCTCTTCTTGAAGGTGACTTGTCCCCAATTCAAATCCATCATCTGCAAGGAAGGACTGAGGTCAACAAGATTCAAAATAACATGAAAACTACACTCACCTGGAAGATCAAGCTTGTAGGCATTGTCATTGAAATGCTTAATCACTTGGAAAGGATCATCTCCTCATAGGAGAAACTTATTACATCATTGCATAGGAAAATATTCTTTGCGCATGTAAAGTCATACCCAATCACCAGACTCAAGACCATTTTATGACGACCTTTGTTAGTTTGTTGTACATATTGAGTGGTCCTTTTCTCAATGTCTGCCCACGTCTTTCATGCAATTTACGAACCAACTCTCTCTTTTTCTTACCATCCAAGTTAGTAAATTCATATATAGACAAAGGAGATAATTCTTGGATTAAAAATATATACAATCTCAAATGGTGAAAATTGTGTGGCAGTGTACATGTATAGTTCTATTATAAGCAAATTCCACATGAGGCAAACAGCCTTCCTATGTTTTAATATTCTTCTTAATTATGGCACGTAGCAAAGTAGACAAAGTCCTATTACCTACTTCAGTTTGTGAATGTCTAGATATAGAAAACAACAATTTAGTACCCAACTTACTCCACAAGGTCTTTCAAAAGTAGATAAGAGACTTAACACCTCTATTAGATATAATAGTTTTAGGCATGCCATGCAAACATACTATTTCTTTAAAGAATAAATTAGCCACATGCTTAGCATCATCAGTCTTATGGCATGGAATAAAATATACCATCTTAGAAAATCTATTAACAATGACATAGATAGAATTATGGCCCTTTCTAACCCTAATCAAACCAAGAACAAAATCCATAGATAAATCAACCTAATGTGCACTAGGAATAGGAAAGGGAGTATACAAACCATAATGCTTCACTTTGGATTTTGCTTGATAACAAGAAACACATCATTTAACCACACGTTCAACATCACCTTGCATATGAGGTCAATAGAAGTGTTCTTCCAAAATAGACAATGTTTAAGCGATACCAAAGTGACCCATTAATCCTCTACTATGAGATTCATGCACCAAAGGATAACGCAAAGAACATTGGGGAATGCAAAGCTTATGTTGATGGAACAAAAACCCTTCAAATATATAAAATTTATCTATGGCAGCTCACGTACAATTAGCATGGATGCCATCAAAGTCAGAATCATTAGCATAGATATCCTTAATAAGCTCAAATCCTCACAACTTGGCATCAAGAATAGTTATCAAGGAATACCTATGTGATAGTGCATTAGCTACCACATTAGCATTACTGGCCATATACTTGATCACAAATGGAAAGCTATCAATGAAGGCAATCTATCATGCATGCTATTTGCTCAAATTATTTGGAGAATTCAAATGCTTGAGCGATTTATGATCAATATGGAAGACAAGCTCCCTAGGTCTAAGGTAGTGTTGCCAAGTCTCTAAAGCACACATTAAAGCATACATCTCTTTGTCATAAGTTGAGTAGTTCAAGACTGCCCCATTAACAATTTCACTGAAGTAGGCCACGATTTTCCTTTCTTGCATTAACATGACTCTAATTGCTACACCAAAAATATCACACTCAATTTTAAAAGTTTTGTCAAAACTAGGTAAAGACAATAAAGGTACATGTGTGAGATTGTGTTTGATCAACTGGAATGCCTTGTCTTGGCTAGGGCCCCAATGGAACTCTCATTCTTCTTGATGATAGTGGTTAAAGGGGCTGCAATGTGCTAAAATTCATGACAAAGTGCCAGTAAAAACTATCCAAATCATAAAAGCTCCAAACCTTACTAACAGTGGTAGGTTTCGGCCATTGAAGGATAGATTTCACCTTGTCTTGATCAACTTGGATACTCTGTGCACTTAAAGCAAATTCTACAAATATGAGTTGATTAGTGCAAAATATGCACTTCTTGAGATTAGCATAGAGCCTCTCTCATCGAAGTACATCAAGTGTAGCCTTAGGATGTTCAACATCATCCAAGCTCTTGCTATAAACTAAGATATCATCAAAGTAAACAACAACAAATTTTCCCAAGAAGGAATACAAGACATGATTCATAATCCCATGAATATACTAGATGCCTTAGTTAAACCAAAAGGCATCACTAACCACTCAAATAATACATGTTTAGTTTTAAATGCCGCTTTCTATTCATCACTTCTTTCATTCTTATTTGATGATATCCACTTTTTAAATCAATCTTAGTAAAAATCATAGCACCATGCAATTCATCAAACATATTACCAAGTCTAGGAATAAGATGGTGATACTTTACTATTATTGCATTAATAGCTCTACAATCAGTGCACATTCTCCAACTTCTATCCTTTTTAAGTACAAGCAACACTAGTACAACACTCTTACATGAAAAGTAACTATAAAGAAGTTCAATTCTTCTATTTTATCTTGAAAAGACACCAAAACCATACATTAGAATCTAACTAAAAATAGATAAATTATATACTAATCACCATGTTTCAATATTTTGGTGATAACTTGAGCCACAAAATTAGATTAAGATGATTCTTGATTCATTTTGAAGCTAAGAGAATGCCTACAATTCTTATGAAGACATCAAAGTTTAGTTCTCATGTTTTCATAGCCAAAAATCCAAATTACTAAAATGAATGGTTTGAACCACAGAGTAGAATTCCCATATGAAGGAGAGAGAATTTTCAATACAGATTTTTCGCAATCCTTGAGACAGTAAGGGAAGCACCTCATCATTAGATCATCTTCCAAGACTCCAATCAATGAAAAAGTCTGAACCACAGTAGAATTCACGTCTGAAGGAGAGCGAATTTTTGTTGGCCAAACTATAAAAAAGTAGGCAAAATGCTATAGTGTACCATTTTAAACTCATAATTTCTTATCCCTCAAATGAATGCAATGGGGAATGCTGCTATAACAGGACGCTAGATGTCCTAGAGATGAAGTCCAGCAGGGGACCAGGTTGCAAATTTTGATTAGCATTATTATTAGCTCCATTGTTGTTAGGATGGTTTAATACCATCACTCCTTCGTCTGAACTACCCGACTCAGCTATTTCCAGAGCAATATGAATCTAGGTGACGATGGTTGCAAAGCTTGTTTCTCTAGACGGGTTTGTTTCCTCATGTACGTTGTGATTTTCTTGATTTCTAGGTCAAATTCCAAATCAACTTGTTGAGATCAGGTCATACACCATGCACCTTAGTAAGAAAAATAAAAAATAAAAGCAAAGAAAAAAATAAGACAAAAATAAAATAAAATAAAAACAAAAGTAACTAAACTAGAAAAATTAAGCATCATCCCTGAAAATGGCGCTAAAAACTTAATCGACAATTTCCTGCAAATGCAGAGGTTGATCATAGCAATAAAATTATTTGAAATATTCTAGGGTCAAACCCACAAAGACGAGTTAATTTCCTACTCCCATTGTTCTAACTAATTGCAAAATCAAATTTAAAAGATTCAAATTACAAATTAAGAAGCAAAATAAATATAAAATCGACTAAGAAATGGTTGAGATAACAATAGATAAGAGCCTAGGGTTTCAGGTTTTAATCCAAATTTTAAGTCAATTTAACCAGTTAGTTCCTTAACAAACTGTGAATGCATCATAGAAATATATTTTAGATTACTCTTGATACATTTAAAGTGTGCCAAATTAAATCTTACATTTCTCTCAAAATCACAAGTGTTCAATTAAACCTTTTAGAAACTTAGGTGATGTGATTGCATCATACAAGATCTAACCTACTTTCATGATTAGACTAAGTATGCCTATCTATCTAGTACATGGCTGTATATCATTTCTTAGTTCAATACAGACCCAAAGAATATAACACGTAATTAAAATCAAGATAGATAAATCATAGCAATAGTCAACAATTTAACTAGAAAAATTAATCACAATTCCTTTATAAAAAACCTAACCCTAGAAACAAATTAGTTCAACATGTCTAGAAAAATTAAAATCACAAATTCAAAGAGTTAATGCGAAGGTAAGAATAAGAGTAACAAAATTTGTCAATTGCTTGCTCCAATCATCTCCTTTACGCTCCTTGATTTGGGGTACACTTGATTGTGATTTTTCAAGAAAAAACTATGAAAGGTTATTCAATTAATCTAGCCTATTGATTTTCTCCCCTAAAAAAATGTCCTAAATACTCCTATTTATATTTTCTTAAAGTCACAGTTGAATCCCAAAAAGAATAGACCACCTAGAGTTGAAGAAAACGAGCTGCATGTGACCTCCTGATGAAGTCCAACACCAATACCAGTGAGACGTCCGGTGCTAGACTTGCTGCATGTTCAAATTTTGAATAGTCTCCAACATGTTAAATTTTCTAGAAGTCCGGTCACAACACCGGACTTAACTCTGGTGCCGGTCATTACTTGATTAGTTTCTCCACTTTGCTTTCATTTCAGATGTTGATTGCTTTCATTACTTCCAGTTTCCTTTTTCGCTCAAGTAGTGCATCTTTACCTAACATATGAAGCTTTGGAGCAATATTTTCATCCGGGAACTCAAAACCTACTGTCCTCTTATTAGTTGGTTCTAGAAGTTTCAATTGCTTAGGCAAGATCACATATAACTTCTCACAAATTTTTGGTCCATTTTCTCATTGAACATTGAATTTTACCTACAAGAATCATCAACAGCTCAAATTAGGTAAGTAATCCTCAGATTTCACAGTTAACTAACAATTTGTACATATAAAAATACTACAATTTATACCATATCACCACCATTATCTTGTTTGTACACATTGTTATTATGGTTTTACATGTAATCTAGTGTGATACTCTTCTGATAACAGTCATTCAGCGAGTCAGTTAATGGACCATCCCCAGTTGTGCAATCAGATATGCAATCGAACAGGATGGTAAGTAAGGTATATCGGGGGTTTCATTCATTTTTTATGTTCAGATTTATAGTATCTTATTTTGCACAATATTGTAAACCAGCCTATTGAAGCTGTACGGACTGAAACATTGATCGCGAATAATATCGATATTCAGAGTTCTAGCAATCTCGCTTGGGTTTTGCATGGCTATCCCGTACGTGTGATAGATATTCTTTAAAACGTTACAATAAAAGTAGGATAATAAATGGTGAGGAGCAGTATGCATCGCTGGCTTTCGTATTACCGCTTAACATTTCTAGAATACTTTGTACTGTAGTGATGCTTGGATAGAATACCATAAATTAGGGAGCACTAATGAAAATAATAACAGCTATGCTGCGAATGTATGCAAATTGTTGAAAACTATGTACAATATCAAACAAATCAAATTTGCCATGGTAATTATATTGATATTGTCCCTTTTTAATTTAATTTATATGTTTCTAAATTGTGGACATTTGTATAGGGCATGCATACGGGTGGACATCTTTCTGTGACCATGCCAAAGTACAATTCATTCACCGAATTCTTATCATTGGGTAACCTTTTGAGCAAAAATTATTTAAACTTAACATTTGTAATCATGGTTTTTTCCCCTAGGATTCTTATGTAGGCGTTTCCGATCCATGGGTGTTCGATTCAGTTAATTTAACAATAGAAGCTATTTACCTTCCATGACAATCCCCATGCACAAAATGAAGTGAATGATATTTATGTATTTAACTGTAAATGCTAGTTTCCTAATAGCACATTTGTATTTCGAGAATGTAGCTTGTGGGCCTTTGGAACTGGATTGGAGCCTATTAAAACTAAACTACCTGTCTTCTTTTTCTACTCGACACTAGTCTATGAATGAATTATCCGTAGTTAACCAATATTAATTTGTTCGAGTATTTTAATAGGCTTGTTAACCTAAGCTAACAATGATTAAAATTTTTTTGAACTATGCAATAATGCCTATGTACCGGGCGTACAATATTAGAGACCTCTTACACCTCTCGTTGAAATTAGAAGCAGTTATATACACCTCACAAATGGTTAAATACAACTTATGCATATATTGATATTGTACAGCACCCCAGCCCACATAAAAAAAATGACCACCTGTAGTAAGAAAATTGATTGTCTTGCACTTACTGCCCATGTTCACCCAACAGCAAATTCGGAGAATAATAGTAAGAAATCACTAGATGACTGTACCCTATATAGGAAAATTTTAGATAGTCTTATACTTTAGCATGGCTTATGGGGTTGTCATGGCTCCAAACCTTAACAATGTCATAGTAATTTTGTGTAGAATTTGATATTCACATATATTGTACACAAAATTTGATTTAGTTAAGGAGAAAATCAGAGTTAGCGATTGAAATCCTATGCATTTATTTTTCAATCATAAAGTAGAATAGGTGGCTTTTAGGGAGAGATATTCAGCCTTCAGAGGATTGATTCGACCTCTTCGTCATCCTCAGTTGCAACCAATCTAGTAGCATACTACACTCGATACCTCCATATATTACCTAACTAATAGTGTAATAATAAGTGTCACATATACATAAGTTAATGTAAAATCAATGCGGAGTGAAAATTTGTGTAAATCATTAACAACATATATCTTGATTATTTATATAACCAACCTTGTAGTCCAGTGCTCAAGAAATTTCATTATAAATGCACCGCAGCATAATTGAAATATCATTTATACTGTGGTGAGATGAAATGATTGATCATACACTTTTTACTTAGTCATCCTAATTAGATGTATGCCATTTTCATATAAGTGATTGTAGAATTGTATTGCAAGTTAGAATATAAAATGCAACTATTTGTAATACAAGTATCTATTATTTGGAGACTATTAACACACATCTGCGACTTGTGAAATAAAGCTCTTCAAGTCAACTATCTTATCAAACTTCTTTACCATTACCAACCCCAACGTTAGCTTGTACAAGGCAGAAGTAAGGCCTTGTTTGGCAGGTGAGTTTTTTGGGAGTAGATATAAAACTCTATTGTAACTTATTGTAGAAGTAGTAAAAAAATTTGTTGGATGTGTAAAAACTTTTTGATAAATTTTATTTTTTACTTTTTCTTTTCCTTTTCTTTTTTCTTTTCCTTTTCCCTTTCCCTTTTCTTTCTTCCTTTCTTCTTCCCCCTCCCCCAACCCACTTCCGGCGACTTCTTTCTTTTTTTTTTTTTTCCTTTCTCCCTTCCCTCCCTCTCCTCTCTCTCCCCTCCCCCCTCCGCCAGTCGCCGGTGACCTCTTCTTCTTCTTTTTTTTTTTTCTTTCTCCCCTCCCCCTCTTCCTCCCCCCACCCTCCCTCGGTCCAGACCAGATGGATCCTGATCTGGTGAGAGGGAGGGGAGGAGAGAGAGGAGGGGAGGGAGAAAGAAGAAGAAGAAGAAGGAAAAAAAAAAAAAGGAGAAGAGTTGCCGGCGCCGGAGGTGATGGCCGGTGCAGAGGGTGAGTGTTTTTAGTGTGTATTTTTTGAAAGGAATGAAGGAGTTTTTTTGTGTAATTTTTTGGGTATGTATGTTAAAAGTTTTGGAAGTTTTTTAAGGTTCCTGTAACTAAAGTAGGGAAAAAACGGGTATTATACAAATTCACAAAAAACTTGGGGTGCCAAACAAGCCGTAAAATCTTAAACAAACTCTGGCACTAATATTTATGCAAAGAAATATGGCAGCTGCATTGATACTGTAAATAATAACTAATATCCGGTTCTCACCAGTCGCTATAGGAATCACTCGGTGCCAAGAGAGATCACTCTGTGAGTCTAGGAGATGGACAACACCTTGGACAATATCAAATGAGTACACAAACCAATAGCTTTTGCACACTACTAGGATCAATATCTAAAAATTCAATATGTTAGTTTAAGAATGACATATAATTTGGTTACGGTAGAACATATTTCACGGTCATCTTACAACACATAAATCTGGAGAACAATAGTAATAAATCACAAGATGACTTTACCCTATGCAGAAAATTTTTGGATACTTTTATACTTTAACAGGGCTTGTAGGGTTGCTACGGTTTCAAGTATAGGTGTCAAAATGGGTCATTTGGGTAGATTTAGATAAATCATAATTAGGTAATGGGTATAATTGAATCAACCCATTTATATCCATTTAAATAAATGGGTATAAATGAATATCATTTATACCCATTTAATAAATGGGTATGGGTATACCCAACTACCCATTTATGACTCATTTGAAATATTATTTATTTTTTAAATATTTTTTGCATGGTGTTTGATAATAAATAATGGCATTTTATTGTTATTACATTGGTAAAAAAAATTCAAATTTATTTCCTTATCACTCACTAAAATTTTGAATAAAATGTGTATTTATTTTTAAATGGGTTAAATGTGTGAGCCAAGTCAACCCACTACCCATCAATTAAATGGGTATAAATGGGTACCCATTTATACCCATTTAAAATTAATGGGTTGATTTGGGTAAATTATTAATGGGTTGGGTTTGGGTGAGTTAATATAAATGGGTTGTGATTGACACCTCTAGTTTCAAGTCTTAACAATGTCCCAATAATTAGTAAAGAATTGGATATTTACATATTTGTGGATAAATTTTGATCTAGTCCATGTGAAAGTCAGTGTTGGTGATCGGAATCCTATACATTTATGTTTCAATCATAAACGAGATTAGGTGGTTTGTGGGAGGGATATTCAACTTCTGGAGGATTGATTCGACCTCTTCATTATGCTCAGTTGTAATCAATCTACTAGCATACTGCACTCGATACCTCCATGTATTACTCTAGATAAGTATTATAGTAATGAGTGTCACATATACAAAAGCCAATGCAAAAATTTGCATGGAGTGAAAATTGTGTGAAACATTAACAATATATATATATATATATATATATATAATGATTATGCATATACCAAACCTCCTAGTCCAGTGCTCAAGAAATTTTATTAAAAATACATCGCAATCATAGCTGAATGTCATTAATAAATTGTGCTGAGATGAAAGTGATTGGTCACATACTTTTTACTTAGTCATCTAATTAGATGCATGCCATTTTTATATAACTGATTGCAGAATTCTACTACAAGTTAGAATGTAAAATACACCTATTTATAATGAAAGTGCCCATTATCTAAAGACTGTTGAGGCACATCTGTGGCATGTGATATAAAACTCTTGAAGTCAACCATCTTATCAAACTTCTTTGCCATTACCAATTCCAACGTTCATTTTTGCAAGGTAGAAATAAAACTTTAAACAAACTGTAGAACTACATTTTATGCAAAGAAATAAGGCGGTTGCATTGATACTGCAAATAATAACTAGTATCCAGTTCGCACCTGCTGCTGTAGGATGCAGTCTCTCGATGCCATGATGGATCAAACCGTGAGTCGAGGACATGGACAATATCTTAGGTGATATCTAATAAGTATACAAACCAATGGCTTTTGCTAACTACTGGAATTAGTATCTGAAATCCAATATGTTAGTTTAAAGATGAAATACAATTGGGATACAGTAGAAAGTATTTCACAGTCACCTTACAACACAAAAATCTGGAGAACAGTAGTAATAAATCACTAGATGACTTTACCCTATGCAGAAAATTTTTAGATAGTTATAAACTTTAACAAGGCTTTTAGGGTTGTTACGGATGCAAGCCTTAACAATGTTCCAGTAATTTTGTAAAGAATTGGATACTTACACATTTGTGGATCAAATTTGATGTAGTTTACGACGAAATTAGTTGATGATTGGAATCCTGTACATTTATCCTTCAATCATAAACTAGAATAGGTGGTCTATGGAGGGATATTCAACTTCTAGAGGATTGATTCGACCTCTTTGTTATGCTCAATTGCAATCAATGTAGCAGCATACTGCACTTGACACCTCCATGTATTACTCTAGAAAATTATTATAGTAATGAGTGTCACATATAAAAAAGCCAATGCAAAAATTAGTGTGGAGTAAAAATTTGTATGAAGCATTAACATATATATTTTAAGTAACAATATATATATATGTATATATATATATATATATATATATATATATATTATGCATATACCAAACCTCCTAGTCCAGTGCTCAAGAAATTTAATTACAAATACACTGTAATTAATGGAATCAATCTGTCTCCATATGCCCTTAAAGCTGGTATAATATTTCTCAATTAGCCCTCGAGCTTGTCTCATCCAAGTTTTTCTGCTTCATAACTCATTTACCTGAGATGTATTAGTCCCATCAAAGAAGGTTGTAGCAAAAGAATTCCATAAAATTTTCATGGTCAGGAAATAGTGAAAATGCCGATCAAGGTAGATTTATAGGATTATGTAGTTGTTTCACAATTAGATCTTCAGTCTGACAGTATCAAAGTGTTGGATCTGCTAGTAAGGGCTAAAGAAGTTCGTCATTGATATCCTAATTTGCATTTGCCAAATGTATACATCTCATTAATATACAACTTGATTCTAATCAGTGCTAAGGAGGAATCATTGCTTGTACAGGCCTCTCAATTTTGGCTAGCAATAGTGCCGGAATAGTAATCTTCTTGCCAGAATGATTTTTATTCAAATACCAATATTACCCTCAATTAGTCAAACCCATATATTCCCATTGATTTTTTGGGGCACTGATTACTCTTTTTTTTCCTCTCTCTAATTAATTGACTAGTTTGCCTTCTTTTCTCTTTCTTTAATTTATTTATCTATTATTTTCATAACTCATTAATTTTGTTTTGAGTTTTTTTATCATAATCTTTTCTTATATTATAATTTTTTTGCTTCAAAGAAATTTTATTTTTTATTTTTAAAGTTGTATTTAAAGGTTATTTTTTGCAAATCCAACGTGATTTAATTCAAAAAATTAATAATTTAATTCAAACAACTAATAATCTAAATAATTAAAACTTCAAAAAAATGTAGACAAACTTTTCCTTCAATATTCATGGGATATAGAATGTAATGTAATTTAAAATTATTTTAATCTAGTTATTAGAAAATGTGGATACATGTTGAAGTCAAGATTTATGTGAAGTAATAGTAGAAAAGTGAAAAATATTGTAAAGTTTGTAAGGAGATCAACAATACACAGGCACAATAAATAAGCAAAATTCAAAGGAATATAACTTGTTGTAGTTGTTGAATGTCACCATTCGAGTTGTGCTAATTATTTTCTTCAAATTGATTACAAATCCTATTTTCCATTTGCAGAATCTAGAAACAAGAATATATGAATAAGAACTAGAGTGAATTGCCAAAAAAAAAAAAAGAATACTAACAAGAAAACCTACAATATTGCTATAATTGCAACAAAAATTGCTCAAAAAATGAGAACTTGAATTTCACCATAATTGCAATAAAATTGCAACTGAAACTTAATCAAAATTCATGATCACTCCAAAAACTGTAAGTAAAGATTATTTGATACAAAACATAATGGAATAAAACCAAAAAAGAAAACAAAAAAACAGGAAAGAACTTACTGATAGTGATGGAGAAGTAGTAAGAGTGAAGAAAAGAAAAATATTATGCAAAAGATCTTGAAACAAATGTTGTAAAGTATGAAGGTCTCAAGAAAATAAAAAAAATGTAAAATAGGAAAGTTGCAGAAAGATCGTAAGGCGGGAATTGAAGGAAAAGTGAGAGAAAAAAAGTGAGTAATTAGTAGATAATGGACTCCAAAAAATCAGTGGGAATATATGGGTTTGACTAGTTTAGAATAATATTGGTATTTATATAAAAAATAGTTCTGGCAGGAAGATTACTACTTTGCAGTATCGCTAACCCTTAATTTTGGTCAAGACTTGTGTCATCTTTGCAACCAAGTCTTCTAAAATCAAGCTAGCGTACCTTTCGCGTCTTGTGTTGTTTCAGTTGAGTCTACCATTTCAAGTTTTAAATTAGAGTTTTATTTCAAGCAGAGAGTCTAGATTCCCCACTTTGATACCATATAAAGAAGATAAAGATTGGGAAAATATCTTTTCTTTTTTTTTTTTTATTTCCCTCTTTAGTTACACTAGTATAACTCATCTTTGTTGGCTTACATAAAAGTAGTGACCAATGAATTTAATAGGACATTCAAATAGTAACTAACTAGCAATAATCCCGTACTATGGACGGGGATTACACTTTTATTAAAAAATAATTAAAAGTTTAGACTAAATTATTTAATATTATTTTCATAATGAAAACCTATCTAAAATCCATATAATTAAATTTAGTTTCACATCAAATGAACTATAAGCTTTGGGAAAAAAATACAAAAATTATTTATTTTTCAAATTTCTAATTCTTGTTGAAAGATGTAAACACTCTTTGCACCAGTTGGTTTTCAAAACATGTTGCAGTAATGAAGGATCTAGTGACTGAACTGTAATTGGAGGAGATGGAACAATAAATGTAAACTGTGATCTTTGCATGGTTGCACATAATGAAATAATATTGTGCTACACTTTTCTTGAAATAAAAAATATGTAAGAATTAAGATGTATGCCACAGAATAGTGAAAATTAATCTTTACATGATTGAAATTACCTTTAGTTTGAACTCCTTTAATCATATACAAAGTTATAAAGGATCATTTCTGCTTGTTTATCACAAACCCTAATGCTATGTTTGATAAAATTGAAGTCTGAAATTTGAAAGTTGAAATCTAAATCCAATAAGTTAGTCAATTGTTAAGTACTAAATATGATACATCTGACTGTACATCACATTAAGTGATAAAATAAATAGCTTATCATTTAGTTTTTGGAGTAGGCTTTGTCTAAAAAATTTAGTGTCACTTAATAAATTAAGATGCATATTTTTTTTATTAAATGCATCTGAATATTTTAAAATCTGAATCCATTAAATTTAAGCACTGAATTGACTTATCAAAATAGAGCTTGTGTTGCATGTGACCAATTAAATCCTTAATGGTAATGTCCAAGTAAAATCTATTGTACAAAACTAAAAGTAATTATTTATATAAAACATATTAATATTAATTTTTAAATTAATATTCTAATATTCTATAACCGAAATTTACTTGTGTATTGTGTCTACAATATCATTATAATTAATGCAAACCATTTTTTCATAGCATATAAGTACTTCTAAATCTCAGATGGTGTAATACTGATTTTGCATATCTTTTATATCAGTGTCTTCAATATGTTCAATGATGCAAAATAATTATACTTGTAAATGTTATGATTTAGATAAAATAGACAAATTTATTAATAAATTTATTAATGCTCTTATAGAACAAAATTAATAACTCACATTAGATTCAGACTCATAATCAACAATCCATATTCATTTGGCACTTGAAATAAGGATTTTAACATCAAAATTCATTTGTGTATATCTACACCATTAAATTTTGAGCATCATTGGCAATCTTAATACTGTTATATGTGGTTTTTGAAATTTAAATTATAATAAAATCTGTAAAATCTGTAAGTTTGTAACATATGATACAGGATATGTACTACAATATCTATAATATTATTTAAATATATCTTGTTTGAATTTGTTGCACACATTAAAATATCTATTCGAAATTAATATTATTTTAATTTTTAAAATATTATATTATATTATATTTATTATATTATATAGTTAATAGCTGACCCGCCATTCAACCACTTTACCCGTGGTTGAATTGCAAACCTGGTGAATCGATTACGTCTCTAGGTCATGGTCCAAGTAGGGTTTAGTAACTATGCCTTACACAAATACCTGTGCTATGCGCAGGATTTAAATATTAATTAAAAAATAGTTAAATTTTTGAATAAATTATTCAACATTTTTGCTATAATGGAAAGCTATTGAAAATCTTTTAAGTTAAATGCAGTTTCTATGAAATGGACTATGAGGCTTGTGACAGATATATGAAAATTAATTATTTTTTAATTTTTTTTTATTCTTCTTAAAAACTATAGGTGCTCTTTGCACTAATTAATTTTCAGAACACATTGCACTACTGGAAGATTTGGTGATAAAATATGCCTATGCAATGGAACTACAAATAATTAAAATTTTTTGAACTTTAGAATAAAGTATTTGACAATTTTATTGTCGTAGAAAACTTTTTAATATCTAAACAATTACATGTAATCTAATAATTTCTTTTTGTTTGTTGAATTTGAAAGAAATTTAAATTTGGTTGTATTGAGTAACATTCCTTGTAATTTGCAAAGATCAAAATTTGTAGTGTGGTTAACGTGATATGTAGGAAATTTGATAAACATGATTTTACTTGTTTTTTGATTTTAATGTGGTAATGAATGTGGTATAGAACTCTTTGAAAATTGAAATTATTTAATGATTTTTTTGAATTTGAAAACAATTTAAACTTAGTCATATTTGGTAGAATTCCTTGTAATTTGCAAAGATAGAGACTTGTAATGTGATTAATGTAATATGTAGGAAATGTTAAAGTAAACATTTGAAAGGTTAGTTTAATTACAAATTTTTTCCCTTAAGGAAACATCATAATAAAAAATTTACTTAGATCAACATTTTGATAATTTAGTCTATCTGAATATTTTTCTACCTAAAATTTAGCAATTTAAATACTTGAACTAAACCAATCAATAACCATTAGATAATGTTAATTGAATTTAATAAAGAATAAAATAATTTCAAAAATATTAGAAAATTACACATGTCAAGGTATTGAAAATGTTCTAGAAGACATGTAGTGGTAAATAGCATATACTATATATTTATTTTGCCTTTATCCAACCTCCAATAGACAATTTAAATCAGAAAACGTATATTTATAACTCACTCACTTCAGCAGTATCTAGTGTGAAAATTACTTTTTACTTACAAAGGAAGTATTAATTTCATGCGGTGAAGGGCCAACTATAACCATTGTGTGCATCACAACCCCTCAAGGTTGGAGGAACATAGAATTCCTGATTTGGTCTTTCCCTTCGTTGCATGAACTGTTGAGTACTTGTGAATATACTCATCGTTCATCATTGTGTCGTCATTATCCTGCTTTCTGGACTCTTAAGACGGGATTATATTTGTAATTTTGGATTCTAGGAAGGGCTTTTGTTACGATATTGGGCCTCTTGGTTTAGTTAGAAATTGTGCCTGTGAGGGCCGTAACTAAATTCTACTTTTGACTAGACCTTCTGTGAACGATTTTCGTAATTTCACTAATGTATGTGCATGATCATGAACATTTTGAAAACCCACGAACAGATTTCCAAACGATAGCTCAAGTAAGTATTTGAAATCATTTTAATAAAATTAGAGTCCAACCGGTTATACCCCCCAAGATTTAACCACCATGAACCAACCTTGAACCAAATTTCTTTCAACTAAAATCGGACCATATCCAACCAATTGAACCATATTTTCCCTCTAAAACCCCACTCGAATTCAACTCAAGGAAATTCAGCAAGAACCGCCACCCATTTCTCTCCATTCCATAGTTGCCAAGTGTCAACTTTTGGGCTGAAAAATTGGCAGCAAGCATGCTTCTTTTTCCCTCCCAAAAAACGGTAGCATGATGAGCTTGAGGCTAGGAAAAATTATTTTCAGATTTCAGCAACCAAGGCTAATGATACCTCACCTCCCTTCATGCCCTATGCATGAGAAGGTTGTGCCATTTGGCATCCATTTCAGCCAAGCCTTGTCCACTTGAACAAGCAAATTCGGGTGGCTTTCTCTTCCTTCAAGTGCTGGCCGAACTCCTCAACAAAGAAACACTCTCATTTCACTTCCATTTCACTTCATTCTCTCAAGCAACTCACTCTCATTTTTCACTTCAGCAAACCCCCCCAAGCTCCAACCGAAACTCATCAACATTTTCCCTCACTTTTGCTCTAGAAAATTCTTCATTCAACTCCAACCGAAGGCTCCTCCTTGTTCCTCCATCCCCTAGTCTTTTCTTGACCTCTCAAGGCTTACACTAAGAAGTTGTTCTCGGCTACAAGTTGCTGGAAAACAAGTTCAAAAATCTGGAGTGGACTAAGCTCACTTCTTCCCTTTGAATCTAAGCCAAACAAAAAGGTAAAGCCTAGTCATTTTCTTTGTAAAAGATTCTGGTTAGCTTGAAGACCTTTCCCTCAGCTTATACCGTTTCTTGAAGCTGGAAAACAGATTGACTTCCACCCTCAAGCAGCCTGGACCAACCGTCTCTTGCTTGACTAAGAAAGGTAAGCCATAGCAACTCCTACTAGTTTATCCATAACTCAGTTTCCTTGCTTAAAAATCGGCTCTCTCTCTCTTGTAGCTTGACATTGAACTTCATCAGCTCTAACTCACCACTTGTGCATCGACCTTGAGACCGGTTGGAGGTAGGAATCCATTTTACACTTTAATATAAAGAAGCTATTTTACCTCTAAAGGTATCATATTACTTCCTAAAAACTGCCATGCATGTACTAATGGACTTGAAATTTTATTTGCATGCACATACTTCCTTGTTATATTGCTGGAAATTCGGTGGACTGATATGGAACATCATTCTTGATGTCCCTAAGCTGACAAGCTTAAATCATAGATTTGCTCTACTTACTCCATGCATGATGATCGAATAATGATTGAACCTTTTCTTGTGCTTAGTTGTGATTCAACAACTTTGATTATTTGCTGTTTTGGGATGGATGTGAGCTGATGAGCTTGGCCCTACTCCATCCGCAGCTCTTGTATGGTTTAACATGCTGAAATCGACCCTTGCATGCTTCACATTCCACTTGGTTGATGAGATTTTAATTAAACGTTTGCATGGGTAAAGTGTGAAACAAAAGCCAAGCTTGAGTTGTTTAGTTGCTTGTTGGAAAGTTGAAAATCTATTTTTCCTTGCATGAGACCTCTCGGTCAGTTGAGAGCCGCATGAGTAATGACATGAAACCTGGTTTTGAGTAGATGTTAATTTTTCAACAAAGAAGAAAACAAAAGGAGAATCGGACTTGATGATTTTTTTCAATTTGGGACAAAATTTTGTCTAGTTATCATTATTGTTAATTTTGACCGTATGCATGATTTTTGGATCATTAGATGAATGTATCACATGCTAAGAGTCCAGCTTAACATTCTGGAAGTCAAACTAAACTTTTAACCACGCGACTACATGGCTGAAAATTTCTAAAAGTTACCAAAATCAGATTTTTCTAAGAAATAAGTGGGCAAAACCACACTGAAGTAAAATGCTCATATCTCGCTGTTTATAACTCCAAATCACGAGCCGTCAGTGGCATCCGAAACTAGACCCAAAGAGCTTCGTTTCAGTACCTTATACGCCCCTTAACTCATTTCCTACACATCGTGGTGAACCAACAAACATCGCTGAAAATCAAACTTGCAAACCAGTAGTTTTGAAAATGAATGTCCAAAATTGAGTATTTTCCAAATTGACTTGGCCGTTGCTATTTTATGAGGAAATAAACGATTATGAAACTAGTTTTCCACAATTTTGAAATCATACAACTTGCAAAAGAAAGACTTTTGATTTGAATTTTGAAAGAAACCATGGCGATTAGTTTTGGGCATGAAAACGTAATGACACTCCACTTTCAAAAATTGTGATTGTCGACCAAAACCCTAATTTGTACTATTTTGATTTTAGCACAAAAATTTGTTTTAAGTATGAAAGACCAAAAATCAAATTGGTTTTAATCCAAAGCCTTGAAAGATTGTTTTTGTTCACTAAACAAATAAAATTAAAACCCGTTAGTGATTTTTTTCAACTAAGCAAACCATTTCTCAAATTTTCCAAATGGTTGACGCTACGTTACTCAAGTCTTTCTAAACCTTAACTAACAAAATTGTTCCAACCCTAATTCGTAGATTTTTTTCAAAACTCACACATTTTACCCTATCTAACAGACCTATATTTTCAAGATACAAACCACCGTTTATCACCCTATCATTCGTGAGGTAAACCTAAAAATATTCTCATTCTTATAAAAAAGTGAATTGGTCAAAATTGATTTTAATAATTAATAATTATGTACCTCGGGCAAACGGTAATATAAACGAGGGCTTTGAGACCGGGACTTCGACTCATCTACTCAACCTTGACCATCTAAGGTGAGGGTTCCTATTTGTTGCTACTTGATCCTTGTTGTTAGGAATTACTTGTTATTATATGACTGGTTTCTAAATGTGATTTATCGTTGAATGATGGAAACTAGGGTTTTATGTAAAATAAATTTATTTCTTGATTTGACTCAACGTGCTTAGGTGGTTTAGTATGTTTTCTTTAAAACAATAAAACTTGTTTTCTTTTAGAGCTTGAGGTGAAGAGGTGGCCATCAAGGCCCCTCGCCCTAAAGGCTGGTGCACTCTCTAAGGGGCTCGAGGTTGAAATTGATTGTGGTTGTCCCTCGCCTCTAAAATAATAAACTAAACCAACATGTACACGTGCTTGTGCATGTCAAGCTGTGCATGACCTGTTGGCGTGGGGATCCCAAACCCCGAGGCGAGTCGGCCTATTCCAGAGCGGCGGTGGGGCTTGGTGGATGCGTCGGCGGACCACAGGTCTGTTTAAAGGTTACCTCGAGTGTACACCGCCTCCCTGCTTGTTTAGTTGGGATCGAAGTTGGGTGAAAAGGAAAGGAGAAATAAAGCGACCGAGTTAGAACTGTTCTCTTTCTGAGAATATTATTGTGATTGTTATTTAATGCTCGTTACGGTTTAAATGGCTCAATGAGCATCTTGATTGTTACAGTTTCACAACCTGTTATGAAAAGAAAAGAAAAATATATAAAAATATATGTATATATATATATACTATCTCAACTTTCCTTAAATGGATGTTACCATATTTGAAACTAGTCATGCGGACCTAAATGTTTATCTAGCTTATTGTAATTATGTGCTTAATACTTATGTGTTTTGGGACTCTCATTGGGTTTAGAAACTCACCCATATATTTCCCATCCAGGACTTCAGGTATTGAAGAAATGCAAGAATACAAAATGGTTGAATCTTTTGAATATTGGGTGTATTTGACCCTATTGTGATGTCGAGGATAATGTATAAGAATTATCTTTTGAATTATTGTGTAAGGTTGAGAGTTGAACTCAAAATGGATGTTGGTTAGTAAGTTATGTCGATCTATTTGAAAATATATTGGTTTGAAAACCTAACCGGGTAACTTTGAGTCTAGGAAGGCTGGAAATGGGTCCTATGGTTCGCCTTGGGAAACGTGGGGCCTGTGATTGTCCAATTGCGTCCACCTCCTGCGGTTTATTTTTATTTATTTTGGTCATGACACTCTGAAAAGGAATATCGTGACTATTTGATCAAAACAGTTGGCTAGCTAGTATTTCAACTTAGTTATCATCACTACTTATACCATCAACTAGTTAAGATTGTAGTTGTAGTTCTTTGAGACTGATGAATTTCTAATTGAGAAAACTCATGCCTTGTCCGTTAGATGGGGTTTTAGAATGCAGACTGGGTTTTTCCGCTTTTCCACTCATTTCATGTACTTTGATTTTTAGGTATGGAGTAAAATCATAGATCTTGGTTTTTTTTTTTTTTTTTATTAGCTTGAAGGATTGGTTTTACTCTTCAAACTCATGATGGCTGTATGATATTCTAGCAAATTGAGAGTGATCGGCTAATTTGAACTCAAATATTGGCTTAATGTTATCCTAGTTTTTCCGATTATAATACTGCTAATCATGGTCGAAATTTGGGACCTGATAATGCAGAATATGGTTAAGTGGTTCTAAATCAAGTGCTTTTTTAACTAATTGGCATCACCTTTTGATATTAGATTTCACGTATCAAGTCATGAAAATTATTCTTAAAGGTTATGTTTGCATCAACAAATTTGCATCTGGGGAAGGATTTGAGAGGCACGAATTTCAAATGATTCTTGGATTGAATGGATTTGAAATTTTGTAAACTAGTCTACTCCATTATATAATTTTATAGGTAGATTTGAAATCTCATTTTTAAAATAAAATTCTCAAATAGTCAAAGGATTTGAATTGTATATTTGAAATCAAATCCACCAATCCAAACACAGCAAAATTGAATTACAAAAAATATGGCTCTTAGTCCTTTGAAACAAAGAAAATTAAATTGGGATCTTACCCTTATGAAATGCCAAAAATCGGTTATAGATATAATCAACATCTTGTACGTTTTTTTTTTCTTTTTTTTTTTTTGGGGTGCAGATAACATCAATGACAAGCAGCTAATGGACTACAACGGCAAACCATCATTGTTATTCGACATGACCAGAACCGTGGAACGTAAGTAAGGTTGTTGCGTGATTGCTTAAAAAATGTTCGTTTGAGGAGGAGGCGTACGCAGATCTGTACTAAGGGTGCGTTTGATAAAATCGAAATCTGAAAATTGAAGTCTAAAATCTGAAATCTGAAAACTGAAGTCTGAAATCTGAAATTTGAATTCATTAAGCGATTGAATTATTAAGTATTAGATCTATTATATTTAAATGTATATCACATTCAGTAATAAGTGAAAAACTTATCACTTATTTTTGGGAGCAAGTTTTGACTAAAAGATTCAGTGCCACTTAATTAATTCAGATGTTCTATTTTTTGTTATCAAACGCATCTAAATGGTTAAGATCTGAATGCATTAAGTTTAAGTGCTGAATTGGGTTATCAAACAGGGTCTAAGACTTCAATTAGCAAAGTATCATTAATACAATGATAATAATTAATTACCCTAGCACTCTACCAGATATAGTCAATCTTTTTCAAGCTAAACCATAAATTTACCAGGTTTACATGTTTCTACTTTAGTACATTTGAGTACAATATATAAAATAAAATACTTTTTACCATAGGGCATAGATAAATGTGTGGGTGTCTATACACGACTTATTAACAAGTCTCAATGGTTTTACATTGAAATATAAAAGACGGCCTTTCTCCTGGTGAGAGCATGATATCTATATTAGAGAATATTGTTTGAAAATTTTGCTTGTAATTTGAGAAGCCGTTTTTAGTGTATGGTAGGAGTTTTCTTTCAAATTTTTCTCATTGTTGAGCACTAATTATATATGTTAGGCAGTGAATTGAATTGGTATGTCTTTAGTCAAAAAACTGAAATTAACAAGTAAGAAAGACAAATGAGAAAATCATTTAAGGAAACAAATAAAGGAAAATTTTCTGCAACTTTTCGTGATTTTGACACTAAAAAAATCTTCAATACACATATATTAAAGATCCCATAAAGATATCAGTTTCCTTAGCAGGCCACAGGAGTCATGCTTTGGGACGAACATACCTTAAAAAAAAATGTCACAAACTACAAGAGCAAGAAATAGACGCAACTTGCTAATATAAACAAGAATTTTGCTGTCAAATAACGAACTTCGTACTTCTCATTCAGCACCAAAACAGAAAAGTCTGGCTCTTTGTTACTCTCTTCTTGTCTCTTTTCTGTGCATGCTCCAGAATTATCACCGGCATCCTTGGTTTCCACCGGAAACTAATACTTTGTACTACAGTTGTAACTTTCTTTATATAATTTCTTGCACCCCTTATTAGTACTAACCCCTTCTTTCTCCAAACCAATGGCTCGCTTAAGCAATAGTGCATGCAAATTTTTCCTTGGGTTTTTCTTGATTTTTCTGGTCTCTTTTGCAAAAGGAGAGGATATTTTCCTAGAGTGGCATGTTGCAACCGATACAAGAATCAAACCAATTGTGTCCGTCGATCAGCCGGTAACTATGTGATCCGAATTCTGGTTGTTCTTGCTGGATTTTGTTGAACTTTGATCTGTGATTCCTTCTTTAAGGTAAGTTTTTGTTCAGTATTTCTATGTTTTTGTTGGATGAATAGGTTATCACCATCAATGGCATGTTTCCGGGACCTCTTATCAATTCTACAACCAATGACAACATTCATGTTAACGTTTTCAATGACTTGGACGAACCTCTACTCATGACATGGTAAAAGCTTTCCCCTCTTGTTAAACATCTTTTTTATTGTTTTTCATTTTTTATTTGCCCTATACTCTCTTTTTTTTTTTTTTGTGCGCTACAGAAAATATTTTTTTTAATTAATAAATGCTTTGTCTTTTTTTATATATATAATTTGTCTTTTGAATCCAAACCGCATGCAGAAATGGCAAAAAATAATAATAATAATAAACTTCACAATTAAGGAAAAGTTGATTAATTGAGCACATCATGTAGTTATTGCTTAGGTACCTTTAATGTCAAGTCTCATCAAATGGTAACTCTGAGAAATACTTAATTAGGAAATCTGACTTACTAAATTAGTTTATTGCGTCCATTCGCATTTATTGTCACCCATTCTATTTAGACACTTTTTTTAGAAAATAACTAACACCTAGACCATATATATATACACACACATACGCACACATGTATGTATGTATGTATGTACACACAAGTTCCAATTTTCATTGGACATCTATATAACAATTCAACTATGTAAATTCATTTAAGTGTTTCCTTTTACCCAAAAAGCAATTTAAAGTGTTTCCCTTGAATAAAATTGCTATGACAAGCAAGAGAAGGGAGATGAAGGAGACAGAAGACAGACAGACACACACACACACACAAGCAAAGGCGTCAAGCAAGTCCTTCTAAGTCCAATATAGTGGGGGTGAAACCACCAAGGTGCGGAATGTAAACCCATTCCCACGAGTCATGGTCGTTGAATAACTCAAAATTAATTGATGTGTTAAGATTGTGATTATTAAGGGGAATTTAGGAGTATAACAAAGATAAGAACCCACAAGAATGCTCAATAGATTTGGGTTTCTTTTTTGTTTGCTGCAAAGTAGGCTTGGCAGTAAAGCAAACAAGAACATTACAACTCTCTACGGCAATTCACTTGGCAATCAAATCAGAACACTGTTTTTAAATTCAAAATCATGTATTTTGTAAGAAATAACGACGCTGCATGAATGGTTAACATTTCAATTTGTCTTCTCTCTCTTCTCGGAGAGGCTGCATCTGTACCATCGGTTTCTATCCCAATTTCTTTTATATTTTTTCACACAATTGTTTGTAGGCATAAAGGTCTTAGATAAATGCCCCATGGCGTTCAACAAACTTCCTCGGTAAAACCAAAGTGGATTGGGCCTCATAAGTTTAATTTCAACTAAGTTTGTCCTTAAGTATAAATGGATTGCAATAGGGTGTAAATAAATTACAAGTTAATTATAAAAGTTATAGTATGGTATAAAAAAAATTGAAATGACAATCAAACCCTGAAATGGAGTAAAATGGAATTTGTGAGCCCCGGAGCCAAAACCCAGGGCCAAGGCATTCAGATAAAGAAAGAGGATTTTCCCCTTACACGGTTAAGGGTCAAACATATATGAGGAGCTGTCTGGGTACAGGTTTATGTCATCCCCGTTTGCATATCACAATTAAGGTCAAATATATATATGACTTGGGGACATGTCATGACGTTCCACATTTTACAGAGTTATCTTGGAATAGGGGTAGCTTCATAACATTTATGAGTCAACCAATTTTGAAGCCCGTCTCAAAGGGCTAGGGGTGAGAGGCTTTGGAGGCTTTGGGATGGGGGCAAGTCACGTTTACACTCCTACGAAATGATTCCTATAGTGATCAATCAAATAACAGATACTGATATAAATCACTTGAGATGTTTGGATACGAGATTATACAAAAAAGATTATTTGCAGAGCATTTTTTATGATATAATGTATGTGAAATAAAAAATAATTAAAATTTATATTTATGATATAAGCTGGATAATCTTTGTAAAATTTTTCCCACAATTATACTATCCAAATTGAGTATGGTATAAATTCCTGGTTTGAATATGATAATTGTGGCCAAAAACTTTTTGATTTCACATTTCAGGAATGGCATTCAGCAGCGACTGAACTCATGGCAAGATGGGGTTTCCGGGACCAACTGCCCAATCCAGCCAGGAAATAATTGGACTTATGTTTTCCAAATGAAGGATCAGATTGGAAGTTTCTTTTATTTCCCCACAACGAGATTTCAGAAGGCTGCGGGAGGTTTTGGCCCAATTCGAGTCAACAATCGCATCGTCATCAATGTGCCATTTCCAAAGCCCCAAGACGAGTTCGACCTTCTTATTGGTGATTGGTATCGAGAGAGTTACAAGGTGATGAACTAAGCCCCCCAAAGAATTACCCAAAAAAAAAAAAAGGCTCCCCAAAGGCCCTAACAATATGTAATTACTAGTAAACAAATTTGCCTAATAGTATGAAAATGATTCAAAGAAAGGCCCAATCATGTTTTGCTCATTAGCCATAAGATAGAAAAATAGAAAAAAAAATGATTTTTCTCCACCGTCTTCAATAATTTTCTGTTCACGCAGCAATAATTGATCTCTCTGTCTATATGTCATTTTTCCGGTTTAAAAAATACTCCATATCTCAAAAGGGAAAAGCAAGACGGAAAGGTTTAAGAGTCAAAAAAGAAAACTGCTGATTGTTACCAACTAGAGCCTCTCTTGGTGACTTCTGTCAATGGGTTAGCTTATTCTTATAATTATTTTTGTGTGTTTTTTTGGTCGTGGATTGATGAACAGGATGTCAGAGCCCAATTGAATTCTTCAACGGGCTCACACACTTTGCCAACTTGGATGCTCATGAACGGAAAAGGTCCTTTTGGGAATACACTTACAATAGCCCATGAATCCTTCACAGTCTCCCGAGGTAAGATTAATCAACATTCTATTTTAATTTAAGCCACCTATGACCGTTACATTAAGGGTTAAAAACAAAAAAGCCACTCATGGTTAGCCTAATATATAAAAACTCTCTATGATTTCAAATCGTACATTTCAGTATCTTATGATTTGAACTAAGATAAAAATTGGATGGAAACCGTTAAACGTAACGGATTTTGAGTAAAATGACAGATTTAGCCTCCTGAATATATCATTAACTATTTTCCTAATTTATTCTTCACTATATACACAAAAAAGGTGTTAAAAGTTTTATTTTAAATTCTTACAATACATACTCTAAGAAAATATTACAATTGCAAATTTCAAATTTGAAGTTATCAATATTTTCCTAATTTTTAGTCATTATATAGATAGAAAATGTGTTGAGTATTTTATTTTAAATCCTTACAATACAGAATCTAAGAAAATATTGTAATTGTAATTTTTATTTTAAATCCTTACAATACACACTAAGAAAATATAGTAATTGCAAATTTCAAAATTAAAGGTATCAACTATTTTCTTAATTTTTCTTCACCATATAGAGGTATTACTATTTTTCTAATTTTTTATTTTAAATTCTTA
This sequence comes from Gardenia jasminoides, assembly GCA_013103745.1. Lineage (NCBI taxonomy): Eukaryota > Viridiplantae > Streptophyta > Magnoliopsida > Gentianales > Rubiaceae > Gardenia > Gardenia jasminoides. The sequence goes on along the minus strand of CM023102.1, from coordinate 24,967,385 downwards.
CAATAGAACCTCTAAGAAAATACTACAATTGCAAATTTTATTGATTTCTCTTGATATTTTTTGGTTTTTATCTAACTTGTTTCCTACAAATTTGGGGCCAATTTAGAGTTTTATTAAGGTCTGAGAGGCAAAATAGTCATGTTAGGTCAAATTTTGTGTTAAAAAACTATTTTTCAGTAAAAAAGTGTTAGTTTTAACGATTTTCGTCAATTTTCACATTAGTTTAAATCATGAGGTACCGAAATATACGATTTGAAACCACGGGGGATTTTCTGTATATTAGCCTAACCACAGGGGGCTTTTTTGTTTTTCACCCTTACATTAACACTAAATGAGGAAATAAGATTTTATGTAGCAACTTATAATAGCCCATGATTTAGATAAATGGTTACCTACAAAAAGTGACAATAAAATTATAGATACAAAATATAGGAATTCTTAAAATCAAAGAAGCGGTCGAGTTGGTGTGTGTCGCTTAGAGTAGTATTTTCCTTTAGATAAATGTTATACTTTCTTTAATATCTTCTCTAGAATTAGTTATTGTACTATTTGGTAGCTACACAACTCATTCCCTGATTTTGATTTCCTTGTAAATAGGAAAAACATATCGGTTCAGGATTTCGAATGTTGGCACTACATATAGTTTCAATTTTAGAATTCAAAATCATAAGATGTTGGTAGTGGAAACTGAAGGCTCATACACCAACCAAATCACCTTGGACACTCTTGACGTGCATGTTGGGCAATCCTACTCAGTTCTTGTCACAGCTGACCAAAATGCTGCTGATTTCTACATTGTGGCTAGTCCTAAAATGATAGCTGAGACAAATCAAAGCAATCTGGTGGCAGTTGGAGTGCTACATTATGAAAATTCTTCCACACCTCCAAGCGGTCCTCTTCCTAAGGGTCCTGATCCATTTGACACCAATGCATCCATAACTCAAGCAAGATCCGTCAGGTAAAATTTTTACAACAAATTAGAGATACAATATCTAATGAAAGTTTGCGGAAATTCAAGCTCGGTAGGTCCCAAGTACGGATTGCCTTTTGATTGCTGACACATTCGCTAATGCAAGTGACACTTGTGTGGCACAGTCTAAAAGATTTCTTAATGAACCTTTCCAGTCAAGAATCTCCACGTATGTCCTAATCTTTTGGTTTTTTTAGTTTCTCTTGTTCCCTTTACAAGGTCTTCATAAGTGGTATGTGGCTTTAGAAATTAGAGATAGTGAATTTTAATCCCCTTACTCCTTTTCAATTTCTTAAATTTCATCCTTCTTCTGCTAGAAATTTTTTTTAAAACATCTTCATAGATGGTATGAGCTTCAACTGTAGGATCTACAATTAGTGTATTTATTTCAAGAGATAATTTTTCTACACAATTTTGTAAGATAAATCAACACACAGCTATAATATTCCCAAAAATTCTCAATCTTTATTCACATACAGACGTTTGCATCTTCCACTCTACTTGAGATATAAATTTTGAGAATTCTGGTATGCACAATTTCTTATAAACTAAGTAAAAAAAAGTCCATGCATTTTGTGTTGAAATTCGTGTATCATAATAAGGCCATTAACTCTTTCTTTCCACTAAAAATTCATGCTATGAGCATCAGAATTAACATATTACAGACCAAATCCATATCAAAGAATATTGGTCAAGTCATCTAATGTTCAAAAAATCAAACATTTAACTTCATAGAAGACTCCATACATAAACTAACAATATCGTTCTTTGTATGTAGGTGGAATTTGACTGCAGGTGCTGCAAGGCCCAACCCACAAGGGACATTCAATGTATCTAACGTGACACTATCCCAAACCTTTCAACTGCATGGAGGACTAGCAGCTAATCTTGATGGTTTTGTTCGTTATACTGTGAACAATGTGTCATACTACTCTCCAAACACTGCTCTGAAATTAGCTGATTATGCTCTAAATGGCTCTGGTGTTTATGTTCTTGATGAATTTCCTGTCCATCATATTTCAACTCTTGCTGTTGAGGGAACGTTTGTCAGAAGCGGGAACCACAAAGGATGGCTAGAAATTGTCCTTTTCAATCATCATCAGAATATAGACTCTTGGCATGTGGATGGATTTGGATTCTATACCGTCGGGTAAGTAACTAAATATTAGTAATTAGTTATTAATTAATCATTAGAATTAGCTAATTTAAACTGAAATTGTGTCTTGATCAATTAGGTTAAATATTAAGCATGTTCTAGTTTAAAGTTACTACTACAAAAAAGGAAGCGGTTCCCCACTCTCTTTTTGGGGTACCCATCTACTATTGTGTTAAGGCGAAACAAACAAATTTGAGAAGTACAATAAAAATGATTTTTCTTACTATGGATTTTGCTTAGGAAATGATAGTCCTTAAAAAAACCATTGAAAATGTCGTATAGTTTTTAAATAATTTTTAGAAAAATGAAGCAAACAAAAACAAGCCAGAAAATGAAAGACAATGCCTTCATATTTTGAATGTTCCATATCAACTTAGTTAACAATAATCACGCTTTTGGTCTCATTTTTCTTCAACTTAATCAAAATTCCACTTCTAATCTTTCTTCTACCCCCAAATCTCCAGGTATGGCTATGGAAATTGGACTCCTGAATTTCGTTCTACATACAATCTTTATGATCCAGTTGTCCGTTCTACCGTTCAGGTAACTTTTTTTTTTTTGCCCCCTTAAACACAAACAAAGTATAAAATAATACAAAAACATAATTCAAATAAACTTACATATGAAAAAGTAATATAATAAATTCTCCTAATAAGTTAGTAAAGACGATTGTTGCAAAAAAATGAACAGGTGTACCCAAAAGGCTGGACGGCAGTATATGCATATTTGGATAATCCAGGAATGTGGAATTTGAGATCACAAAATCTGAAGTATTGGTACTTAGGCCAAGAGCTCTATATTAGAGTATATGACCCTGATTCTAACCCAGCTAAAGAGCGTCCTCCACCAGAAAATCTACTATACTGTGGTTAGTTTAGCAACAACTTCATCCTAAATCCTTTTTTTTTTTTTCATTTCAATTCTTTACTATCTAAATATTTGCTCTTTCTTTATTTTCCTTCTTCTGTTTTCCCCCTGAAATTTGTGTAGGGCTAGTGCTGGCTCCTCCTCCTCCTCCTCCTGCACCTGCTAATCCACAGCCAACACCTGATCCAGCACCGCCTAGCCCGCAAAAAGCTAGTGCAGCAACTTCAAATATTGGATGGTAATCATTCACAAGTTGATTCTTTATGCTAACTATAAAATGATAATTTTTATTATATGGTTTGAGGGTACAAAACAAGCACAATGAAAAAGAGGTAAATCCACTGCAAGAGCTATATAAGTATTACTCACTTCCTGAATTACATGCAGCTACCGAAAATATTTGTTCTTCCTTATATAATAATGTACTACTGGTCTAATACTTTTTCTCTTTAAAGTAGTTGTCCCAATTGAATTTAAAAGTACAGCAATTCTTTAGGACTTCAATTATTTCCATGGTAATGGCGTCAGGTAAGCTTACCAAATAATAGATTAATGTCTAGAAGTAAATGTCTATCTTTTTGAAGGTGATTTGAACTTAGAACCTCTACATTCTAAGAAACAGTTAACGAGAAAAGTTACTTTTGTGATGATTTTGAAAAGGTGATTTCATTTTAGGAGATCCAATAAATGGAAATATAATAGACTAGCTTTGGATTGAAGGGAGGATATATCTTTTTGTGAATTACTATGGCTTAGGAAGAAGATGCATTTCTGGAATAAAATTAATTTTATTAGAATATTCCACGTTGATATTCCAATAATTTCTAACCATCTATATAATATTTTAAACCACTCCACTCATAGCCAATTGATTTTGAGTTGGAAATCTAAATTTTTTATCATAGTATCTCAGAGATGGGTCTTGGATTTACCATTTCATTTGGGCTTATTGTCCTGTTTGGGCTTCACAGATGATTTAGTTCTTTGTTTAAACTCAACTCCCAAGTCACGTTTGAGGGGGAGTGTTAGAATATTCTACGTTGATATTCCAAAAATTTCCAACCATCTTCTTTATCAAATTTCTGTATCATTTTCTAACATCCTCATTTGCACCTTATCAGGTTTCTAATCGTCATCTAACATCCTCATTTGCACCTTGTCAGGTTTCTAATCGTCATTGGCTTTCTCATGGCTCTGTCGATGAAGCACTAATTGCTGTGGATAGTGATCGGGGATAATGAAACAGAAATTTGCCTGCAATTGCTGCAGATCTTTTTGTTTTTTCCTAATCAACTGCTAGGAATTTTAGTTGCTAATGAGTATTGATATTGGACAATTTTTGTGCCAACTGTGGAATTGAAGTAAAGAACATGACATATTCTAATGCTACTTCAACTTTCAAATGAAGTTTTCATGGTCGTTTGACAAATCATGTTTGCTACAATTGACTTGGAAGACATTTAATACATTTAATTTCTTCTTGCATTTATACTAAGGCTGCAAATAATTCTTCCGTGAGCGACTATTGGCTAGATACATTACTTTTCTTTTGCTTAAATTTTTTGATGATCTGATCATCTTTGTAACTTGTCTTTTTCTTGGGTGCTCATTCACGCCATCATAGCAGAGCATTTGATGCACATTGACATGGTAGACGACATGATTCCCATTCTAAAAGATTTTCGGGGAAATACATTGCCAAAGTCGTTTAATAAAAGCCGATTGATTTCATAGATTTTCTACTAGAGATAAACTTATTCTAGGTAGATTATTTTACTTGACTATAAGGTTCGATTTTAGATAATCAATTTTTTGTGATGCTTTCATTTGTTTTTGTTTTTAGATCATAAATTTTTAGCAGGCACAACAGCTAAAATTGACAATTAACCAACCAATAGTTTTAATTTTCTGATTATTCTATATAATCGCTTGCTATAATCGAATTTTGCAAATCTAAAGTAAAGTAAATCAAATCTTGCAAAATCTAAAGCAACATAGGGGATTCAGCAGAAGATGCGATGCACAGTTAGTAGACCATTTGAAGTTCTTATTGCAATTTTGTTTGAATAGGAGTATTAATTTCTGTTCATTCTAAGCATTTTCATGTCACACATCATTCCATAGCCGTTTTCAGCCAATGTGCTCTTTCGAAAATGTAAAGCAAAGCCACATTTTGCGTTAGTCCCTTCCATAATTTTTTATTGTAAACTTAATCCTGTTTAGCCACTATACTCTGTATCTAGCGTCAGATACAGGAGTCAAACATAACGAGGAAATTGTTATTGTATCTTATGCATTAAAGTCAAACAACAGAGGAACATTTGGTAATGCATTAAAGTCAAAAGTCAAATTTGCACCGTTCTGTGGCCTTTGTATACTGAAAAAACAAACCAACACAAATTCGTTAGGAATGACTTTAACGAAATTCTTTGTTGTTGGAGGAAAACGACACTTAGAGGCCTGAAGAGATGTGTGCTAGATTCCAGCTGTATTTTTTAACCACCTTCAATTATCTGGATAAACTAATACTCTAAAACAAAATCATATTTGACCTATAAATATGTATGCTTAGATTCGATAAACATGGTTGTACATAACAAGAGGTCTGGTATTGAATTCCTGGTTTCCATTAATTGAATTTTATTAAAGTCAACCTTTCAATTGTTCCATCAGTAGCATCCTACAATAGTCAACATTTGTTTAACTAAATCCGGAAACCAATCTGGCATCAGAACCACTCAGCTGCTACTCTAAATTTTTCAATCTAAATTGTCATTTGTCAAGGTAATTATCACAAAATCATAATCTTTTGATCTAAATTGTCATTTGTCCAATGTAATTATCAACAAAATCATAAGTGTGATAAGGTTAAACTTCCAAATGAGTTTTGGGCGAATTCAATTTGGCTTGATTTGGTCTCTACTATCAAGAAATTGGAAGCCACGAGTCCAGTACTGGTTTAGGTCTGTCATATCCCCAAATCTTGAAAGCTCGCAAACCAAATTGAGTGCCTTTGTTTTCTAGATTCCATTAGTAAGCACATATATTCTAACTGGTCTCGGACTACTTTGGACTTTCGTATCAAATAAGCAGTAATTTACTTCAAATAATAAATGTAATTTGAAAAAGCAACTAAGTGTTATTTGAAAAGGAACTAAAGGACTAACATAGTTTTGCATTCAGTCTCAAAGTTAGCATAATTTCTTCATACATAAAAATGTCATTATTTATTAAATTTGCACTAATGGCAAAAATTATATCAACTATATGCAAATACAAACAGATCTCAAGAACAAAAATAAATACTACAGATCTTAAATGTTAAAAGAATATTAATTGTGAAACTCGAAAGTTACTTAAAACATAAAACGCTTATAATCCCATGATCATTGCTTTCTTCTAGGGATCTTCTAATGAACTAACTTAAGTCTAGATGTTAATGTAAGATTTGATGAAATAAATCTAATGAATTCCGATCTGACAATCAAATTTGAGAAGACCGAGATTGATAAAAAAAAAAAAAAAAGACTAACAAAATTCTAGCTAAAAATCCCTAGGAGAGGAAAAAACTCTCATTGGCAATCCCTATAAGAGGAGAAAAACTCTCCCAAGGATCACTTTAAGAGAAGAAAAATCTCTTTAGAAATTTCTAGAAGAGCAAAAACTTTAGTTAGGAATCCTTAAGAGAAACTTTATTACAAAAAAATAAATAAATAAATAAAGAGAAAGAAAAAAGACATGGGAGGGGGGCAGACCAATGTAGACCAATTGGTCTCTCTCCTAGGGGAGAAGATTTTTTGTTTGTAAGGGAAGGAAAACAAAAAGTTAGAAAGATAGAGAAGACCATTCCCTTCCAACCCGCCCCTGAATTTAGGTTTACAAAGAAAAGTTTTGTTCCTTCACTTATATATGGGACCGATAAAATCAGCAAAATCAATATCTGGCATGACCTTCATCTAATGGTTAAAGTTGTTTTAATGATTAAAAAAATCAAGACACTACTAATTAAAAATATTAAGTTCAAGTTTCTTCTCCTTCTATTCGTGAGCTTATTTTTGTAATATTATTGAATTGTAATCCTCACCATTTATTGGGTTAGTTGGTTGATTGTATTACTCCTAATTGCGAAATCAAGCACAATTTAGAGCCAAGCCAAGTCATAACCGTATTTAGATTCAGCTCCTCTTGATTTGATTTATACTGTAATAAATGGTTAAAATCAATGATGTATCAGTAACTTAAAATGGACTATAATGCAGGGCAATACAATCTCAATTGACTCAGAAACATGAAAACAAATATTATACGCCAGCTTCTTCAACCGACTGCTCATATGCAGTACATGTGCAATGTGCATCCAGAGACCATAAACCTGATGTTGTATTACCGTACAAACTGTGGGTGCTCAAAGCATGAAAAATGGTCCCATATGTTTAATTTGAAGGTTCAAAATATTGTGCTGACAATATGTTAGTCAAATAGTATTAAAATGTTTTAGCGCCGAAGTATTCCTACAAATCTGCTTAGACTAATAACTTAATAGGGTTTATTAGCTTCAAGCGAAAGTCAGTTTATAAAAGAAACAAAGGAATCTTTTTAATTAAAAAATGATTATAGAAGACAATAAATGAGGCAAGCGACAAATGAAAATAATATACTGCTGTGGGCTTGTTTGTGTTTGCTTTAGACTTTGTAAAAATTGATTATAAAAAGTTATTATAGAAAATATCTCGAATCAGCTAAAGTTACCTTTGATATATTATGAATTTTAGCCTTTTTTACTGTTGAAAAAAACAGAAATGAATAAAAAATCACAAAATTTGATTATTTTCAAGAGCAGAATGTATAATCAAGTTAAATAATTAAATGAGAACAAATTTGTGAGTAAAAAGGATTTAAATATTAACAGTTGAGGTCAAATAATTAAACAAGAATAAATTCCCTACCCCCTCCCCGCTTCTTATATCTCATTCCTTCCCTACTAAAAAAAAAAAAAAGCAAACAAGAACAAATCCATGAGTCTTAAAAAGGATTTGAATATCAACAGTTGTGGCCTCAACAGTTTTTAGTGATTGTAAATATGCGCACTAAAAGGAATTACTTATCTCTAATTAAATATTAATTTATATTAATTATATTACAAGATGACAAAAATATCTCTAATTAAATATTAATTTACTAGAGAGTGATTGATTATATTGAAAATTTTAGATCAATCAAAGTTTTATCATGCACTATTAGTCAAGCATTGACTAAAAGGAATTACTTATCGAGAGTTGATAAAGTAAATTAATTATCAAAAGTTGATAAGTTAAGAGGTTTTAAAGAACTAGCCTTATAGTACAAACTTTCAAGGCATGGCTTTAAAATGCAACTTTGTGAAAGTTTTATTTTTGAGATTATAATTGAGATTAACTAGTGGACTTATTTTAGAACTTAATAAGTGTTATTATTTTCTAAAATAAAAGAAGGTCCATTTCTCAGTATAACGTTGGATAATTTGAAACCATCTTTAGCATTTGGAAATTAGTCTTTTGAATGAGAAACATATTTTTCAAATCACATGATGATTTGACTCAATTGATTATGAATCATTTGAGACATATGAATCTTATTCACTAATAAAAGGCTAATTTGATCTTTTATGAAAAGATTTAAGGAATTGTTAGGTTTCATACATTATGATGTATGTGGAAGATTAACAATTCATACTGTAGATGATTATTTCTCATACTTTATTACTTTTACTAATAACAACTCAAAATGGATATATGTATCTTTAAGGTACAAATCCAAGACTTTGAGAAGTTAAGATGTTTAAGTATAAAGTAGAGAAATAATTTGGTCAAGTATTAGGACACCTAAATATGATTAAAGTAGAGAATACTTGAGCCATGGTGAAGTATTGGAATACCATGATTTGATCAAGGTGAAGAATACTTAATCTAACCGTTTCAAAATTAACTAAATGAGAATGAGATTCTCAAGTAAAATAAATTTTCTAGTTATCTCAATTATTGTTGAGTAATCTAAATAAAGAATTATATCTGATGAGATGAGATATCCCATGCAAGTTTACCAAAATGGTTTTGGGGTTTGTTCCAGATAAAATTGTCTTCTATACACTAAATCTTGTTCCATGGATATATTTGTTCAAAGTGTACCATATGAGACGTGGAATGTTAAGAAATCCAAATTTTGTGAAAGTTTGAATTGTGCTACTTATGAAGTGCACATCCATAATCGGATAAAATGGAGGCAAGATCTGACTAAAACCTTTTGTGAAGTATTCTTGCGAATTAAAGGAAAAGAAAAGAGGGCCAAAAGGAAGAAGACCAAATCGGTTCTTCTTACTTCATTTGGTTTAAATTTTCTTAGCACATATGATAGAATTTCCTTATTTTCTGCAACAATTTTATAATTCTATGATCTCCAAGAGTAAATGTGTTTTATCTCTAAAACTACTATTTTCTAGATATATGATTCATTCTAAATAAAGTAGTGGGAGAAAGATGGGACTGAAAACTTGAAAGAGTTTCAAGTATCACAAAAGCAAGTTGAACAAAATGCACGGAATTGGGGCTTGCATTTCATGATGATGAGGCGCAGCGAAAGCACCTAAAATAAGGGTTTCATAAGTTCTAGAAATATAGATTTATTATAGAAGATCATGATATTTGATCGTGGATCTTTTAATGACTTATGAATACTTTTGCAACTTATAGAGATGGTTGAGAACCGTAAATCTAAAATGGATTCCATATTTTGACGAAGGGTAATGACCTTAGTCAATCCACCTAAAGGTATAAAAACCTATTAGATGCAAAAGAGTCTTTAGAGTAAAGACCAATATGGAAGGTAAAGTGTTACCTATAGGTTATAGAGTTTGATTGGTAGAGAGGTCACTATTAAAGATAAGTAATTACTTTAAAGAAACTTTCTTACTAATCAATATGCCTAAATTCATTTAGATTTATTTGCTTATTTTAACTATCAATTATTGTATGGCAAATAGATGTTAAAACCACTTTCCTTAAGTGCAAACAACAAATGATTGTGTATATGACACAATTTAAAAGTTTTTACGTCTTGTATGCCAATAAAACAAATCTCTATAAGTTGTAACATCTATTTTGATGAAATAATCAAAAAGTTTAACTTCATCAAAAGTACGGAATGCGTTGTGCTTATATACGATTTAGTGGGAGCTATTGATTGATTTCATGCATCATATATAGTTGATACATGATACATAAAAAGGGTATACCTATGCTCCAAAATTATAGGTATAACTATCCAAAATTTCTTTCATGATATAAAAGAGCGGCAATCTTCCTTTAGAATAAATGTTTATGTTGTTAGGTATGATTGCATGAGTTTTTTGAATTATTGAGATAAGATGCTAAAGATGTTTAGTATGGAGTAATCTAAGAAGGGGTTTTATCTATATTGTATAGAATAATCCTTTGACTATACTAAATTCATTGTTTCCTTTGGTCCATGAAGAGTTTAAAGTTGGAAGTTTGAGAATATGCTTGTAAACAATCTTGCAAAGATGATTTACTAGTAATTATACATATATTCATAATATGGTGTTATGTGTTGAAAGAGTTCCAAACGAAACACAACTAAAGTTTCTACGATTAAACCTTAACAATTGCTACTTAAGAAGTGGCAAAAGGAAGCATTTGGATCTATAATTTCATATTTGAGTTTGGATTGGTTCCCTCCACTAGAAGTCCTTCAATTCGTGTTGTGACTATAATGGAAATTTATCCTAACAAAGGAACCAAGGTCTCATCATAGATCCAAAGACTTGTTAAGATGGTATCATATGATTTGGTGAAATCATTGATGGGAAATAAAAGTGAAGATTAAAAGGAGTACCTACGGATTACAACATAGCTGATTCGTTCACTAAAATTTATCTTAAAGAAAACATGATTGTCATGTTGGCTCATTTGGTATTTGACTTATGAGTGATTGGCTTTAGTACAAGTGGGAATTTGTTAGTGTGTGTACTCTAAAGTCAATCAACTTCTAGGATTTAATATACACTTTAACTATTTATATAATAAGAAATGACATCTTTATCATATTGATTGCTTATATTTTTATATAATATGATAAAACTCTTAGAATAAACCTAATTGATGAAATTATAAGAGTTATGGTTGTAAGGTTTATTCGATTATAAATAAGGGTTTATTCTTAAATATCTCTAATCATAGTATTAATAAGAAAGGGAATTATTAATACGGTTAGACTAGCATATACTGTGCTGCTTCTATATGAGAAATAGCAGACCTTATCTACTATGGTGTGTTGGATACCTAAGCAAGTATATGGGTGCTTGATGGTATGTTCAAATTCACTAGATTGATCCGCATAGAGATATCCTTTAAGTGCCAAAGAATTAATCTCTAAGTGACGTTTATGTAAGTGATCCTTGAATTTAAGGTTATCATGATATCTTGAATATGGATAGTTATATTTTCTTTGTTATATGATTGCTCCCATAATAGGGAATGCTCACATCATTAGCAAATGGGTATATACTTGAAGTATAGAAAGATGTTGAATAACTTATAAGTATTTACCACTTCTTATGAAAGAGGAGTTATCTCATATCTGGCCACTTGTAGAAGAATAACTCGGAAATCGTAGTGCTAAGTGGGAGAATCTTAGAAAGTGTTTCTAAGAATTTCTTCATTGGGGTTATATTTTGGTACAAGAGAAAAGAGAATTAATCATGCAATGGAATAGGCACAACTTATTCCAAGATTAATGTAAGATAAGTGTCGTAAAAGGATATTAGTTACATGATAAACATTCACTAAACTGTGAAGTCATCCACTTGACTTTTCTCATTACTTGGGTGGTTATGATGCATTGCTAGATGCCAATCTTGATACATAAGTATGAGTTGATTGATTCGTGGAATCAATGATAAATTAAAAGGAGTTTTAATTTATCTAGTTCTTATTTATTAAGAAATTATAACTCATACTTATTACCAACATATATAAGAACCTAATGTGTCACACACATTAAGAACTTTATTAACTAGATTAAATGAATTTCAAGTAGGACTTGATAGATAAGTTTTTATAACTTATAGTTTAATTTGTGAAGACTTATAGTGAAAATAAGTTTTAGTATTCCAAATACAAGAGTTGTATTAGAATAAGGAAGCCAAATCTTATTGTAAACTGATTTCAAGTTTCCATAAGGATTTGATTGTATTAGAATAAGGAAACTACATTTTTATTGGAAACTGATTTCAGATTTTCATAAGGATTTGACAACTTATTTGTCTATAAATACTCACTAAGCTTTTACTAGCGAGAGGAATCATCACACAAATTATCTTGTGAGATTTTTGAGAAAAATCTTGAGAGAAAAAAATACCCAAAATTTGTCCAAGAAAATAAGAGAAAAATTGCATATCTTATTTCTCACATTGGGATGAATTTTTCAGAGTGAAAAATTAGGGTCATCTCAATAGACTTGCATGTGTTGTTTTGGCAATAGTTAGTACTAATCTAGTTTGAACTAATTCGAACCAAGAGGTTCTGATTAAGGAGGTTCGTGTGGTTCACCGTTAGATGCCAGACGCATGTACGGCTACGTGGATCTCGTTGCTATCCTTTGCATCAAATCTTCATCAAGTTCAAGGAGGTTTTCATGGATTGAGGTAATCTTCTTGAACTAACTCTATGTTATATGGATTTAATCAAAGGATGATCTGTTAAAATGAATCAAAATTTTAAATTTTCGCTATGTTTATCTCCTTGATTCCTAATCGTTAGGTGTGATTTTAAAAATTTTGGAGGAACAATGTGTGATTAGCACAAACCTAAGGGGAGATTTCGGAGATTATCCCTAGTCTTTTCTAATTGTAAAAATGTTAAGAGGGGAAAAAAGAGATAGAGGTGCTAAAAAGGAAGAAAGGGGCAGTGCAAAGGGGCAGGGGTGAGGGGAGATATATGGCAATGGTTGGGAAGCAGGGGAGGGCTTTCTCAAATCCGCCCCGTTGCATCATTGATGATGAAGTTCCACCGACTAGTTGGATGTTTTGTTCTTAATTACCCAAATTCAACTTCGCCATAAAAATAAGCAAAATATACTTATATGCCAAAGCGGTAGAAAAGTTTGCCAGGACTGACACAGATTGGACTGTGATATAACTTCCATCCGTTAAATACACCGATCCACCTGCAAGGCTGCAAATAATATAGTGAGCAATATCTTGACTCGTGGAATGTTATGTTATTACTGTGGCAATGAGCAGAAGATTTGCAGAGTTACCATTTCCACCGCCCACACTGTTTAACTAGTTCTCTTACTATTATTTTTGAACTTGGAGGTCATCAATTTATCAATTCCCACCTCCTCGAGTCTAGTAGGGGAATTCTTGTTCTTTTTAGAAATCAACACCATGAAAGTTATAAAGTTTGTAAAACTCGACGAACAAAAATAGAAAACAGTGTTTACTAAAATTTTTCTTGGTCTAGTAACCAAAATTGAGACTTTAGGATGTCCTGAGTTCAATTCCCCTCTCCCCCTTTTACTTCTTAAGTTCCGCCTCTTCCTACTGGAAAAAAATTTTTTAAAAATATTTTATAAGGAAAAGAAATGTTTATGAAAATGATAATTGGATGATCTAGTTGATTCCCAAAAAAAAAAAAATTTCTATTATGTGGTTTATGGAAAATGCTCTAACAATGATAGTTACTGTGGCGGCCCCACGTTCCCCAGGGCAAACCCTAGGGCCCGCGGTCGCCGGCCTAACTCTCGCCAGGACTTGGTCAATCAAATCCATTCAACTTAGGATTTTTAAAATAAAAGTGCATCCATAGAATTTGGTTAACTTAATTTACAACCATTCATCCATCGGGATTCGATCCACATACCCTTACCATAACCCCTCAAAAGAAATTCACAAAATTACCACCAATATCATAACAGATGACTATTTACACCCACAATTCAAAAGTTCAACTTGTCTGGGGCTTTCTTCTGCACCAAGTCTAATACTCTGGAGAACCTGGGAAGGGAAATATAATGGGGTGAGTTTATAAAGTCCAATGAGAGTCCCAAACACATAATCAATTGAGCACATCGTATAGCATGCTCTCTTATAACAAGAATTTCACATATAGTAAGTTTCCAAAACAGTAATTTCTATTTCAGGAAAATCATGAAACAGTAAATTTTCACCAATAAATTGGTTAAATAAATAGTAGTAGTCACAGTGGAAGGATACAGTGCTCATAGCCAGTCAGTATAGAGTCTTCACTGCTTCCCATTCCCCAACCCCTTACTCCTAACTTTGAACCCGAAAACCAATAGTCGGTAGGTGGTGTACACTCGAGGTAACCTTAAATGGTCCCCGGGGTCCGTCGACCTACCCGACCAAGCCCTAATGCCAGCTCAGAATAGGCCGACTCGCCTCTGGAGTTTGGGATCCCGGCCTAGCCTATTGCGGCAAAGCTCGCAAGGGCATTACGGTCATGCACAGTTGACATACACATGCACAATTATAGTAGTTTAAAGTCATTTTTTGTAAGACGGTGGGGTCGGTGCAATAAAGTACACACTCGGCCCCTCTTTTTGTCAAATCATTTTGAAATTGAATTCAATAATTAAGTGATATAATGGCTCACTTAATAAACAGGTACATTCAATCGAAGTAATATCTAATAAAAATACACTCAATAACAAGTAACACTTAATGAGCAAGTATTTCAATAATGAGTAATATCAAATAAACAAGTAATTTCAATGATAAGTAATACTTATTAATCAAGTATTTTAAATAACAAATAACATTTAACAATCAAGGATCACTTAGCAACAAATTGGAACCCTCACCTTAGTTAAGTCAAAGTTGAGTTGATGAGTCGAAAGCTTCAGTACCAACGCCCTCGTTTGTTTCACTGACGGATCCTGAGGCACATAATTACCATATCACCTTTTAATTATTAAAATCAATTTTGACCAATTCACTTCTTTTATAAAAACAAGGACGTATTTAGGTATTACTAATGAGTTATTATGGCAAAATGGTGGTATGAATTTCAAAAATTGAGGTCTTGGTTAGTTAGGTCAAAATGCGTGAGTTTCAAAAATTTGGCAAAATTAGGATTGGAACAATTTTAATAGTTGATATTTAAAAGGATTTAGATAACGTAGCGTATTACGTTGGGAAATTGGGAGAGGGTTTGCTTTGGTTAGAAAAATTAACTAACGGTGTTTAAATTTATTTGTCGTAGTACAAAAACGAGTTTTCGTGACTTTGGTTTGAAAACAATTTGATTTCGTTTTACCCGTTTTGGGTCTTGTTGAGGTACAATACCTCCATGGGGTTAAAACAAGGTTTGTAGGTCAAAATTTGAATTTATAAAATCAAAGTTTTTGTCAAATGACCAAAGTAGTAAATGAAAGTTTCATAAGGTACGTTGTGTGAAAACCAATTTGCCACGGTTTCTTTCAAAAATTGAATTGGGAGTTCTACTCGTGCGAATTGCATGGTTTTACAGTCATTAAAAACTAGATTCATTGTTCTTTATTTCCTTAGAAAACATCAAAGACCAAATCAATTTAGAAATTACTCAAATTTGGACATTAATTTTCGAAACCATCAAGTTCAACAAAATCGCAGGTTTGAATTTTAGCGATATGCGTCAGTTCGCCACGGTGTGTAGAAAATGAGTTACGGGGCATGGGAGGTACCGAATCGAAGCTCTTTGGGTCTAGTTTCGAATGCCACTAACGGTACATGATTTGGACTTATAAACTGTGAGATACGAGCATTATGTTTTGGATTATTTTGTTTACTGATTTTCTGGAATTGCAAGGGTTTTGAACAATTTGTGAAAATTTCAGCTCCATAGCATCATTGTTAATGGTCTATTTTAATTCCCTCCCTCAATATGTAATACATTCATTTAAGAAACTAAAGATTCATGCATACGAATAAAAGCTGATCAAAAGTTTCAACCAACAATTCTCAAGTTAGGAAATCACCAAGAACCGGTTCTCTTCCTCTTATTTTTCTTTCTTGTTGCAAAATCATCTTTCCATTCAAAAACTAAGTTTTAAGTCATTGCATATATTCAGTTTTGAAGCGAACTGAGAGTGACTCATGCAAGGAAAATAAAAATACAATTGTGAAAGGAGAAAATGAAGGATTCACGCTCGATTTAGTTAAAACATTTGACCCATGAAAACTTTTAACTAAGGCCTCAACAATCAAGTGGAATATAGCATATGCATGAGTTGATTTCAACAAGTTATTAACAAGAGAAGCTTCGGATGGAATAGGGCAAAGCCCTTCAGCCCACAACCGTTCAAAACAGCAAGGAAATCAAGGTTACCAAACAATAACAAAACACAAGGAAAAGTCCAACTACATTCAACTATCATGCATGAAGTAACAAACTAAAACTATCATTTGGCTTCGGGAAGCTTAGTGAAATCAAGAATAATGGCTTTTCTCTCGGTTAACCAGCTTTCCAGCAAGACAATAGGATACAAGAATGCCATGGCAAGATTTCAAGTCAACCGGTACATGCATGGCAGTTTCATGAATCAAGATGATATGTTTGAGAAGAGAACCATTTCTTTTAAGCTAAAGAGGATGCAAAATAACTCTTACCTCAACCAGTTTCAAGAAACGGATGAACAAGTGATGCTTGGGTTGAATCAAGTCTGGTTTCCAGCTACAAGAAATGAAATAAGCTATGGAGGGAAAACTCTAAGCTATCGAGGAAGTTTTACAAAAGTTGATAGAGCTTACCTCTTGCTTGCTCAAGAAACGGATGGAAGGAAGACCAGCCTTGCTCCTTTCCAGATTTCAAGCTTGATTCCAGCAGCTTGCAGCCAAGGTTAACTCTTGGTGCAAGGCTGAATCGGTCAAGAAAAAGACAAGAAATGGAGGGTGAGATGGAGAGCTCTCGGTTGAGAGTTTTGAGAGAAATTTTCTGAAGTGAAATGTGTGAATGAGAAGAAGAGCTCTCAGTTGAGAGCTTGGAGAGAAGATTGCTGAAGTGAAATGGGTGAATGAGGAGTGAATTGAAATGGATTGAAAAGGTTAAATGCTGATGGCAATCGGATGGCATTGAAGGAAGAATTTTCAGACTTGCATTGCTCAAGTGAGCATAAGTTGGCTGAAATAAAATGCCAAATGGCAACAGGCTTTTCTTCCATTGGGCATGAGGGGTGGTACTCTTGAGCAGCTCTCAGTTGAGGCAAATTGATGAGCAGCAATGGAGGCAATCTAATGAAGCTGCCGGTAGTGATGAGGAAGACCAAATAACTTGTTCAAGTTGCCAAAAATTTTCAGCAAGGAATCGACACATGGTGGTCATGTAGGGGTGAAGAGGAGTGGCAAGATTTTCCTAGCTGGAATTGTGAGGCAATTCCCGAATTTATTTGGAAGGTTTTAAGCTTAATCCTAATTTGGTTCAAGAAGGTTTGAATGAAACAAATTGAAGAGGAAAATGGTTAAACCTTGTATAAATGATGGTAGTGATTTCAAAGCAATTTGTCTAGGTTTTTGAAATGAGATATAACTCACTAGAAGATTGATTTGCTCACTAATTATCGGAATGAAATTCAAATGTTTATTTAAGTTTCCCCGAGCTACCATTTTACAACAAATTCGATGATTTTAAAATTTTTTCGTGATTAAGCACATGCTCAAGGAAATTTATAAGAATTATTCATGAAATTTTTAAACAAATTTTAGGTTAATTTCACGGCCCTCACAACCTCCCCTACTTGAAGAAATTTCGTCCTCAAAATTATTATCTCTTGTCATTTGAAGCTTTGGGTACTTCTGATTCATCTCTTCCTCTGGCTCCCATGTGGCTTCTTCTATACAGTGATGTCTCCAAAGAACTTTCACCAAGGGAATCTGCTTCCTTCTTAAGACCTTAACCTTTCTGTCTAGAATCTTCAAGGGTTTTTCTTGGTAAGTCAACGATTCATCTAGGTCAACCTCTAGGGTTGGTAAAACATGAGATGGGTCCTTGTGGTACTTCCTCAACCAAGATACGTGAAAAACATTGTGGACTCGAGCTAAGCTTGCATGCAATTCCAGCTGATACACCACCTTTCCAATCCTTTGTGAAATTCTAAAGGGACCTATAAATCTTGGCTTAAGTTTCTTTCCTTTTCCAGCCTTGAGACTTCCTCTTAACGGTGTGACTCTTAAGAAAACTTCATCCCCAACTTGAAATTCTAAATCTTTCCTTCTGTTATCGGTATAGCTTTTCTGGCGACTCTGAGCCATTTGAATCCTTTGACGGATTAACTTGACCTTCTCATATGCCGCTTCAACCCATGGTATCTTTTCAGCACCTAGAAGTTTCCGTTCTCCTACCTCATCCCAGTACACTGGTGATCTACACTTTCTTCCATACAATGGCTCATACGGGGCCATATGAATTGCGGAATGGTAGCTGTTGTTATAAGCAAATTCCACCAAAGTTATATGTTGGTCCCAACTGCCCCCAAAATCCATGATACATGCCCTCAACATGTCTTCCAAGGTTTGTATGGTCCTTTCAGATTGTCCATCAGTTTGAGGGTGATAGGTAGTACTAAGATTTAACTTGGTTCCTAAAGCACTTTGTATCTGCTGCCATAATCTGGAAATGAAACGTGGATCTTTATCTGATACTATACTTACTGGCACTCCGTGTAATCTAACAATTTCATCAAGGTAGATCTGAGCCAATTTTTCCATCTTATATTTCATGTTGGCCGGTAGAAAATGGGCCGACTTGGTTAACCGGTCTACTACAACCCAAATTGCATCGTGACCTCAACGTGTATGGGGTAATCCAGTAACAAAATCCATAGTAATTTGGTCCCATTTTCATTCAGGCACCTCCAATGACTGTAGTAATCCTGAGGGTCTCTAGTGTTCAGATTTGACTTGCTGGCACGTCAGACATGACTGTACAAACTGAGCTATGTCCTTTTTCATATTATCCCACCAGTATAGTTTCTTCACGTCTTGGTACATCTTGTTCCTTCCAGGGTGAATAGTATATTTAGACTTATGTGCTTCTGCCATAATTTCTTTCTTCAATTCATCCTCATCAGGTATCACCAAACGGTTTTGATATCTTAAAATTCCGTCATCTCCCAAATTGAAATTAGGTAATTTCCTTTCTTTCGCCTTACTTACCCACTTTTGCACTAGAGAATCCTTGTTTTGAAATTCCTTAACGCGTTCAACTATGGAGGAATTTATGGTGATACTTCCCAGAATCACTTTTTGTTGCACTCACTGTGGACTCCAAGCACTAACTTCTTCTAACATCTCCCACTCTTTAACCATTAGTCCAGAAATCTGAACTTTCCTACTCAAAGCATCTGCTACTTTATTGGCCTTTCCTGGTTGGTACTTGATAGTACACTCATAATCTTCGAAAAACTCCATCAATCGCCGTTGTCTCAAGTTTAGTTCCTTTTGAGAAAATAGGTACTTAAGACTTTGGTGATCCGTGTAAACCTCAAAAACAACACCATACAAATAGTGCCTCCATTTCTTCAAGGCAAACACTATTGCTGCCAATTCAAGATCATGAGTTGGATAATTCTGCTCGTGAGGTTTTAATTTCCTCGAGGCATAGGCTACTACTCTACCATCTTGCATTAAAACACACCCCAATCCTTCCTTAGATGCATCGATGTACACCGTAAAACTACCCCTTTCATTTGGTAACACCAACACAGGAGCTTTAGTAAGTCGACTCTTAAGCTCTTGAAAACTATTTTCACATTTCGAATCCCAAACGAAACGGCTATTCTTTCGAGTCAGATTGGTTAAAGGACCAGCGAGTTTAGAGAAGTCCTGAATGAATCTTCGGTAATACCCAACCAAACCCAAGAAACTACGAACTTCCGTTGGGCTCTCAGGTTTTTTCCAATCTACCACCGCTCTCACTTTAGTTGGATCAACGGCAATTCCCTTCTCAGAAATCACATGACCTAGAAATGATACTTCTCTTAGCCAAAATTTGCACTTGCTAAACTTGCCGTACAGCTTGTGCTCCTTCAGGGTTTGTAAGACTAACCTTAAATGCCGATCATGGTCTTTTTTGGACTTTGAATAGATCAATATATCATCTATGAAAATCACCACGAATTGATCCAAGTAAGGCTTAAAAACCCGATGCATCAAGTCCATGAATGCTGCTGGGGCATTAATCAGTCCAAAAGGCATGACCAAAAACTCATAATGCCCATATCTAGAGTTAAAGGCAGTTTTCAGAACGTCTTCTTCTTTAATTCTCAATTGGTAATAGCCTTGTTTGAGATCGATCTTAGAAAACACTACAGCCCCTTGTAATTGGTCAAACAATTCATCAATGTGAGGTAATGGATACTTGTTATTAACAGTGACCTCATTTAATCCTCGATAATCTATACAGAGTCTTAAACCTCCATCTTTCTTTTTCACAAACAATACCGGCTCCCCAAGGAGACTCACTCAATTTTATGAAGCTCTTTTCTAACAAATCTTGCAATTGCAACTTTAATTCCTTAAGCTCAGCTGGTGCCATCCGATATGGAGTCTTAGAAATAGGCGTCGCTCTAGGGGTAAGTTCAATCTTGAATTCAATATCTCTGTTAGGGGGCAAAGACACCAGTTTTTCAGGAAACACCTCTGGATACTCATTCACTATAGGCACATCTTCTAATCTCAACTTATCCTCTTGAGGATTTATCAAAAATGCTAAGTATCCCTGAGCTCCTTTACTTAACAGTTTTCTCGCCCGAATCCCTGAAATGAGTGCAGAAGAAGTTAAACCCTACTTTGCATCAAATCTTAAAGTAGGCTCTCCCGGAATGTGAAATTCAACCACCTTTATCCTACAATCCAATTGTGCATGGAGTTGAGCTAAACTATCCATCCCCAATATGACATCATAACCCTTAATAGGCAAAGCAATTAAATCTGCTAAGATTTTTCTCTCTCCTACCCATAGTTCACAGTTCCTATAGACCTCATTAGTAATTAAACATGGATCTCTCATAGGAGTTTGTACTACTAGGTCAAAGGGTAAGAGACTGGGCTTAACATTGATACCACACATAAAATTAGGGTTTACGAATGAATGACTAGCACCTGGATCAATCAAAATCTTAGGCAATCTATGGAAAAGGGAAATGGTACCTTCCACTACTCCAGCTGAGTCTGGCACCTCCTGGTGATCAATGGAGTAGATTCTGCCTGGCACCCTAGGCCGATTTCGTCTATCTGTTGATGGTTTAGGGTTAGAACGACCTGATGCTTGTGTCCCCACTTCTTGAGTTCGGCGAGCAGGGCAATTGCCAACCACATGCTCTGTACTTCTATATGCTAAACATTTCCTGGCCTTTCTCCAACATTCATTCTTGTTGTGGTTTGCCTTACCACAATATCCACAAGGTTGGCGGGTCGGTGGGTTTTGCCTTGATTGAGACGGGCCACCCTTTTGGCCTCTTCCTTGTCCTGCTACAACTTGCCTTCCTCTAGACCCTCGTCCAAATTTTTGGGGCGGTTGATTCCCTCCTGGTCTTCTGAAACTACTACTGTTCGGAGTTGCTCTTTTCCTATTTTGAAAGGCCTTAACTTGAGCCTTAGTTTTCTCCACCCTTAGACCTTTTTCTAGGGCATTAGTGAAAATCGGCATATGAGCAGTTGCTAAAGCCTCTTGAATTTCTAAATTTAGACCTTGGACAAAACGACGCACTCTCTGAGATTCTGTAGCAATTAGTTCTGGGGCAAACTTGGACAAACGAGTAAACTGGGCCTCGTACTCGGCCACACTTAGGGTTCCCTGGAGCATCCGTATAAATTCGTCTTCTCGTCTTTCTTGAACTAGAGGAGGAAGATACTTTTCATTGAACTCCCTAGTGAAGTTTGCCCACGTCCATGGGGTCTGGTTTCGAGCCCACTTCTCCCTAATTACATTCCACCAAGCTCTTGCGGCACCTCAAATTGAAAGACGGCGAAAGTCACTTGCCGCACTTCCGTATAACCTAAAGTCCCGAAGATGTTAACCATGCTTTCTAGCCATTGCTCGGCTATGTCAGGGTTAGGTCCTCCAACAAATTTGGGAGGAGAGAACCTTTGAAATCTCTCCAGGGCTCTATCTTCACCTACTCCTGGTCCCCTCTGGTCTACCCTAGGCCCTTGATCCTGCCGATCAGTCACATGTTCTAAGAGATTGGTCATTCGGTTCAAGGCTTCCGCTATAGGGTCTCTCGCTTCCTCACCGCACTCGTGATTGAGGTGGGCAGTAGACGCCTCTTCCTCGCCTTGGTTTGGTACTTGCCTACAAGGTCTTCCTCTTCTCCTGCCTTCTCCTTCCATTTCATTTACAAATACACATACAATATTTTGTTTTATAAACGTGAATTAGAAAAGGGGAGAGAAAATTTTTGCAAACAATTGTTAATGCACTTAAAACAACCCACATTAATATAAAACATCATACACCAAGTTCTTAAAACAAACACAACATAGTAGTCATAACATCCACGAAATTTCAAAACATAACATTAATCCAGTACAGTCATCCAAATAGAAAGAAAGTGGGACCCCCATTAGGTACTTAGCCTCAACCCTAATTCAACGGGAGGTGGGGAAATCGGGGTTCTCGGAATGGTCACTGAGAGGGCTATAGGTAGGAGAAGCCTCCCGATCTCTTTGGTAATCGTCACCCTCAATATGTCCTGGAGATACCTGCCCAACACTAGAACTCTCACCACCCTGGCCTTCTGAATGAATTTCCACTATCTCCTCAATCGTCGTTTCACAATCAGCCATGATACCTGCGGTGCAATCTCGCACAGTGTTAGACAGTCGAATGAAACGGTTAGCTATCTCTTCAAGCTCCTGAAGCCTAGCACGTAACATCTGATTCTCAGCCCTCAATTCTTCTATTTCTGCATTTGCCCTTTGAACAGTACGGGCTAAGGCCTTCCTTTCTTTCACAACTGCAAACACCATTTGATTGGGGTAGGCATAATCTCTCAAATAGCTACAGGGATTGGTCTTGGAAGCGGGACTCCAATGAAGTGCAGGGCCTCCAGTCTCTGGCTGATATAGTACTAGAGGCAAGGGCATCCTAGGTGGGACAGGGTTACCGTTAGCTCCGTTTCCAGCCATAACCTACAACCATAGCCAACTTTAAGTAAGTCTCCAATATAACTTATAACTTCAATTATTAATTTCTACCTTTCAAAATCAGGCCCTCATAACCTTACAAGCCAATTTCTAACCTAAGCTTTGATACCACCAAATGTGGCGGCCCCACGTTCCCCAGGGCGAACCTTAGAACCCGCGGCCGCCGGCCTAGCACTCGCCAGGACTCGGTCAATCAAATCCATTCAACTTAGGGTTTATAAAATAAAAGTGCATCCATAGAATTTGGTTAACTTAATTTACAACCATTCATCCATTGGGATTGATCCACATACCCCTACCATAACCCCTCAAAAGAAATTCATAAAATTACCACCAATATCATAACAAATGACTATTTACACCCACAATTCAAAAGTTCAACTTGTCTGGGGCTTTCTTCTGCACCAAGTCTAATACTCTGGAGAACCTGGGAAGGGAAATATAATGAGGTGAGTTTATAAAGTCCAATGAGAGTCCCAAACACATAATCAATTGAGCACATTGTATAGCATGCTCTCTTATAACAAGAATTTCACATATAGTAAGTTTCCAAAACAGTAATTTCTATTTCAGGAAAATCATGAAACAGTAAATTTTCACCAATAAATTGGTTAAATAAACAGTAGCAGTCACAGTGGAAGGATACAGTGCTCATAGCCAGTCAGTATAGAGTCTTCACTACTTCCCATTCACCAACCCCTTACTCCTAACTTTGAACCCGAAAACCAATAGTCGGTAGGTGGTGTACACTCGAGGTAACCTTAAATGGTTCCCGGGGTCCGTCGACCTACCCGATCAAGCCCTAATGCCAGCTCAGAATAGGCCGACTCGCCTCTGGAGTTTGGGATCCCGGCCTAGCCTATTGCGGCAAAGCTCACAAGGGCATTACGGTCATGCACAATTAACATACACATGCACAATTATAGTAGTTTAAAATCATTTTTGTAAGACAGTGGGGTCGGTGTGATAAAGTACACACTCGGCCCCTCCTTTTGTCAAATCATTTTGAAATTGAATTCAATAATTGAGTGATAAAATGGCTCACTTAATAAACAGGTACATGCAATCGAAGTAATATCTAATAAATAAATACACTCAATAACAAGTAACACTTAATGAGCAAGTATTTCAATAACGAGTAATATCAAATAAACAAGTAATTTCAATGATAAGTAATACTTATTAATCAAGTATTTTAAATAACAAATAACATTTAAGAATCAAGGATCACTTAGCAACAAATTGGAACCCTCACCTTAGTTAGGTCAAAGTTGAGTTGATGAGTCGAAAGCTTCAGTACCAACGCCCTCGTTTGTTTCACCGACGGATCCTGAGGTACATAATTACTATATCAACTTTTAACTATTAAAATCAATTTTGACCAATTCACTTCTTTTATAAAAACAAGTATGTATTTAGGTTTTACTAATGAGTTATGGCAAAATGGTGGTATGAATTTTGAAAATTGAGGTCTTGGTTAGTTAGGTCAAAATGCGTGAGTTTCAAAAATTTGGCAAAATTAGGGTTGGAACAATTTTAATAGTTGATATTTAAAAGGATTTAGATAACGTAGCGTATTACGTTGGGAAATTGGGAGAGGGTTTTCTTTGGTTAGAAAAATTAACTAACGGTGTTTAAATTTATTTGTCGTAGTACAAAAACGAGTTTTCATGACTTTGGTTTGAAAACAATTTGATTTCGTTTTACCCGTTTTGGGTCTTGTTGAGGTACAATACCTCCACGGGGTTAAATCAAGGTTTGTAGGTCAAAATTTGAATTTATAAAATCAAAGTTTTTGTCAAATGACCAAAGGTAGTAAATGAAAGTTTCATAAGGTACGTTGTGAGAAAACCAATTTGCCACGGTTTCTTTGAAAAATTGAATTGGGAGTTCTACTCGCGCGAATTGCATGGTTTTGGAGCCGTTAGAAACTAGATTCATTGTTCTTTATTTCCTCAGAAAACATCAAAGACCAAATCAATTTAGAAATTACTCAAATTTGGACATTAATTTTCGAAACCATCAAGTTCAACAAAATCGAAGGTTTGAATTTCAGTGATGTTCGTCGGTTCGCCACGGTGTGTAGAAAATGAGTTACGGGGCGTGGGAGGTACCGAATCGAAGCTCTTTGGGTCTAGTTTTGAATGCCACTGACGGCACATGATTTGGACTTATAAATTGTGAGATACCAGCATTCTATTTTGGACTATTTTGTTTACTGATTTTCTGGAATTGCAAGGGTTTTGAACAATTTGTGAAAATTTCAGCTCCATAGCATCGTTGTTAATGGTCTATTTTAATTCCCAACATACCAACCAGGTCCCTTAATATGTAATACATTCATTTAAGAAACTAAAGATTCATGCATATGAATAAAAGCTGATCAAAAGTTTCAACCAACAATTCTCAAGTTAGGAAGTCACCAAGAACCGGTTCTCTTCCTCTTATTTTTCTTTCTTGTTGCAAAATCATCTTTCCATTCAAAAACTAAGTTTTAAGTCATTGCATATATTCAGTTTTGAAGCCAACCGAGAGTGACTCATGCAAGGAAAATAAATATACAATTGTGAAAGGAGAAAATGAAGGATTCAAACTCCGTTTAGTTAAAACATTTGACCCATGAAAACTTTTAACTAAGGCCTCATCAATCAAGTGGAATATAGCACATGAATGAGTTGATTTCAACAAGTTATTAACAAGAGAAGCTTCGGATGGAATAGGGCAAAGCCCTTCAGCCCACAACCGTTCAAAACAGCAAGGAAATCAAGGTTACCAAACAATAACAAAACACAAGGAAAAGTCCAACTACATTCAACTATCATGCATGAAGTAACAAACTAAAACTATCATTTGGCTTCGGGAAGCTTAGTGAAATCAAGAACAATGGCTTTTCTCTCGGTTAACCATATTTCCAGCAAGACAAAAGGATACAAGAATGCCATGGCAAGATTTCAAGTCAACCGGTACATGCATGGCAATTTCATGAATCAAGATGATATGTTTGAGAAGAGAACCATTTCTTTTAAGCTAAAGAGGATGCAAAATAACTCTTACCTCCAACCAGTTTCAAGAAATGGATGAACAAGTGATGCTTGGGTTGAATCAAGTCTGGTTTCCAGCTACAAGAAATGAAATAAGCTAAGGAGGGAAAACTCTAAGCTATCGAGGAAGTTTTACAAAAGTTGATAGAGCTTACCTCTTGCTTGCTCAAGAAACGGATGGAAGGAAGACCAGCCTTGCTCCTTTCCAGATTTCAAGCTTGATTCTAGTAGCTTGCAGCCAAGGTTAACTCTTGGTGCAAGGTTGAATCGGTCGAGAAAAAGACAAGAAATGGAGGGTGAGATGGAGAGCTCTCGATTGAGAGCTTTGAGAGAAATTTTCTGAAGTGAAATGTGTGAATGAGAAGTAGAGCTTTCAGTTGAGAGCTTGGAGAGAAGATTGCTGAAGTGAAATGGGTGAATGAGGAGTGGATTGAAATGGATTGAAAAGGTTAAATGCTGATGGCAATCGGATGGCATTGAAGGAAGAATTTTCAGACTTGCCTTGCTCAAGTGAGTATAAGTTGGCTGAAATAAAATGCCAAATGGCAACAGGCTTTTCTTCCATTGGGCATGAGGGGCGGTTCTCTTGAGTAGCTCTCGATTGAGGCAAATTGATGAGCAGCAATGGAGGCAATCTAATGAAGCTGCCGGTAGTGATGAGGAAGACCAAATAACTTGTTCAAGTTGCCAAAAATTTTCAGTAAGGGATCGACACATGGTGGTCATGTAGGGGTGAAGAGGAGAGGCAAGATTTTCCTATCTGGAATTGTGAGGCAATTCCCGAATTTATTTGGAAGGTTTTCAGCTTAATCCTAATTTGGTTCAAGAAGGTTTGAATGAAACCGATTGAAGAGGAAAATGGTTAAACCTTGTATAAATGATGGTAGTGATTTCAAAGCAATTTGTCTAGGTTTTTGAAATAAGATATAACTCACTAGAAGATTGATTTGCTCACTAATTATCGGAATGAAATTCAAATGTTTATTTATGTTTCCCCGAGCTATCATTGTACAGCAAATTCGATGGTTTTAAAATTTGTTCGTGATTAAGCACACGCTCTAGCAAAATTATAAGAATTATTCATGAAATTTTTAAACAAATTTTAGGTTAATTTCACGGCCCTCACAGTTACAGTAACAAAATAATTTTTATCTGCTATTATAGGTTATGACACATTAGTGACCATTTGATTACTTGTTGGACCAGTCATCTAAATAAGATAATGCTTAAAAATTAGGATAACTTTTTTATACATTGTCAGTGTATAATTTTTTTTTACACTACCAGATTTGAATTATGTTACATAACACAAATTTAAATTTGAAATTCAAATCATGCACATATGGCATGTACACAGAGCTACTGGTATAAAAAAAATCACTACACAATCTGTATAAAAAGTTAATCCTAAAAGTTAAAATTTGGCAATAAGTTTCACATCTAAAATAGTAAATTAATTTAATAAATTAATATAAATTAATAACTTTTATGTCTGAAAAAATAAATCAGAATAAATTAGAAACTTGTTGTTTTTGGAAATAAATTGCTACTTTATATCACAAACTTAATTTTTAGAGAGTAAGTTTAGTTTAAGTAATAGTCAATTTTTATAAAATAATAATAAATTTTATGATAACATAGTAAATTTGACTAGTGATCAGAATTTACTAGTTTGTGACATAAATTTACTATTTTATTTAAAAAACTTATATGAAACTAGTATTAGAAAGTTTACTTGAAATAATGTTAAAATTTTTATTAATGAATTGAAATTTAATATTATATTCAGTAAAAAATACTGATAATGTACATGTATGATACACAGCTGTATGTATCATTTAAAAATCTCATGTATTTTATACATTTTAAAAATACTAGAAAACTAATTTTTACTATTCAGATGACATTATAATAAGAATTTTCATTGTATAAACTTCAAATTTTTTACCAATTCTGAAAAGATTGAAAGTTTGATTTACAATAATAACAAAGCATCCTAAGTGAGATATATATAATAGCACTTGTCTATACATTACAATTTCTATAATTAATACCTTTGAATATAATAAAATGATAAATTTTTAATAAATTTATTTTCGAGGTCATAAGTATAAAAGTTAAAGATGTACTCATATAGCGTAACCTTTGAAAATTATAGTAAAATTTACCCATATATTAAGTTGCATAACTTTCAAATATATTTTGTACCATTTACATTTTTGATTTATATGCATTTTTTTTATCAAACTCATATTTCTATGTTAAAATTTTAATCATCTATAATATTGATGCATACTATATTTTATATCTTATTTGTCCTGAATTTCAGTAACTATGGTTATTACTCTAGAGCAGAAACTACCTGAAATTATCTTGTGAAGCATATACATAGTTAGAATCAGTAAAATTTATGAGAACAACCTTAACAGTAAAATTTATGAGAACAACTTTAAGTTTTTGCAGGCAAATGATATGTAAAATATTATGAAATGACACTTTTATAATTATCATAATTCTTTATACGTGAATGGTATGAAAATTGCTAAAATTACCATTTTACAAATGATTTATGCTTATTACTTTGTAGCATATATTATTTTAATTTATCTAAAAATTATCGTAATCATGTGTGTAGTATTTGTTATTTTGAAATTTTCACCACTTTCAGTATTTCTATTATTATTGGTAGAAGTACATGTAAACAATGCAAAATAAAATTGAATTCTTTTTTCCCATTTTGATGTAGTAGTCATGTTCAATAAAATATCATTAAAACATTTTAACAATACATAGTTTCTCCTAAAAGTAGTAACATTTTGTAATTCAATTACAATAATTTGCAAAAGATTTTATTCTTTTTTTTTACCAATATAATCCAAATAATTTTTCACCATTAAAAAAATAGAAAGAAAGGATAATGACATGAGTATAAATGTGAGCAAATACAGTATGCACCACATCATGAATTTAGATATGATTTGTTTAAGTAATCAATAATTTGGTCCTTGGTCAATAGACAATGAATATTAATTTCATACAAATGGAAATATAATCTAAAATATACTAGTAAATCATTAATATAATTTGTAGTTTGAACATATCTAGTTGAGCACATTTTTCCTTTTTTAGCAATCATTTATTTTGTTACTTAGCTTAATTATTTCAATTTTGATAGAATAATGCTAATGGTACTTCAATTATTCTTACTGACACTAAGTTTATATTGATAAAATTTATAAAGTGTCAATGACAACATCTACTAAAATATAGCTTTTTTTAAGATTGAAAAAATCACAATCTAAATTCCTAAAAATTTTCACTTTTATATTTTTAAAAATATCAACTTATTAATTAAATTCAACATGATTTTACTATAAAAAATATTACTCAAATTAACATCATGAGTAGATGTGAGATATAATATGATAAAGTATCTTTCATAAATATATTTGAGAAGTCTAATAACATTTTTTCTATTGTTAAAATAACATGTTATTATAGCATACTAATTATTTTAGCATTTGTTTTGTAGATGAAATGAATTTAACTGAAATCACACAATAGATTATACGTGTTCATATGATTTCTTCATTTTGCTCTTTGTTCTCATTTTTTATGAACATTCTTCCAAAAAAAATATAGATCTTCTATTAAAGTACTTTAATCCTATTTTGTCTTTACAAGGTCATTAAATTAATTTTATTAAAATATTAGTGTTGATCATTAATGAAAATAAGAAATTACAACAAAAAATAACATTATAGGAAAAGTGCAAATGACACCTAAGATTGGGGGTTAGACTTTCTATGACAAAATTTTCTAGGATAAATCTTCCTATCTCGAGTCCCTAATCAGCAAAGTCTTTATCAAGAAATTGAACTTTCTCCAAGAGTTACTAGAATAATGGAGTGGGTGAAAGGGGAGAAGGAGTAAGAATCCCAAGCAATTAAGAAGTTACTTAAAAGAAACGGGTAAATTTTGGTAATTTACCTAAAAATCGACAAAATTTATCTTTTACATAGTCTAGCTACTACTAAGCTCAATTCAAAAAAAGATAAATATCATTAAAAAGTAAGTATTGTTTACTAAAAATATAAATTTTCATTGATAACTATAACTTATTACTTTAGGTATATGTTTAGTAAATTTTTTAGTAAACTTACCATTATTAACATTAGTTATTGTAATACAATATTAAAAAATATGCTAAAAAATTTATTTAGTTACTAAAGACAGTAAAAAGTTGCTACTGCAAGTTACCTCATTAGTGTTACCATAACTTGTGTTACTGTAGCATGGTCCATGGTTCAATGGTACAAGATAAGCACAATATAAAACAAAAGGAAAAAGATAGAAGTCTACCACAAAAAAAATTAAAATTATCGCCCACTTCCTGAAGTGCATGCACTTAGGGAAAACAATTATTCTTCCGTATAAAATAATTTGCTGCAGGTCCACTACTTCTCTCTTTCAAGTGGCTGCCCAAATTGAATTTAAAAGTATAGCAATTTATTGGGACTTTCAACTACTTACCATGACGATGGCCTCAGGTAGATGCGTTGGGTTTATATAATCTTACCAACTAACACTTGATGTTTAAGAACAAATTAATATCTATAAAGTAAATGTCTATTTTTTCAAACGGCGAAAGAGACCAGTTACTAGGTGATAATTGTTATAATTTTGAAAAGGTGATTTTATTTCAGGACATCCAACAAAATAAAAATTATTATACTAGGGTATCCAATACTGGATTTTTTTTTTCTGGTCATCTTTGATAATCAACTACCAGGAATTTAGCTCTTGATGAGTATTGATATTAAAGTATTTTGTTCTCAACTTCTGAATTGAAGTAAAGATTTTCGGGGAAATGCATTGTCAGCTAAGTTCCACTTTCGAACTTTGAACTATAGATACTTTTTATTTTTTGGAGTAAAAAGGAGGTTTTGAATTTAGAATCTCCTACTTATAATCTCTCGTTTCATACCATCCAATCCAACCCTTCCTTCTAGCTATAAATACATTATCAGTTTAGAACCTGAACTTCATTTTTTGGACACTTTTTCTCCAAAACCATGAAATTCATCACACGAGATTGTCAAAACTAATAAAATAGTAGAGTAGTGATGCTCCAAACTAAGAACTAAAGTGGGATGAATTTGCTCCATACTTAAGTCGGGAAAGTGTCCAATAGTGAAATTTAAGGATTAAAGTATGATGGATTTCATATTTTATAAGTGGTAAAATATCTAAAACTGAAGTTTATGTACATGAAAGTGTCTTTCGTACAAGTGTCCAAATGAAATTTAGCCTTCTGAAGTTTTTTTTTTAGTTACTTTTTTAATTTTTATTTTTATTTTACCCTTCCTCTCCTTCCCATACACTTCTCATTCCTAACTGTTAAGTTCAAAAGTCGAACCCTAAACCTGACTGCAAGGAGAACTCTCCCCTACCTATTGAACCAACCTAGTGCTTAGCCTTGTCAAGTTGTTTACCAAGCAAAGGGATTATAATTTCAACATTGATTTCATAGATTTTCTGCTGGAGATGACGCCTAATAAGTGGGTTCAACAGGAGAATCGAGGCACTATTAGTACATCATTTGAAGTTCTTATTGCAATTTTGTATGAATTATAGTATTTATTTGGACTTACTCTACTTTGCATCCCTAAACATTAGTTTAAAATTTAATTTTGGATACTTCACAC
Organism: Gardenia jasminoides; assembly: GCA_013103745.1. Classification (NCBI taxonomy): domain Eukaryota; kingdom Viridiplantae; phylum Streptophyta; class Magnoliopsida; order Gentianales; family Rubiaceae; genus Gardenia; species Gardenia jasminoides. Next base: position 24,935,446 of record CM023102.1, on the reverse strand, counting down.
CTAAATTTTCAATTCTAGATACTTTATACTCTAAATTCTCAAATTCGTCCTATTTAAATCCATTCAATAACAACTTTAGCAAAATTAACAACATAGGATCCAACAAATCAATGATAATATGTGAAAGTGGTCAAAAGGCGCCACAATATTGTAGCAAAAATAAAACAATACATTATCATTAGTTTGCATCATCTTTATTTCATCAGTTTTACTAATAATATTAGTGATTGAAACTGTGTAACTTAATCACAATATGCTAAAAGTGATGAAGAAAAGCTAGGGGGTTGTAGTTATAACAAAATGATACATTATCATTAATTTTCACTATCCTTTATCTCGTTAATTTTGTCAATCTAATTATTGATTGAACCTAGACTTGAAAATTTACAATGCAAAGTGTGTAAAATTAAAAGTTTATGATGTAAAGTATCCAAAATTACAATTTAGGTTGCAAAGTGAGAAAGTAGTATTCCCTTCATCCCAAAAAGTTTGTTGCATTTCAGGATTCTAACTTTTTAAGAATAGTGGTTTGATGGTGATATTAGTGGAATTGTTTTCAAAATTATTCTCAAAAATTCAAAATTCAAAATTCAAAATTTAATTTAGTATAAAATATAGATAAAGATGCGGATAACATTGAAAAAAGAGATAAAGTAACTTTAACTCTGGTAAGATGATAAACACTTTTGAATATTTTCAAAATAAAAGGCATGATAAATATTTTGGGGTGGAGGCAGTATAAGTTTAAGGTGTATAATGAAGTTAATCCTATTTATTTTCTGTTCATTCTAAGCATTTTCATGTCACGCATCATTTCATACCGGTTTTCAGCTGATGTGCTCTTCTAAATATTTAAAGCCAAGCCACATTCTGCCTTAGTCCCTTCCATAATTTTTTATGCGAAACTTATTCTTGTTTTGCCTCTACACTTTGTATCTAGCGTCAGATACAGAGTCAAAGTTAATAAGAAATCTGCAAATTGTGAGGTACTCTGATCTTGTTTTGGCCTCTATACCTCGCATCTAAAGTATGTACGATAAAGAACTCAGACAACGTAGCAAATTTTTTGCTAATGCATTAAAGTTAGATATGGCAAATGGGCGGGATGAGCGGGATTTAGTTGGGATTATAAAATATGATTTATATCCAAGTAGTCTCATATTCATCATGGAACCAATATGGGTAGAACTAAAATGGGTTACGCCCATTTTGATCCCACTCAAATATCAAAATCCCCACTTTATTTACTTTTTAAGAAAAACTCTTTTTTCCTCAATCAAATATCTCAGTATTATCTTTTCTTTTTATATTACTTAGTTTGTTTATTTAACTTTGTAAAAGTTCTACACTCTTCTTTATAAATTATGTGATAATTTTTAAACTAAATAAAATTTTCTAGACACGGAATTTATGAAAGACTAGTTTCATATAAGTGGATTATTTTTTTTGGGAGTTCTTGCTGATTAGATAAAAATCCATTTATCGCCAAAATTTAATTATTCCCATAATCCATCTACTCATGTGCGTTATTTTATTCATCAATGTTCAAGACCCAATCTAACAAATTTTCCAATTCTAAGACTGTTCCAATTCAATAAAATTCTGTCAAGAATGAAATTTTGTATTGATAGAATTTTATAGTTGCTAGAGAAAATGTGATGCAAACAGCTAATGTACCTAACATATACTACAAATTTCGAGAAGAAAAATGAAAAGAAAGATTGTTTGTTATTTTGTTATTATTTTAATAAATATCCATGGGAGTCCCAAATAAATCTCATATAAACTCATATTTTAAATGGGTATTATTGGATATATCCCAGTAAGGTCCAAACCCATATTTTAGATACCCATCCCCCTAAAATTAAATTTGGGTATGGAATCCTAGATGATTTTTGGATATTTTTGCCTCCTCTAATTAAAGTCAAAAGTCAAGTTTGCACTAGTCTGCAGGCCGTTGTAACTAAACCTAACGCAAAGTCATTAGTGTTAGGAATTGGGGTAGCAGGCACAGCGGAAATTAAAAATTTTAGCCCCTAACTCCCATCAAGAATCACACTAGGTTCTACGTATGATTTCACGAGAGGGTTCTAGAGGATTAGCTTAATCTAATAGACGATGCCTCTGACTCGTTGAGAAGGCTGAGAACCCCCTAAGCAGCAGTCCAGACGTTCTGCCTCTACTGTAATTCACGCGAGAGTGCTTCTAGCCTAATGGTCTCTACGATCTGTGTGTGTGAGTAAAGAACAGGTACTAGCCTTTTCTTTTTCACTCAAACTCTCAGACTGTCTGAGTTTTCTCTCTATGTATCAGAATACCTAACCTCTCTCTGACTGTCAGAAGTGTTCAACCACCTATCGTAGTATTTGATACTATTAATAGGAGAGAGAGAGAGAGATAAGAAGAGAAATAGAAGGATAGAGTCAGGTGGTTTGATAACATCTGATGGCATCTTATCCTATCTCTGTTATCTGATAGATAAGAGATAACCATTTTATCTTATCTGTCAGATGACCCCAGAATTTATTTATCTTTATAATTAAACCCCAGAAGTATTTATTTCCAAGTCCCTACTTGGACACACAATTTAATCCAGAATCCAATCTCTAAGCATGTGATACAATAGGTTCCAAATATACTGGTAATAATTATGAATTATAATTCTCAAAAGAATTAGATAAAATAAACACCATTATTTTATCATTAATTACAATAATTAATTATTCATAATTATAAATTGTGAGCGGTGTCTAGCAACACATCACAACTACCTAGGTATTCGGAATTGGTCAAGGGGAATTCCGACCTAACCTTTCCATGAAAAATTACCGTGTAATTATTATCCTTTCACCATTGATATCCTATTAGTCAGGGAATAAGGAACAAGTGCCAATTCCCTAATGACTAATTAATTTTCTAATTCTCGGAATTAACCTTAGATTAGGTTAACTTGAAGACACTATTCAATTAACCTAATGTAGTCGACTACTAAGGTTACATTCCAACTAGTAGCCTTACTGGATATTAGCTCCCACTATCAGAGTGGTGAATCCTCTCTTGATCACTCACTATCTTTTCATGCTTCGCACTACCCACAATTTCTATTCTTTAAGTCACTCCTGGTGAGTAACAAGAAATAGAATCAAAAGATAGTGATTCACACTCAAGATACTATGGTGATCTCAAGTCTAGGATCACTTACACAATTTTTCATAAGAGATTCAACCATTGGCACTAGATAGATCCTAATGGGATCTCTGTATGGATCACTCTAATGAATTAGTACTCTACAATTCATCTACACATTAGCCTAGGTATCTCTATACCATGGTTGATGAGAACAACCACTACTTACATTAAGTAGGGGCTAACTGTGTACTAGTCTGTCCGTATTAATGATGTCCTGTCTCATTAATACTATGATTAGGGATTTTTAAGAATATTTATTATAAATGTGATTGATATCTCATAGTCAGCAACTCTTGTGACTATCATCACATTAACAAATATTCTTAGGAATTTATCAGTTATATTAAATATCAAACAGATAAAATTGGAAGTTCATAAAATACAAAACTTAATTAGGAATGTATTTAAACAAAATAATTGTTTTAGGGCATACATTCCAACAGTTAGTAATGACTTGTAACGAAATTCTTGGTTGTTGGAGACGAACGACACTTAATAGGCCTGAAGAGATGTATATATGCTAGATCCCAGCTGAATTGTTTTGTAACTACCAACAATTATTGTGATAAACTGCAACTCATGAAATAAAATCATGCTTGACTTAGAAAAAGATATGTCCTTAGATTCGAAGAACATCAATTGATAAGTGTATGGCACAGCAAAGGATTCTTTGTTACCGCTTTTCCCGGTATATTCTTGTTACACCATCTGTTTGATTGACATGTGCTCCATATAATAATAAATAACCATCCAATAAACTGGATTATGAAAATACGTAATGAAAGAGCTCAAACCGTTGTGGTACCTAAGTTCACCGTTTGACACCCGTGACCTTTTCTTCCCCTTTTGTCTCTAGTAACTAAATAAATAAATAATAAGGAAATAATGTGAAGTATGAAGAAGAAAAAAGAATTGAGAGAGAATTGAACTCGCATTCCAGGATGTGGCAAATCATAATCTTTGATTAATAGATTATACCCGGTTCTCCGTAGCCGGAATGTTTAATTACTAGGTAATATCAGGTTCTTTGTAACTCGAAATATATGAGCTACCCCATTTGATGTCTTATTTGTAATTTCCATTTCTCGCTGCAGTCATCAATTTAAAAAAAGTTACGAACAACTTGGAATTTCATCATGTTTTAGCAGAGGAGGTCTGAAGTTGCTATATTCACTTTGTAAGCATGAAAATTTTCTTAATTGGGTTAATCTTTGCAAAAATTATTATTTTCTGTTATTTCAGAACTTTCAAGCCAAAGATAGATTCTCCTGCCTACATTTAAATATCTAGATATGTTCTCCTAAACTAACTTCTCTTAGATGAGTCACCAACCAAGCAAAACTTATGCATACCTAATTGTAGATCAGGAGTTCAGATCTTTGTATTTAAATTCAAAAGGCATGCAATAGTGTGTCCCTTTAGTGTAGAGGAAGATTCCTAACCCCTCCACCCCTCCCCGCGGTGGGCCAAAAAAGGAAGTATATTGTCCTACATCTTTCAACTGATAGTTCATGGATGGAATCTGCTTTGAGGCTTGCCTATATGAAATCAGAATTTATTCTGATATTTCATGGATGGAAGTAATCTACTTTGAGGCTTGCCTATATGAAATCAAAATTTGTTAAGTCGGTCAAGTGCATATTGGTTAGAGTTCGTATCCCATGCCCTCATCAATTAATGATATGGCCAAAAACAATTTTCAGCAATCTCCAACGTTCAAATCCAATGTTTTGAATTTTGGACTGGTCAGCAACTTAGTGGAGGTCAGGGGTTAGGAGTTAATGGGTTCAACCTATTTGGTCGGGATCAAAAACTAGATGATGTCAATATCATGTCATAAATATATTAATTAAAAATTAAATAGATCATATATAGAAATATGTATAAATGTATTATTAATATAAATAAAATATTCCTTTTATCTCTCTATATGTTATTCTTGTACATCCTAAATTTTAGCATCCTTGAATCTTTTACTCTAATTGAATGTTTTTAATCTTTAAATGCAAATTGATGTGCTTAAAACTAATCTATGAGACTTACTTGTTCAAATAAAGAAATTTATGAAAGCATTTACAGTTGTCCAAAAACTTTAGAGGTCAAAATAAAATAACAAAAAAGTTGTAGACTAATGTCTAATTATTTTCTTCTCTCTTAGGCCCTGTTTGATAACTCAATTCAATACTTAAACTTAATAGATTCAAATCCTAACACATTCAAATGCGTTTGATAACCAAAAATAGAACATCTGAATTAATTAAGTGACACTGAATTTTTTAGGCAAAACTTGCTTCCAAAAATAAGTGATAAGCTATTCACTTATCATTGAATATGATATACATTCAAATGTATTAGATTTAGTACTTAACAATTCAATCATTTAATGAATTCAGATTTTAGATTTTAGATTTCAGACTTCAGTTTTCAAATTTCAATTTTATCAAACACACCCTTAGTCACCATTTAATAACCCAATTTAATCCTTAAACTTAATGGGTTTAGATCTTAACACATTTAGACATGTTTGATAGCCAAAACTAGAACATCTGAATTAATTAAATGGTACTAAATTTTCTAGGTAAAACTTGTTCCAAAAAATAAGTAATAAGTTATTTACTTATCATTGAATATGATATATATTCAAATGTATTAGATTTAGTATGTAACAATTCAATCATTTAATAAATTCAACTGTATTAGAAGTATGTAACACTTCAATCACTTAACAGATTTAAACTTTAGCTTTAAATTATAGTATTCAGTTTTCAGAGTTCAGTTTTATAAAACACAAATTTTCTGTGACATTTGTCTTTTTCATCTTTCTTCTTCTCTAGTCTACAACATCCACTTTTTCCTATTATGCTTTTTTATTCCTTTTTTTTAAACTTTTAAAATCTTTTGGCTTCTTTTTCTTCTTCACCAAAACATCAATTTCTGTTCTTTATATTCAATTTTGTCTTCAATTACTAGGGGTTATGGCCTGTGCAATGCACGGGGGTGGGGTGCTTGTGTGTTAATAAAAAAATACAACAATGTGCTACTCCTTGATGAGGTATGATACAACTTATAATATATATAAACAAGTGTATTTATTGATAGGAGTTATTCTGAAGGTGAATCAATAAATCTTGTATATAATTCATTTCAGTGTTGAATTTGATGATCAAGTGATTGAAAATGGAAGCAAATGAACAGGAGAAATATTACTCATAAGTGATGATGTATTCCAGACGTTGTAACAGCCCCACCTCCCTCTAAGGCTAACCAGAGAGGTTAGCGGACTGTCTGTCCAACTCTCGCCAGGACTCAAGCATTCAAATCATTACTAACTTAAACGTGCAATTTCCCCAATTAACAAAACATTAACACTAAAATTGAGAAGAACATTTAAACTTAAAATTTACAGTCATCCATTTACCACATTTACAATCCTCGAGCCAAAGTTCATACACTTCCATAAACTCAAAGTACTAAACATCACACAAATATACAAAATATATCTTCGTACTCGAGACCAAAAATCAAAAGATCACGACGCTAGCCCTAGCTACGCCTCGGGATTCTCTTCACCTGTTAAGGAAAATAAAAGGGAACGGGGGTGAGTTAAAAAGCTCGTGAGTTTCCAAAATTCATGCACATGCACTTAAAGCGGTAAAATTACAAGTAAATAATTAAAACACATAAACAAATCCAATTAACACACATTGAGGATACGGGGGCTCTCAGGAGCCAATTTCCACTTTTCACGAGCAATTATAGTAGTCGACACTCCGTCGACTTTCAATCCAAGTAGACGACTCTTCACGCCAACTCCATCCACCTTACTCCCCCTACCGGGCCCGCACGCCACATAATTTAACAATAAACAGTAAACAGGAATTTACTCAAGGCACACGGCCAAGAGTAAGTATATATCACGTTTTCCATCTCCCAAGTTCAATACATGCATCAATTAAATTTCCGACTCTACAAAAAGGGAGTAATAAATTATACTCTCCTTTAAGTGAGCGGTCCATCAAAATCTGAATTTCACATTTCAATCAAGTAAACAAGTCACGAAGCACAAGTTTCAATCCAATAAAAACATAATAACCTGCATTGAAAACTCACCGACAAAATAGGGGTCGGAGTCCAAGTTTTGATCAGTTGCGAAATCAGTACTTTGCCCTAAAATAATTAAAAGAGAACAAAAATGAGTTCTCCTAATCACTGGTCAAGTTTAGTTCAAAAAGTCGAAAGTTCGACAATTTCCCAAGTTGGGCTGAAAACTTTGAAAAATCATAACTCAAGTTATACAAGTTGGAATTTTGCTCATTTGGTACCGTTGGAAACCTCTTTGAAAGTTCTAAAACTTTTCAGAAGACATCAAATTAAAATTATGGACGAAATTAACCCAGATTTCCATTAAACATTCTGCTACAGTAAAAAGACAGTGCTGATCAGGCTGGACATCCAGAGCACTTTGAAAATTCGCCAAAAATTACAGAAAATTAGTTAACCTCTTAAATTCATACACAATATATTACTACATAAGGAGTTTCAACAGCCACTGACGGAACTCAATTCCGACATCCGAGCATGAAATGACAACAGTTCAAACAAGGGCAGTTTGCAATTCTGCAATTTTCTGGAAACATGAAGATACAGGGCAGTTTTCAAGATACTGTTTGAGTGACTAATTCAAGTCCAAAAATTGTCAAATTTGGCACACTAATACTTCCATATATCAACTTGATTCATACCAAATTTCAACTTAAAATTCAAACGGCAAGGCAGTTTTCTACGTGCCCAAAGTTCGCCCAACTCTTTCATCCAAAACTGGGAAATTTTGATCCTTCACTTTTAACATCTAGTTCATGCCTCAAATTAACTTCATTTGTCCTAATTTTCGAAACCAAGCTAGTATTGAACTTCCTAAGCCTAATGATGATAAAAAATGGTCACATCTTTTGGCAAGAATATCACAAAATAATCCTCAAAATTCGGACAGCATAACCCCTCTTTTTTCCAGTTTTCACTTTGCAAATTAGCAACCCTCATAACATCAACTCTTGAAGAGCTTTTTGTGGGGCAAACTAACAGCTTAACATTCATCATTTAAGCATCAAATTCAGCCTCTTAACTAGCCAAAAATACAGCCACGAAATTCAAGGAAAAATCAGAAAATTCATCCCCCAATTTTTTCCTTCCTTAGCCGGTTTTTCTCCTTTGAGTTTCATCCAACTTTTAACCACCATCATTATGTATAATGCACTTAGATAACATCATCTAACCATCTAGCAATCAATTACACACACTTAGTGGGAATTCAAGAGCCCACCGTTTTCTTCCATAGTCATCAAATTCCACAAATCAAATCCATATACAAAGTTATAAACACATAAGTCAAGGTTTTCTAAAACCTCTCAACATCCCAACCTATCAACATGCTTTCAAATGGAATGGATGAAATGAAGTTCAAGTTTCTAGTTTTACCTCTTGCAAGAAACAAGTGAAAGTTCTCCAAGGAAATGCCAAACAAAGCTTCCAAATGCTCCTAGTCCAAGCTTCTCCACCAAGTCCAAGTTCAAGCCAAGAGTGATGAAGTTTTTTGTTGGTGATTTTTGCAATAAATAAAGGAGGAAAATCGATGGAAAATGAAGAGAAGGAAGAAGAGGAAGTTCGGGTGAAGGAAAGAAGAAAATGCACCGATTTTAAGCAATTTTTTTTTTTTAAAATAAGGAAGAAAGGAAGACAAGACACAAGTCTTGTCTTTGCCTTAATAGTCAAACTTCATTAATGCCATTCTTATCTATTTGGAGGGAAAATAAATGGCTTAATTTTGCTTGAAATTAAGGGGCTAATTTTCGGCTAGGAGGGGGAAGAAGAATAGGAAAATTTTTGTAAGAGCTAGAAGGAATTGGTTGAAAGAAATAATTGGTTGAAATTCTAAGTTTAATGAGGTTAATCCAAATCTTAACTAAAATTTTCAAAACCCTAATTAATCACCTTCAACGACCCAATTCCAGTCATTTAATCACTGTTCTAACCTACTAATGATCATCCGTACTTAATTCCACTATTTCACTCACAGTCCAGATTTACCTCGAAAAACGTGCCTTTGACATTTTACCACTAATAAATGCTACGAGATGTAATTAACAGGAAAATAGAGTTAAAATTAAATGAGGCATGGTGAATGAAGAGAAATCGGATGTCACAAGATAATTAAAGAAATAATTAAATAAATAAATAAACAAATAAAATTCGAAGTTTAGAAATTAAGATTAATTTAAAATGTTTTTTTTTCTCTCTCTTTATTGAGGCCGTTACAGACGTGATAATGAAAAGACAATTCATTGCAAGGCCAAAGTAACATTGAAGTTGTAGAAATAGTTAGTAGCACCACCATAAAGTTATAGGCAGTTATATAGATATGAGACTTAGATAGTTATTCATAGGGGTATGTTGTACTTTGACTGGACTGTCCTTCATTTGAAGTGACATCGTTGCCTTTTGGGGCATTTCTAAATAATGTTGTAAATAGTTTCAAACCTGCATAATTGTTAGAAATGTCATTAATGACTTCATGAGCTCACTCAAAGGGAAGGCATAAAGATTGTATTTTCTAATTAAAAGGGAAAAAATTTCTATAGGTTGCAAATTGGACAATCAGATCTTTTCTGACAATTTTCCTTCATTCATTTTCGTTTTCACTACACGAATGAAAGAAGTTGACTGCAGCCCGATAATGCACTCATTTTGTGGTTCACTTCATTTTTCTTTTAATTTCTCTCACAAAGTTAGTTGAAAGAAAATTGTTGAAAAGGATTTCCAATTTAATATATTTTATTTTAAAAGAAAAGGAAATCCAAAAGCTATTTTTAAGAAATCACTTCGAGGAAAGTAAAAACCAATTAATTTAGAACAAATCAAAACGGGCTCCATAAGCCCTGTAAGTTGTGACAAAGAATCAAACATTTGGTAAATGCAAAATCTTTTCATATTATACAAAATTTTTATCAAGTACATTAATTTTTAAGAAGGAGACAATTTTATACAAGTGAATCATATAAAGCAGACAATCAAACAAATTGCAAAAGTATGTTCACTTATCTACCTATAAGACAAATCTGAAAACACAAAAAGGATCGACTTTCAGGCCAATAATGATTGGTTTTTGATTTAGACTTTACAAGTAAAACTGGCTATTTGTCAACTATTTAGTAGATGAGCAAAACAGGTTTGCATCAATTGTCTTGTGTGACGACCCCACCTCCCCCTAAGGTGAACCAGAGGGTTCGGCGGACCGCCTGCCCAACTCTCGCCAGGACTCATTCGCTCAAATAACTAATAACACTTTGAAAGTAAACGTACATAACCATTCCAAATCAAGCCACAACTAATAACATTACTGAATTCAACTTACAACCCAACTTCTCAAATTACAGTCCAATATACTTAAGGTACAACCACAATTTCATCTTACAAACCCAAAATATCAAATTCAGCATTTCAAGGCAAAATTCAAAAGATAAGTTCCAACCCTAACTAATCATGTCTTCACTCGGGTTCTTGATCCTTGCTAAAGAAAACAAATTTGAAAGAATGAGCTAAAAGCCCACTGAGCTCCAAAAGACTTGTAATTCACGTAGAACAGTTCAAATCATATTTCAAGTTTACAATTTAAAACATGTAGATAAACACGTAAATAGGTATTACCTGGATATAACAGGTAAACTACTCGAGGGACATCGCCCAACGAAATAGACTAGTCGAGGGACTTCGCCCAACGATGTCACAATAATTCACTGAAACTACTCGAGGGACTTCGCCCAACGAAGTAGACTAGTCGAGGGACTTTACCCAACGTGTGACAGCCCCACTTCTCCCTAGGGCGAACCTTAGGGTATCGGCGGACTGCCTGCCCAACTCTCGCCAGGACTCGATAGCTAATATAAACCATCAATTCACATCTTACAAAACTAAAACTTCCAAATTCAAAAGTCAACCAGCATATATACATAAGTTTCACACCACCATTCCAACTTAAAACATAACAGGGTATTTAAGGATACAAAATCAACCTCTAAACTTATCCATGATAGGGTTTGCTAGTACATTCTCTCTTAAACAAAAGTACAACAAAACTTAACTACTTGCACGTACTTCCAATCCCAAGCTCAAGCAAATCCCCCTACTAAGGAAAACAAAAGGGAAAATAGGGTGAGCTAAAAGCCCAGTGATGTTCCAAAAGACAGGCATGCAAAATAGCAATTAGCATATTTGCACCACAAAGATTTGATAAACAATCACACTGGCACATTTGCAATAAAATTTGGAATTTCAAGTATAAGTACAGAGGTGATCACAGTAGCACTGTCAACCAGGAGATGGTGCTTATGCACTACTTAAGTCGCTCAACTCGGAGATCAGTGCTCACGAGGAGTTCAGCACTCAAGCTTCTCTTACTGGAAGGTCAGTGCACAAGGATCACTTAAATAACAATTTAAATATAAAGGATACGAGATGGCTCTCGGAGCCAAATTCCACAGCAAAGAACTTGATCCAAGTCCGTTGACACTCAGTCAACCAAGGAAATGCAAGAATTAATGTCCAGAACCCCACTCATCAGCCATACCCGTTCACCCATTCTCCCACCTTACCGGGCCCGAACACCAACACAGGAGGTAATACTCGAGTATACCAAAAACAAGAAACAGGATCCAGGGGCATCATTAGTCTCTTAGACCAAGCCCTAACTGGCTCGATTCGACCAATGAGCCGATGGGGTGGACTCCGATCAGGAGTCCCAGGAACGGATAACAGGATTAGCCCTTGTGATATCACACGAGTGGCCATTTCACGACGCTTAACGCAATGTAAACAAGTTTCTAAACAGATTAGTCGATGGGATATTACCCAAACGACTCACAGATTAATTATAAGCAAGGGCCAAATCCACAGGTATCACGATATCAAGGATATACAATTCAAGCAAAAGAGATCAAGTGTAATAAAGTACGCACTCGTCTCGATCATAATAACATAAGAGAGTGTTCATGCTAACAGATTTCAAGTAGTTCACATAATCAAGTAGGTCAAGATCAGATAATCCAACTAGTCACATTTAACAAGTAGACAAGCATTGGAACACTCACCAAATCAAGCAAGATCTTTTCAAGTGCTTGCGCCCAAACCACCTCTATTTCCTCCTTTCAAGTCTAATACAAATGAAACGAAAATATTTAAGTTGGACTCACCAAACGAGAAGACCTAATGCATGCGCTCATTGATTTTGTACTTGATAAAATCACACTTGAATGCACAATTTATAAAATGACTAATCCCAACTATAAAGATGATCAAATGAAAAGCTCATCCACATGTTAGAATCATAAATGAGGGAGTCGGGACACGACAAGGTTGCACAAGAATCAAAAGGAACGAGAAAAGCTTTGGTGTAATGCATTTAACTGATCTGCCATGCTGCAATAATTTACTCATAACTGTGGACACAGTTATCAGATTGGGGTTTACTTTATAGCGTTTCGAAGCTAAGACATAGCTCTACAACTTTCATGAAGAGGGCAGATATCAATTCATGCTTTATCACCGTCAAAATGGCAGATATCAGAGAAGTAAGAAAACTGTTGGAATAATTTCAGGCTGGTCGAACAGTCTCGGGAAAACAGTCATAACTCGATGCAGAAAAATCAAAATCGAGCTCCGTCAGTGGCGTTTAAAACTAGGTTCATAGGGCTTTCTAACGGTATAAGGTTTGGATGCTAATTCATTTTATACAGTGAACAGTAACCTCGGGAAGTGGACTGATTTCCATTTCTGATATCCTGCAAAAATTTCAGATTGGAGGCATTTTCTTCTATCAATCTTTTAAAGCCATTTCCCACATTTGCCAAGGTGTTTAACCAGCTAAAACAGCAATTAATTTCATCATTGAAGCATCACAAGACATCAAGCAATTTATCAAACACTTGGCGGCTAACGAATGAAACCTAAACTCATGTAAGCAAACACAAGACTTCCTTCCATTATCTCTTCTTCCAAACATCAATAAGTACCTCAAGACATCTAACCAACATTTCCCCAAGGAGTTAAAGCTCATTAAATCATAATTAGGAGAGGTTTTACCTTGCCAAAAGTGTGAGCAAAACCACCAAAAACTCCACTCCTTGCCACCAAGTTTGAAGTCTATGGATTAATCTAGCTTAGGGTTTCACTCAAAGTAGTTTTTCCTTCACTAAAATTGACTAATTTTAGCTTAGGTTTGGATGTTTTTGCTTGAGAGGATGGCCGGCCAAGAGGGTGAGAGAGAGAGGGAAATTTGCTTCAAATTTTTTTGAAATGGAAGGTTTAAATAAGATGGGTTAAGGTCAAGATGTTATGGGTGGTTGACAAGTGGCACTTTCTTGGCCAAAAGATGAAATAATATCTTGCTAATTAGCATCAAACCCCTAGTTAAAATATAACTCACATAAAACCACATAAATTTAATGCATTTATCCATGTAAAACATGAAAAATAAAATTCTAAATTAAACCATGCAATACACATGAAATTAAGCACTTTAGGAAAATTAATGCACTAATGACTATTTGATGCACTCAAGTAAAATTCCTTCTTTTCTCCCTCTTTTTTTTTTCTTTTTTCTAGGGTTCTCACACAACGACATCACAATAATTCACTGAAACTACTCGAGGGAATTCGCCCAACGAAGTACACTAGTCGAGGGACTTCACCCAACGACATCACAATAATTCACTGAAACTACTCGAGGGATTTCGCCCAACGAAATAGACTAGTCGAGGGACTTCACCCAACGACATCACAATAATTCATTGAAACTACTCGAGGTACTTTGCCCAACGAAGTAGACTAGGCGAGGGTATTTACCCAACGAAGTCACATTAAGCACAAGATAGCACACTATTCTTTTAATTCCCAATATCACACGAAAAGGAGAAAACACTCACATGGTAGTTCAAATCATAAAACAGATCAAGCATATTTCTTATGAAATTCAAGTCTTTCAAATAATCCAAGTTCATTTCAACAAATCATTTTTTTTGCAAACAATAGCAAGATTTTCATTTGAAAAGGAGTTGGAACACTCACCGTGATTCGGTGAAACAGATGAGAAAGCAAGAAGATCAAACTTCGGTAGTCGGGTCACCCTCGGCAAAGTCTGGGTCACCTGAGCCAAAGTTTAACTATCAATCACTAGCCAAACAACTAGCACTCAAAACTTAGCCCAAACCACTTAAAATCACCAAAGGCCACACTACCACTGTTTCTTGTTCGGACCATATCTAAGGCCACACTCATCGAAATTAGACAAGGCTTACAGCTATGGAAACTAGATTCGGAGTACTACAATTCACTAGAAGGGCTTGCTCCAATATTCATTTTGTAAAGTAGGATAAAGTGCACGACAAGACAACTTGAAGGAACAAAAATAGTAAATCAGTTTTAGAAAACAGCCTTTTTCCCAGATTTTCTGCGATCGATAGAAAAAGAGTTAGCATGTAAGCCATATACCGTTGGAAATCCATTGAAGTCTAATTTCAAACGCCACTGACGACGCTCAATTTCGACTCCCGAGCAAGGAAATATAGCCAATTGAACTTGGGACAGTAAGCTGTTTGACAGCTTGGTTTTCCAGTTTTAAAGGGTCATTTTTGGAACATCATTTGGGCAACGAAATGATATTGGAAAAACACAAAATTTTTCAGGCATAAACCTCAGTATGTGAGATACATTGGTACCAAAATTTAGCTAAAAACTCATACGGGAAGGCAGTGATCAAAGCAACCAAAAACAGGACAGCAAAGTTCAACAAACTGGAAACTGTTTTTTCCAGATTTTGGCCTCTTCTTTTCATGCGATTTTACCACACCAAATGGAATGATTTTTGCAACTAAATTTACACACATATAGACCAACATTTCAGCTCTCAAAATAGCCAAGAAACTCATGAAAATTCACAGCCAAAACAGGGCATAATAATCAAGAATGAAACCGGCAGCATTTCCCCTCTTCTATCGATTTTGCTTCTTTCTTTCTTTTCCTAACTTTCTAACATTCAAGAACTCACACAACTCATCCATCACACATACACACATCATAGCAGCCCAACAACAAGAAAGGTGGGACTTCATAGAGCCCACAAAACCATCCAATTCAACAAGAATAGCGACATTGAACTATCAAAGCTTAAAACTACCTAAAATGGAAACAAGGAACAAGGTTTTTGTTGAAATCAAAGTACCTCTAATGGCTCAAGAAGAAACCCTTGTTTGTGATGTGTCAAAGCACCCAAAACAACCCCTCTCTTCAAGCTCCTAGCCGGCTTCCTCAAGACAAGATAATCTTCAAGTTTCAAGTGAAGAAATGGAAGTTTTCTCAAGCTTTTCTTGGCAAATCTTTGCAATAATTGAAGTTGAAATTTGAGAGAAAGAGGAGGAGAGAGTTCGGGTGAGAGAGAGAGAAAAATGAGAGTTTTCCTTGTGATTTTTGATGGATAAATTGGGGAAAGTAAGAAGGAATAAGAACCACAAATTTTGGGTACAAAATTCAACTTTGAGTTTATGGCCAATATTGCTCCATTTTGAGTTTAATCCCAATTATTCACTTCTAATCCCTCAATTAGCTTTTCTTAATCTACTAATAATCATTCTTATTCTCCAAACTTACGTCACTCTCAATCCAAATATTTGTCTCAAAAAATGTGCCTTTTTCATTTTTCACAATTGAGTGATAGAAAATTAAATTGAAGGTTAAATAAGGTTTTTAAAATAAAATGAAGTAATGTATAGTGTAATTGCAATTAAAATGATTTAAATCAATTATTCAAAGAAAATAAATAAATAATTAAATAAATAGGTCAGATAAAATAGATTTTCGGGTCCTCACAACTTGCCTCCCCATGAATACCTTTATTTTAACTCCCTATGAATGTTTCAAATACAAGTCTTATATGCTCATGCTTTTCCTATTGTTAGGTCAAAATGTCAAAATTTGATCAATTGCTCCATTTTACCAACATGGCCAGCAAATGCGCCACTGTAAGGATGCGGATGTACTTGAAAAAATATCAAAATTTCCCACTTCTTTATGCTAATTTGAAACATATAACTTCACAAGTAATCAAAGTAGAAAGTTAGTAATCTAAGTAGTGGTGCTCTTCATAATTTCTTGCAACAATAGTCACATAGAGTAGCTTTTAGATCCATAAAAACAAATAGCACATTTACCAAAGTGGATTATTGTGTCTTGGTAGACGCATATACATTTACTGTGTTTTCAAAGAACGAGTACTTTCAGTTTTTTATTAACTTCATTTATTCTTCATTCATTTTTTGGGGTTTTGCTGTATAGGGGATTCTTTCTGTGTGTGTTTCTTTGCTAAAATTGCAAAAAGGGGAAACAGAAACAACACAACTCCCCAAACAATGTAAACCTGATCAAGTCTAGAACATTCAGTAACTAACCCAAGGATAAATTGTAACAAATTATATTTCATAAATTCAAAATTGTAAAAATATAGAATCAAAATCAGAAGAAATTTCTCATCTCAAGTATAGTCGGAACCCACATGAACACCAAAAGATGCTCAAACTCAATGTTTTCCACCAACAAATACTTGCAACTACAGCCAACAAGCTAATTGGGATATAGTTACACAAAGAGAAGAAGGGCCATCTTGCAAAACTGTCAATAAAGCCATAAACATGGAGACAAGTAGTGATTACAGTATTTAATATAATTAAATAGGGAGTATTTAATGACTTAAAGAAAGAGTTGGGAATTCTGCAACTCTTCCACCCCAAACGTACACATAAGAGGCAGGAAAGAGGATTAACGGTAATTTAACATCCAATAAAGCAATCATTAATAGTACTCTATCTAGCTAATCTCTCACCATAAATAATAAAAAGACTATTTTACCCCTGAATAGGCAGAAGAAAACACAAACCCCAAACTCCTTTTTATATAGCATAAGGATCTTCTAGTTTTCTCACAATTCCTTTATTTTAGTTTTAGATCTTAAAAATTTCAAATTGGAAGAACCCTTGAGTGGCTGTGCCATCACCATCGCCATGGCCATCAACCATCTGTGCTTTTTAATCAATATCTACTTTGAGAATTTTTTGGACAAAATCATTAAAAATCAGAAATTGAAAAAAACTGAAGGATTATGAATTTTTTGATTTCCAATCTAACTAAATTTTTAACCGAATTTGATTAAATCTCGACGACATGTGGTTTTTATGACAAATTCGGATTGAGTGCTGTGCTAGTTCCCGATTTGACCAATGGTCTGATCCGAATTTAAAAACACAGTCCAAATGAAGAAATGTGTTTTGTGCATTCTTAAAGTTGTTATTGCATGTAAGTGAATTGATATAAGAAAATGAACGAAGTCAATTTGCTTCTCTTGAGGTATAAACAGCTTTTTAATGCAAAATTTCTTAAGTTACAATTGTCTAATCCGATTACAGTCCTGTTATGACAACTTGGGAGAAATTCTAATTGGCATTCCCTGAGAGGGAAATGGTAGAGGATCCACAGCAATAGGCTCCTGAGGATTCACTAATGACCATTCATATTGAGTAACAACAAAATGTATCAGTATTAGGATGTTTAACTTGGCCAATTGGTATCCAGCACAGCGCCTTGGTCCTCCACCAAACGGAGAATAAGCATAAGGTTGAACAGGCTTCTCAAATCTACTTGGATTAAATGTCAGAGGGTCTTCAAAATACTCTGATTCATAATGTGTTCCGTAAGCAGTCCAGAGCACCTGCAGAGAGGAAGTCCATCCCTTGTTAGATTTTAATCCTCCATTGCTGTAACCAATAATTTAGTGTCGCAAAAAGTACTAATAAAAGCCCTTGCTTAGAGACAAACTGAGTTTTTACTAGCTCCCAGATAACGTATTGCTTTGAACAAGTTTAAAAGAACTGTTGGGATTGAGGAAAAGTTTACCTTCCAGCCTTTTGGAATCGTATATCCCTCGTATTCAATGTCTGAAATTGCTTTTCTGAATGAGCCAAAGATGGGAGGAAACATCCTCATGCTTTCTCTAGCAACTTGCCAAGTATAATTCATCTTCTTTATGTCCTCCAGTGTCAAGGTTTCACCTGGTTTTTTCTTGTCATTTATGTCAAGATGTTCTGCAGTATAGTTAATAACATTAAGTAAGAATATTATAATAATTGCAAAATGGAATTAAAGAATTATCCTATTAGGCTAATTAAATATGAATTAGCAAGATAATACGAAAATGTGATGTACCTTGAAGGAGTTGGGAATAGCATATTGGATGATAAGCCAACATCCTAAAGGTCATGGTAATGGCAAAAGACGTGGTATCGTGTGCTGCAAAAACCAGCAGAACCATATTATCCACCACTTCCTTCTCGCTCATTTCGCCATGAATCATTGCCTTTACCAGCCGGAAAATTAGCATTCCTCCCTCTTCTCCTCCTCCTTGCGGGAATTCAATTTCTTCTCTCTTTTTCCTCACTATGTCTAGCAACATCTTCTCTACCTCAATTCTTGCGTTCTTTGCCCTGGAAAATGCTGACCCTGGAAATTTAATTGGGGGAGAGAACACCCCTTCCAAGACTCTCTCAAATATTCCCAACATATTTGGTTCTACTTCGATTCCGAGCATGCATTGAAGCACAATGGTGAATGTTAAAGTTTTGGTAAACCTATACAGGCTGATAATGTTCGCACCCTGCCAATTTTCATCCAAATGCAACTGAACGGTGTTGCACATCTTTGGGACCATTGCCTCAAGGCCAGAACAGCTGAGGCTGGTGGCAATGATTCCTCGAATGCAACGGTGTGCATCCCCTTGTTTTCCCATGATAGAATCAGAGCCCATGAGCTGAACAGCTGAACTAGGCCATGAACTGACCACCAACTTGAATTCATTAGACAGAAAGAACTTATTGGCTTCAACTCCATTTACAACCACAGTTGGTGATCCCATCAGGCTAGTTTTGAAGGTCTTTCCATATTTCTTGATCCTAGGTTGAACAAACTCCTCATACAATTTATTATTTTTTTGGGCTTTGAGGAAGCCTAAGGTTTCACCAATCCAAGGAAGTCCTAGGTCTCCTGGTGGTAATAAATACATGTCTCTAGAACTCTTGTAGTTATAAAACACAATGGCAAGAGCCAATGCAACAAATACAGAAAACATAGACAGAAGAAAGTTTAAATCGAAAGCCATATTGGTGTTGAAGAAAGAAGATTGACAAGGATATGAGGTTCTGAGGAGCTTAGTGCTTCTGTGGTTTGGCAGACAAGAGTATTCTGCACATTTATACTGTCAGCTGTGCATGAGGGAACGTGTTTCATCAGTTGAATGTTACTAAAGTCAACCATTTCAAGTTTTCCATCTGTAGCAGTATATTATACTCAATATTTTTTTAAATATCCAGAAACCAGAAACCAATCAGGTATCAGAACCACTTATCTACTCTAAATCTTTTAATCTCAAGGGCTTTTTTTTACTAATTTTGATTTTGTAAAATGAATCTCATATAATTGATTTGTACAAATAAATTTTTATTACAGTAACTTATGTGTCTTATGGTGTTAAGAAAAATAAAATTATACGTATTTTTTTAAAATAAAACTACAAAAGCTGATTTTGACTAATTAATTTCTAAATCGTCCTTTTAAAATTTTGAAGGTATTTTCATTTGCACGAAGAAGTCTTTCAATTTTTTTTTGGGTAAAAAAAATGCAAAATCTAAGCAATAAAAATTAATTAAGGATACAATAATAAAACTTTTTTTTTTTTTTACAATAAGCTTTATGAGAATTAGTTTAGAACAAGCAAAAATATCATTGGTCCAAGGTAATTATCACCAAAACTTAATGTGTTATACAATTATAAATTCTAAATGAGTTTGGCTCGAATTAAATTTGGCTTAATTAGGACGATATTATCATCAAAGTGGAGTGGAGATTAGGTCTGTTTTATCTACAATCTTGAGTTCGGTAACAAATTATATAACCTCCCCAGAAGTTTCTTACAATTTCAAGAAGCTCCCCTCAAATTATAAAAATTGCAATAAACTCCCTTCTTTTTATTGTTTATGTGACAAAGTAGAACAAATCAGCCAAGTATTTTTCCAAATACCCTAAAATATCCTTTCATAGTCAAAAGAACAAGAAAAGAAGAGTTTTCTAATAATATTCTTTAACTTTTACTCATTACTAGAATAGTTGTTAATCCACTTTCAACGATTATCACTGATCTTATGTTCCCTACAAAGAATACTTCAGAACCAAATCCTTATACAATTCAAGCAATTTTAGTAGCCTAAAAGCTCTCAATCAGAAAGCTATTGATTCAATACTAAATTGGGAACAAATGCTCTCTAACTTATTAAGTACTTCCACGACAACTACCTCTTGATACCTTAAATTTCAATCTCATTACTCAACTAACACCAAATAACTGCCGCAGATCTACATCACAAAATTCCTCATCCCTTTATCCATCATTCCAATCTGCAACAACCTTCCATCAACCTAGTCCCTAAAAGACTTCCATTTCACTAACCTCTTGATCTCTAAGAACGCCCAATTCTAACAACCCATAAAAGCCAAAAAAAAAAAAAAGCAAAATTACATGGATTACATTTACCAAGATGGAGGGAATGAATGAAGTCAGAGAGAAACAAGGAAAAAAGGAAGAGGACAGCAGAGATAGCAAACACTAATTGGTAGTAGGTATGCGAAGGTAGTGAAACTAAGACTTTGAGGAGGGAGCTTGGCTAAGGAGGGGGAAAGAAAGGGGAATCAAATTGTTCGTGAAGGCGGATAGAGGAAAAAGAACAGTATGTATTTAATTTCCTTTTTCCTTTGTGGATATACGTCTTTGTTAAAAGAAAATGTATTTTAGTATTTTTATACTATGAAGGGAGGTGTATGTGTAATTTATAAACTTACAGGAAACTTGTTGAGTTATCAGAAACCTCAAAGAGTGGTTTCTGAAAATATCCCTTTATCTTATCCATCATAGATTAGTAAGCTATTTTACATTGTCAGGGGTATACTTTTGACTTCCTGAAGAAATAAGCAGGAGTTCATATGAAATGAAATAATGTGTGTAAATTTGGAAAGGAAATAAAAGTCGACTATAATTTTCAATCGATCTTAACTTTGCAAATCTAATATTCATTGTATCACGTATCACGAACAATTTTACATTTTCCTTTCTTTTTTTATTTATATCAATCAAAACTATACTTCAAGATAAGTTAAAAATACATGTTTAGTCATCGCTTCATTTAGATTCAAGTTGCCTAGATTTGAACTTATATTGTGTTTTTCTTAAATTTTGCTCTAATGGCAGAAATTGTCTCAGACATAAGATAGATATAAAAAACATACTTAGAAGCTTTTTAGAAGTCATAATAGATATAAAAAACATATACTATAGATCTAAAAAATTACTAATAAATTACACTGTAAAAATCAAAAGATACTTAGAAGTCAAATAGAACACCTACAGCCCTGAAAATATCTACGCAAGTTTCCAATCACTCTATCTACTAATTGATTCCATAGCATTTACATTGAATTGTAATGCAGGACAATACAATCTCAATTGAGTAAAAAGCAGAAAAACAAATACTAAATCTCGGCTTCTCCAACCGACTGATCGTATGCAATGCATGTGCACGCCAAAAACTTTTGTACCATTAGAGCAATATGGTCTCACAGATTCAGTTTGAAGGTTTTAAAAAATTGTGCTGACTGTATGCTGGTCAAGCAGTATTAAAATGTTTTATAGCCGTAGTATCCCGACATATCTGCTTGGTATAATTACTTAATAGGGTTTATTAGCTTCAAGAGAAAGTCAATTAATAAAAGAAAAGAAAAGAATCTTTTTAAGCAACAACAATTACAGAAGATAACAATGGAGGCATGCAGCATATTAGAATAATATATTAGAGTCTTAAAAGAAATTTGATATATTAACGGTTCAGGCCTCAATAGTTTTCAACAACTGTAAATATGTACACAATTTTTGTGCTCCATTTGCCTAACTACAACAATAGTTTAGACATTTAAAAGTGTTTGTAGGACTAACAAGAAGAAATTGATAAATTGCATAAGTTGTTGGATAGAAAAATAATAGTTAGTGATGTACCCGACAGTTTCACCAAACTGTTGGAGGCTCAACTCTTAATTGAAAGTTTGCTAGGACTAATATAAGTTACGTAGCTGTTAAATAACTTTCATCAGTTACAGAATTTGCAAACTGGTGCTCAGAGTACACTTTTTAAAAGGGACTTTAGGTATTAATTTTTTGACAAAAGTGATATTAATTTGAGAAAATATTCTAAATACAGAGGGGTGCAACAAATAAGAGTATGTGCAGACACATGGTAAGTTAACTGTGCTAATTAGAAAAATCCGTCAAATAATTATTCCCACACATCTGGAAGTGATGATAAATTATAATTTATAAACCAAAACAAAATTAAACAATGAGAAAAAGTGCTGCTTTGAATTACGGCCAAAAAAGTATAGTTAGTGAGATCTTGAAGTCGTGGAATATGTATAGCTACAATTGTGGGTAGCAGATTTAATTTTCTGAGTTACCATTCCACCGGCCACACTGTTGGTTGACCATCTAACTAATTCTTTTACTAGCATTTTTCTTATCAGGTCGGTTCATCTTGGAGGTTTTCTTTCATTGAGAAAAAACTCGGTTCATCTTGGAAGTTTTCTTTCATTGACAAAAAACTATGTGCTTGGTCATGGTGGTTTCAAGTAAGAGTTGACTAAGGGTGCGTTTGATAAAACTGAAGTTTGAAATCTGAAATCTGAAGTCTGAATTCATTAAGTAATTGAATTGTTAAATACTAGATCTAATACATTTAAATGTATATCATATTCAGTGATGAGTGAAAAGCTTATCACTTATTTTTGGGAGAAAGTTTTGCCTAAAAGATTCAGTGCCACTTAATTAATTCAGATGTTCTATTTTTTGGTTATCAAATGCGTCTAAACGATTAAGATCTGAACCCATTAAGTTTAAGTGCTGAATTAGGTTATCAAATGGGGCCTAAGACGAGTTCCGGACCTGTACAATATGTTGTCTAGTTGGTTGTAGAACATTTCTGACTTTGGTTTAATTTTTAACACACACACACACACACCCCATTACTTTTGGAATGCATAATAATCCATCTGAATTTAAATTTAAATTTTGTTCATATATCATGCATCTAACCGTAATATTATATATATATTATTAGTGTATATAAGATTAACTATTTAAATCTATAGCTACCTTCAAATGATACGGGATGTCTTCACAGATTAAGATCCTCTTAATTAGAACGTAATAGAAAATGTTACAAAATGAATGTAAGTTCAGCTTGTTCAAGCTAAACTTAAATTATTCGGCCTGTTAAATACAAATTATCTCAAGTTATTTTGTAAAAATTTTGATTTTATGTGAATATATGAAATTTCTATAATTAACAATTATCTAGTGTTTGATGTATTTCATCAAGAAGCATTCAATTTATCAACTAACACCAATCAAATAAAAAAAAGATTCCTAACCGCAAAAACCAAAATTTGTGCATCGAAGTTAGTTGGTGAATTCATGTTTTGTTAAAATTCAAGAGTGAGTCTCTACGTTTTTTGTCTTATTTTATTTTTAATAGGACAAGAGAATAGCAATTTTGTTAGAGCTATCATGAATTCGCCTCAAGAATAAGCCTATGCTATCATGGTGATCGAACTTGGAAGTTGCACCAATGTTGCGAGTGCTATCATGCTGGAAGCATTGGGATTACAAACTCGTGAACATTCTAAACCCTATCACCTTCAATGGTTGAACAACTGTGGAGATATCAAAGTTACTCAACAGGTAATTGTCTTTTTTAAAGTTGGCAACTATGAAGATGATGTGCTATGTGATGTTGTACCTATGCAAGTTAGTCATATTTTACTTGGTAGACCATGGTAGTTTGATAGGAATACCAGTCATAGTGGTCGAACCAACATGTATACATTCTTACATAAGGGTAAGAAAATCACACTTGTACCACTCACACCCAAGCAAGTCTATGAAGACCAAGTGAAGATTCAACAAGAGTTTGAGAAGTTGAGGAAAGAAAGAAAATTGAAAAAACTGTGAAGAAAGAAAGAAGAAATCCACACAAAATGAGGGGAAAAAGGCAATCATAAAGTCGGATTCTGAGATAAAAACTGAGAGAAAATCATTATTCTTTGCAAAAGCCCGAGATGTGAGGAAAGGTTTCTATACTGGCCAAAATTTGTTTTTGCTTTATGGTAAGGAAGTGTCAAATGATACTAACAATCTTGATCTTTCTTTGCCAAGCCGTTTAAGGCTCTTTTGCAAGATTATAGTGACATGTTCCCTGATGATGTATCAAGTGGTTTACCACCTATAAGGGGTATTGAGCATCAAATTGATCTCATACCTAGAGCACCATTGCCAAATTGCCCAACTTATAGGAGTAACCCTGAAGAAACTAAGGAGCTTCAAAGGCAAGTAGAGGAGCTTCTTAGCAAAGGATGGGCAAGGAAGAGTCTAAGCCTGTATGCTGTTCCAGTCATCTTGGTTCCCAAGAAAGATGGGTCGTGGAGGATGTGTAAGGCCCAAAGACAACCTAAGAGGGGGGTGAATTAGGTTGACTAAGAACTAGTCAAATATTCCCCCTTTTTCTAATTTTAATCACAAGCTCTTCAACAAATGATTTATGAAGCAAATAGACAATTCAAGACTGATAAGTGTATATGGGATTTTAAACAATAAATTTGATAAGTAAGCTGAAAATGGAATGATAGAAAGAAAACCAAACTTCTTCAAAGCTCCACTTGAGCTTGAAGAAAATTCCTCAATAAAAGCTTCTTCAATTTGATGAAATTCGATCACTCTTGTGTACAATAGAAGGATCACTTCCTTCTTGCCCCAAGCTCCACTTAGTCAAGTTAGGAAGTTTTACACTCTTTACAGAAAATCCTCACAAAGCTACACAAATGATGAACTCACTCACAATTGAAAAGCTTCTCAATGAACTCACACTTCAAGACTAACAATTCTTACTCAAAAAGAGTATTTTCTAGCTAAAATCACTCTTAAGAACTTGTTTTCCAAGTGTACTGTTGCATTTTTTATTTTCAGACAAGGCTTGTATTTATAAGAGACCAAAAAGTGCCTTGGAATTGAGGTCAACAGATAGAAGAAGCTGAAAGGTCAACTAGCCGTTGGAGCTATCGGACGTCCGACACTCTGTTGTGCGTCCGATAGGCTGTTGCGTTCTTTATCGGACGGCCGATGGATGATTCTGCGTCCGATAAGTTTTGTGTCCGACAGCGACCAGTAAACTCAGAAAATCTTCATGAAAATGATTGAACGGCCGATACATGTTTTTGCGTCCAATGGCTTGCGTACGAAAGTGGCCAGAGAGCTCAAAAAATTTCTTGGATATCTTCGGACGTCCGATGTGATTGTTGTGCGTCTGAAAGAAGTGTCCGATAGATCCCCTATCTAGCGGACGTCCGATACGTCAGGTTGAGTGTCCGATAGGAAAGTTTCGAGTTTTATCGGACGTCCGATACAAGGTATCGTCCGTCCAACAGTCAACAGATTCTTCAACAAGATTCCTGCCTTGATGACCTGTGCTGTCAATGATCTCAATGGAAAATGTTAGATCAATTTCTTCAATTGTTTTGTAATTGTCAAAATTCGGGATCACGATTAACATTCTCCCCCTTTTTGATGATGACAGAACAATTGAATGTGATTTGAAAGCTCAAAAACTCCCCCTTACTCGAATGCCTATCTAAATTTGGTTGATTAACAAGCTCTCCCTTACTCGGTCACTACTGCTTAACAATATATCAAAATATAAGTTCAAATCACAGTTTTCTCCCCATTTTTGTGATCACATATGAAATTTTTCAACACAAAATGTGCTAAGCAAGCAGTGAAATCTTCAATACCAAATGTGCTTGCAGCAATATGCCAAATCCAAAAATGTTACCAACATCAGCAATCCAAATCCAGCATTTAACAACAACATTCAACACTATTCAATAATAACAATGTTCAATCATCACAGCATCACATTCCACAGCCATTCAATGGCCTTTACCATCACAAGCCAAGTCTAATTTATCATAGTCACACAAAATACAATAGGAGCACAAACTCAACACACATATATATGAAAGGAAGTCAAATTCATCATCATTAACTGCAAACAAAGTCGATAAAAGTACTGAAGTGCTGATTCCCAAAGGGAATTACAAAATACTGAAAGAAAGCAGTAAAATAGTTTGATACATTTCCAACATTAGCATAAGGGAACAAAAAGAAATTTGTGCATTCTAATGTGAAGTGTAGATGCATCTTAGAGTGCCTAAAGTGTAAATGTGGATCTTGTTCCAGGTCGTCTTCTGATAAGCTGGCAGGCTAAATCATCCTCTTCTTCAGTCTCTTCACCATCTTCCTCTTCCTCTTCCCCTTCCACACCAACTGGTTCTTCTCCTGTTTCAGATGATGAGGGATCACGCTGTGGGGTTGGTGATTCAGTCACCTCTTGGGCCTCCAATGTAGGATCAGTTCGTGGCTCTTTGACTTGAGAAGGATTTTCATCCAAGGGAGGAGGAAATCACAGATTTCTTTTGTCAAGAAAATCAGATTTTTGGTCGGATGTCATGGTTAACATAAGACCATGTTCGAGGAGAAGAACATGACTTTTGAGTTCATTTAGCAGTTCCATGACCTTAGATTGAGGAGAAATTCTAGAGTCTGACTTCCTAGGATGAATGGAAGGACCTGGAGTAAACCTAAGAGTTCTGGTGATACTGGGAGACACAGGAGTATCATGTGTTTTTTTTTAACGTGATTCAGATGCAGCATCCTTGGTGCACCAAGCACCATCAAAAAATTTTAAATTCTTTCTTTCAAAATATTGTTTTGAAAACACAGAAGTGATTGAGTCCTTAGGACACACACCACTAATAGGGACTTTGAAATGTTCGAAAATAGGGGTTAAAAATTTGTCATAGGATAGCTTCCTTCTTGTATCAGTGCATAGTTTCATCAGGAATTTGCACATGACAAAGCCGAAATCTATCCTAATTTTCTCAACAAAGCAATAAAACAGATATAACTCCATTTTATTAGCATCCGTTCGGAAACCATCAGTTGGAACAAGCAAATTTGAAATGATTGAAAAAGTGATCAGATTTTTCGGACTCAAATCTTCCAACTTAGCATCCAAGGGGGTTTGAAAAGGGGATTGAAAGTAAGCCATTAACTTTTCAGCATTGAAATGGTTTAAGCTTGTTGAATTTTCCTCATAAGAAAAGAAGTTTGCAATCTTGCTTTCGCAACCAAACTCAATGGTAGTTTTCAAAATTTCATTCACAATATCAGAGTCAAATACTAAATCAACACCATTGACACGAGATTTAAACTCATCACGAGAATTACCCTTCCTAAGGTTAGCAAAGAACTGGTACATCATATCAGGGTAATAGACATTAGGCATAACAATGATGTGAGACCATTTCTGGAATTCAAACAGCCTAAGAACTGACTCTAGATCGATTTTCCTAAATTCAGAGGGGTCAATGGACCTCTAAATATGAAACCTTTTTGAGAAAACAGAGCAAACCTAGACTCAGTATCACTATCAATGAACTTAGGCAATGAAGTGGGTTCTGTGATAACCTGAGGATTGGTTTGAGTAGACTGTGTTGTTTGAGCAGAACTAGAGCCACGTCTACTCCTTGATGAAGTCAGTTTGGCTTTAGGAGAAGGAGTATCCTCATCCCTTGGCATCCTCTTGCGTCTGGTAGATGATAGAACTCCACGAGTGCGCACCATCTTGCTTGAGTGTGTGATTTAAGTGATGAAAGACTGTCTATGTGATATGTAGAGTGATGAACTAGCAACTGGGTGATAATGTATTGGTTTTTCAGATCAGAAATAGGTGAAAAGAAGGTTTAGGGTTTCGGATGAAATTTGGGGATGAAAAGAGGAGTGTTTTATAGGGAAGAAGATTGATGAAAGTTCGACTGTAATAGGTAAGTGAAGAAGTCTGAACCTTCAATTTTGAGAAATGGTGAAAATTTTGCTTGGAATTTGGAGTTTTGAATTGAGGTGGTTGGGAAAGGTGCGCCCGAATTAAATGTGTTTAACTGATGGAAATGAAATGAAGTGACCTGATGCAATGTGACTGTTCGAGTATCGGACTTCTGAACGTCGTGAAGTGTGCAACCCATGCGTCTGATAACATTTTCTTGGAAAATGACCAAGAACACTGTCGGACATCCGTTCATCAGGGTCGGACGTCCGATAAGTTTTGACCAGAAAAGCTTAAGGTTCCTTTTCTAAGATGCCCAATTTCGAACGAAGATATACAAATTGTTCTAAGGGCAGTGTTTTTGTGAAAATGTCAGCAATTTGGTCATTTGAACAAACATAATTTACACAGATTTCACCTTTTTGAACAAGATCACGAATGAAATGATACTTAATGTCCATGTGTTTTGTCCTAGAATGTTGAATTGCATTTTTTGTCAGATTTATTGCACTAGTATTATCACAAAATTTAGGCATATTATCATATGCCAAACCATAATCATTCAAGGTATGTTTCAGCCATAGTAATTGAGCGCAACATGCACTAGCGGCAACATATTCCGCTTCGGTTGTTGACAAGGAAATGGCATTTTGTTTCTTACTAAACCAAGAGACTAAGCAATTTCCAAGAAAATGACAAGAACTACTAGTACTTTTTCTATCAATCCTACAACCACCAAAATCAGCATCCGTATATCCACATAAGCCAAATTCATGACATTTAGAGTACCAAAGGCCAAAATTCATAGTTCCTTTTAGATAACGAAAAATTCTTTTAACAGCATTCAAATGAGCTTCTTTTGGGCAAGATTGAAAACGACCACATAAGCATACAGCAAACATGATATCCGGTCTACTTGTGGTTAAATAAAGAAAGCTTCCAATCATACCTCTAAACTTTTTCTCATCTACATTAGTACCTTCTTCATCCTTCTCAAGCTTGGTGGACGTACACATCGGTGTTCCCACTTGCTTTGAATCTTCCATGCCGAACCTTTTGAGAAGTTCTTTGGTGTATTTAATTTGGTTGATAAAGGTTCCTTCACTTATTTGAAGGACTTGGACTCCGAGGAAGAAGTTCAATTCTCCCATTAAGCTCATCTCAAACTCATTTTGCATAATAGTGGAAAAATCCTTGCACAAATGCTTATTAGTAGCACCAAATATAATATCATCAACATAAATTTGCACAATAAGAAGATCATTTGATTTTTGTTTTGTAAAAAGAATAGTGTCTACAATGCCTCTTTTAAAACCATTTTCAATTAAGAAACTACTTAAACGTTCATACCAAACCCTAGGGGCTTGTTTTAGACCATATAATGCTTTTGAAAGCTTAAATACATGGTTAGGAAATTTTTCATTTTCAAAACCGGGTGGTTGATTCACATAAACCTCTTGATCAATAAAAAAATTTAGGAAAGCACTTTTAACATCCATTTGATACAACTTAAAACCTTTAAAACAAGCAAATGCAAGAAACATTCTTATAGATTCTAATCTAGCAACGGGAGCAAACGTTTCATCATAATCAATACCTTCTTCTTGAGCATATCCTTTAGCTACTAATCTAGCCTTATTTCTTACAATTTCACCTTTGTCATTTAATTTATTTCTAAACACCCATTTAGTGCCAATAATAGGATAATTTTGAGGTCTTTCAACTAAAGTCCAAATATTATTTCTTTCAAATTGATTTAATTCCTCTTGCATGGCTACTATCCAATAATCATCTTTCAAGGCATTGTTAATGTTTTAGGCTCAATATGAGAAACAAATGCAAAATTGTCAAATAAAGGTCTTGATGATGAACGAGTTCTTACCTTTTCGGATGGATCACCAATGATTAACTCCTTAGGATGATTTTGAATGAACTTCCAAACTTTAGGAAGATCCTTTGGTGCATCATCATCCTTGTCTTCTTCATTTAGCATTCGGTTTTCTTGAGCATCACCATCCTTTGAATTTTCTTCCATTTCACCATTGTTTCCTTCTTCAAGTGTAAGCTTTTCAAGATCCTTTTGAATACCTACATCATCATCTACACAAGTACTATTGGAAGAATTGCCATTAGATTCATCAAATGTAATATGAATTGCTTCCTCAATTACAAGATTTCTTCTATTGTAAACTCTATATTCTCTTTTATTTTCACAATAACCCAAGAAAATTTCTTCATTGGTTTTCTTATCAAATTTACCAAGATGTTCCTTAATATTCAAAATAAAACATTTACATCCAAAAACTCTAAAATAACCAACGATTGGCTTTTTATCGAACATCAACTCATAAGAGGTTTTATTCAAAATTGGCCTTAACAAGACTCTATTCATTACATAACAAGCCATATTCACGGCCTCCGCCCAAAAATATTTTGGTAAATCATTTTCACTTATCATGGTTGTAGGTCCCGAAAGCAACCTAAGAGGGGGGTGAATTAGGTTGATGGAAATTTAAAACTTGATGAGTGATTACAAAAGCACAATTAGAAGTGATCAAGTTTTCTTGGTGATACGAACTTTTAAGCACGTAATGAGATGATCAACCAAGTAGATAAACACAAGTAGAACACAAATAAAGATAAAAGAGATGAACTTAAATGGACTACCAAGTTGCACCCAACTTGAAGTCCAATACCTCAAATTCAATTGCTACTTCAATTTGATGAAGTTACA
The DNA here is from genome assembly GCA_013103745.1 of Gardenia jasminoides. Classification (NCBI taxonomy): domain Eukaryota; kingdom Viridiplantae; phylum Streptophyta; class Magnoliopsida; order Gentianales; family Rubiaceae; genus Gardenia; species Gardenia jasminoides. The sequence goes on along the minus strand of CM023102.1, from coordinate 24,904,405 downwards.
CCAAGTTGTACATGGAAGGATCGCCACTTGCTTGCATCAATCACTCCTTGATCAAGCCAAGAGGTTTTACAATAACCTTGCTAACCCTCACAATGCTACACACTTGAGCCTTACACTCACAATTGAAAAGCAATGCTTGTTTGCACAAACACTTACACTACAAGAAAGGAGGAAGACACAAATTCACTCTAGAATTGTTCTTAAAGCTTGTAAGTAATGGTTGCAAAAAGTCTCTAACATCTCCAGCCTTTATGGTATTTATAGGGTGCAAATTTAACCACCCAAACTGCTCTAACGGTTCTGAATTAAATGCAAAAAAATATAGCCGTTGGGTGTGTCGGACGTCCGACACTCAAATCTGCGTCTGAAGCCATCGTCCGACAGTTTGTTGAGTTCCTGTGTTGTAGACTGTCGGACGTCCGAACCAAGGACTCCACTGTCCGACAGAACCAGAAGCTCATGTGTCCATCTTCTCAACCTGTCGGACGTCCGAAAGTATCGTCAGACAGAACCAGTGGTCTATTCTTCTTTGACTGCATCCTGTCGGACGTACGAACCTCAACCTTGTGTCCGACAGAATCCTGACTGGAATTTTGAGGATAAACTTGTTTTGCTACACTCAGACTTAAAAGGGGATTAGTAAAAATCATCATAGTGGTTAGTTAATCATCAAAATAGCCAACAATCTCCCCCTTTTTGATGATGACAAACCACTTGATGATTTGAATAGAATGGGAGGCAAGAAAACATAACTTTGAAATGAAAAACTCCCCCTTACTTGTATACCCCAATTTTTCCAACATTCATGAAGCACCAGACTCCCCCTTACATCGAGCATCAGTTTTTGGCCAAAAAACAAGGGTAACCAATGATCATTCCATATTGATCATTTTCACAACCATTCAACAAAAAACTGATCATCATTCAACAATCAACCATAACAACAAACATCATTCAACACCCATTAACAAGCACCACATTGCCATAATAATCATTCAAACATCAATTTTTCTCCCCCTTTTGTCATCAATCAAAAAGAAGGTTAAAGCATCCATATCAAGGCACAAAAGTAAGATAAGATAAGATAAGATAGCATGAATAAAGGAAGCATCCATAAGAGTTTTAGAAAAGCACGACCAACAAAAGTAGGGCCAAACAAAAACAACTAGAGGCCCAATATGAGCAAAATGATACCATCCTAAACATGTCTAAGAGATGAGATGAACCTAGAAATGTCTAAGAGATGCCTAGAAACTTAAAAATGCGGACGAGATGAGCCACTATGGCGGCCCCACGTTTCCCAAGGCGAACCATAGGACCCGCGGCCGTCGGCACAGCTCTCGCCAGGACTCAAGCAGGCAATTACTTCGACTAGGGTTTTTCAAACCAATATATATTCTTCAAATAGATTGACATAACTTACTAACCAACATCCATTTTGAGTTCGACTCTCCACCTTACCGCAATAATTCAAAAGACAATTCTTATACATTATCTTTGACATCATAATAGATTCAAATACACCCAACATTCAAAAGATTCAACTGGCTTGTACTCCTTCAGTACTTTCTTCAATACCTGGAAATCCTGGGATGGGAAATATATGGGGTGAGTTTCTAAACCCAGTGAGAGTCCCAAAACGCATAACAATTAAGCACATAAGTACAACAAGCTTTGTAAACATTTAGGTCCGTACAGGACTAGTTTCAAATACAGTAACTTCCATTTAAGGAAAGTTGTGAGATAGTATATTAAATTTTTTTTTATTTCTCACATAACAGGTTGTAAAACGGTAACAATCAAGATGCTCATTGAGCCATTTAAACAGTAACGAGCATTAATTAACAATTGCAATAACATTCTCAGGGAGGAAAACAGAGTCTGCAGAACTCTGGTCATTTTATTTCTTTCTCCATCCCCTTTTCACTCAACTTCGGATCCGAACTAAACAAGCAGGAGGCGGTGTACACTCGAGGTAACCTTTGAACAGGACCCAGGGTCCGTCGACGTACCCGACCAAGCCCTACTGCCGGCTCGGAATAGGCCGACTCGCCTCTGGGGTTTGGGATCCCTACGGCCAACAGGTCATGCACAGTTGACATGCACAAGCACAGGTACGGTGGTTTAGTTTAATATTTTAGAGGCGAGGGACAACTGACAATCAATTTCAACCTCGAGCCCCCTTAGGAGAGTGCACCAGCCTTTAGGGGCGAAGGGGCCTTGAAGGCCAGCCTCTTCACCTCAAGCCTCGAAAAGAAAACAAGTTTTATTGTTTTTAAAAAAAAACACAAAACATACTAACCACCTAAGCACGTTGAGTCAAATTAGCAATAAAACTCACTTTACATAAAACTCTAGTTTCAATCATTCAACGATAAATCACATTTAGAAACCAGTCATACAATAACAAGTAATACCTAGCAACAAGGATCAAGTAGCATCAAATAGGAACCCTCACCTTAGATGGTCAAGGTTGAGTAGATGAGTCGAAGTCCTCGGTCTCAAAGCCCTCGTTTATATTACCGTCGGTTCCTGAGGTACATAATTATTGTATTAATTATTAAAATCAATTTTGACCAATTCACTTCTTTTATGAAAATAAGAATATTTTTAGGTTTACCTCACGAGTCGATAGTGTGATAAAACGGTGGTTTGTATTTTGAAAATATGGGTTTTGGTTAGATAGGTTAAAATGTGTGAGTTTCAAAAAAATCTGCGTAATTAGGGTTGGAATAATTTTATTAGTTGAGGTTTAGAAAGATTTGAGTAACGTAACGTTATCCGTTGGGAAATTTGAGAAACGGTTTGCTTGGTTGGAAAATCACTAATGGTGTTTAATTTTATTTGTTTAGTGAACAAAACAATCTTTCGAGGCTTTGGATTTGAAACCAATTTGATTTTTGGTCTTTCATACTTAAAACAAGTTTTCGTGATAAAATCAAAATAGTACAAATTAGGGTTTTGGTCGACAATCACAATTTTGAAAGTGGAATGTCATTATGTTTTCATGGCCAAAACTAATCCGTCATGGTTTCTTTCAAAATTCAAATCGGAAATTTTCTTTTGCAAATTGTATAATTTCAAAACCGTTGAAACTAGATTCATAATTCTTCATTTTCTCATAAAATAGCAACGGCCAAGTCAATTTGGAAAGTACTCAAATTTGGACATTCATTTTTGAAACCACTGGTTTGCAAGTTTGATTTTCAGTGATGTTTGTTGGTTTGCCACGATGTGTAGAAAATGAGTTACAGGGCGTGTAAGGTACTGAAACAAAGCTCTTTGGGTCTAGTTTCGTATGCCACTGACGGCGTGTGATTTGGAGTTATAAACAGCGAGATATGAGCGTTTTATTTCAGTGTGGTTTCGCCCACTGATTTCTTAGAAAAATGTGGTTTTGGTAACTTTTTGTGAAATTTCAGCCATGTAGCCGCGTGATTAAAGGTTTGGTTTGATTTCCAGAACGCTAAGCGGGACTCTTAGCATGTGATACATTCATCTAACAATCCAAAAATCATGCATACGGTCAAAATTAAACAATACGTGTAACTAGACAAATTTTGTCCCAAGTTGAAAAAAAATCATCAAGTCCGATTCTCCCTTTTTGTTTTCTTCTTTGTTGCAAGACTAATATCTACTCAAAACCAGGTTTCATGTCAGTATGCATGCGGCTCTCGAACTGATCGAGAGGTCTCATGCAAGGAAAATAGATTTTCAACTTTCCAACAAGCAAATAAACAACTCAAGCTTGGTTTTTGTTAAACACTTTACCCATGCAAACTTTTAATTAAAGTCTCATCAACCAAGTGGAATGTGATGCATGCAAGGGTCGATTTCAGCATGTTAATAACAAAAGGGTTTCGGATGGAGTAGGGCAAAGCCCATCAGCACACATCCATTCCAAAACAGCAAGTAATCAAAGTTGTTGAACCACAACTAAGCACAAGAAAAGGTTCGGCCATCATCAATCATAATGCATGGAGTAAGTAGGACATTTCCATGGCTTTAAACTTCGGTCAGCTTTTGGGGAAATCAAAATGATATCCCTTATCAGTCCATCAAAATTTCCATCAACATAATAAGATGATATATGCATGCAAGTAGGATTTTAAGCTTACTAGCATATGCATAGCAGTTTTTAGGAAGTAAGATGTTATCTTTAAGAGTAAAACAGTTTATTTAGGTCAAAGGGAATGTAAGATGGATTTCCTACCTCCAACCGGCCTCAAGAACAATGTACAAGTGGTGGTTTGAGCTAATGCAGTCCGAAGTCCAGCTACAAGAAGAGGAGTACTGCTGAGAATGGAACTAAGCTGCGGATGGAACCATTGTAAGAACTACAGCTTACCTTTTGTTTGGTTGAACAGAAAAATGGATGAACAAAGTTGCTAGGTGTTGAATCGATTCTGTTTTCCAGCTACAAGACACAAAATAAGCTAAGGAGAGAGTTTCAAGCTACCTAGGAAGTTCACAAAAGAGATTAGGATTTACCTCTTGCTTGCCTAAAATCGGATGGAGGATGACTAGCTTGGTTCTTCCAGAATTTTTAATGCTTGTTTCCAGCAGTGTTCGGCCAAGATTACTTCTTGGTGAAAGGATTGGTTAACCAAGAAAAGACAAGAAGATGTAGGGAAAGGAGGAAGAGCTTCTCGGTTGAAGCTTGAGGGAGAAATTTTTGGAGTGAAGTGTGTGAGTGGAGAGGGAAGTTTTCGGGTGAGGCTTGGAAAGAAAATGCTGGAGTGCAAGGAGAGTGAGTGAGAGAGTGTGGAAGTGAAATGGAAGAGGGATTTTGCTGAGGAAGTTCAGCCAGCCTTGAAGAGGAATTTCTGCTGAAGTTGCTTGTTCAAGTGAACAAGCTTTGGTTGAAAAAATTTCCAAATGGCACATCCCTCTCATGCATTGGGCACGAAAGGAGGTAAGCATCATTGGCCTTGGTTGAAGACATCTAAAAATCCCATGCTCAAGCCATGATGCTGCCGGTTTTGGGGAGAGAGAAGAGAAGCATGCTTGCTGCCAGATTTTCAGCTCAAGCTTGACAAGTGGTAGCCATGGGAATGAGGTGAAAGGGCGGCTGGTTTTTGCTGAATTTTCTTAGGGTAATTTTTGAAATTGAATTGGAGGGAAACATGTGGGTTCAGTTGGCTGGAATTGGTCCGTCTTCTTTTTTTTTTTTTTTGGCTGAAGTGAATCGGTTTAATGGTGATCATGTTGGTTAAACTTTGGTGGAAGTGCAACCGGTTGGAAATTGGAAGAAGAAAAGGGACGTTTAGGGTTTTGGTGTACGTGGTGGTGATGACTTTGAAATAATTCATCTTAAGTATGGTTGGACTCTAATTTTATTGAAATGATTTCAAATACTTACTTCAGCTATCGTTTGGAAATCTGTTCGTGGGTTTTCAAAATGTTCATGATCATGCACATGCATTAGTGAAATTCCGAAAATCGTTCACAGAAGGTCTAAACAAGAGGTAGAATTTAGTTACGGCCCTCACAGCCACGACGCCTGCGAACTAGATGATAACACTCTGAACTTTCCTCCTCTGTATTAGTATCCATTTCTTGAGGTGGAGTATGAAATTGAGACAGCCCGGGGTCTTGAGTAGTAGCTGCCTGAGAAGTACCCCGCATTTCCATCAGTCCTGCAGCAATTTGTTGATCTTGTGAGGTGTCCTCATGACTTGGATCAGTCGGATCTTGTGCAGTGGTGTGTGCGTGTGCAGGTTCAGCTTGAGTGCCTCTTGGTTCTTCCCTTTCTTGCTCAGCAGTCCCTTGACCTTGAGAGGGAAGGAGCTCTTCCTTGAGCTTTTGAAATGTCTCCCTTTGTTTCGGATTCATAACCATTCTAAGCCCTTCCTCAAAAAGAATGTGCCGTTGTTTGATTTCTAAAAGGAGAGTGAGAATGGGATCCAAGGAAGTAGAAGAAGAAGGCTGAGAGGACATTGGAGTTGAGTAGGCAAGACGGGGGCGTTGAAACCTAGGAGTGACTGGGGTTTGAGGAGATGAAAGAGGATCATGAATGGTCTTAGAACGAGACTCCAAAGCAGTCTCTTTGTAGACCCATTTATCACCGACAAAACGGATATTTTTCTTTTCAAAATAAGCTTTTGTGAAAAAGCAATTTGGATTTTCAGAAGTGGGAGTACCGGTCAAAGGAATGTTGAAGTGATTGAAAATAGAAGTTAGAAACTTTCCATAAGGAATTTTGCGACGACTGTCGGATTTGATTTTGTTCATAAACCGACACATGATAAAACCAAAATCGACTCTTATATCTTCCATAAAGCAGTAAAACAAATATAATTCCAATTTGTTTGCTGTGGTACGATGGCCAAAGGCTGGAATTAACAAATTACCTATCATAACCCACAGAATTTGCTGCAATGGAGTTAATTCATTTAAATCTGCTTCAGCTGGAACTTCAAAACGAGTTTGAAAATATGATAAAAGTTTTGCTCCATTGAAGTGATTATATGAAATTGGTTGCTCTTCATATGAGAAAAAATTTGCAATTTTGCTAGGACAATCAGGTTCAATGGCAGTATGGAAGATTTCATTTATAACATTTGGATCAAAAGTAATATCAATGCCATTTACCCTAGAAACAACAACAGAAGGAGTTCTTCCTTGTCTAATGTTAGCATAAAATTGATGAACCATTGGAGGATAGATAACATGAGGAAAGGAAAGAAGATGAGTCCATTTTTGAAAGACAAATTTTTCAAGAACCCAATCTAACTTGCAGGAACGAAAATTAGAAAAGGAAACAGAACGTTGAGTGATGAACCCTTTCCTGCACACAATAGAGAATCGGGCCTCAGCATCAGCATCAATGAAGGTTGGTACAACCTCCCTAACAGCTTCCTCTGTTTCCTGACGTTCAGTGCGTCCAGTAGCAGCCCTTTTTCTTCTCTGATAGGTGCGTCCAGAACCAATTCTCCCAGCTGTTTGTTTGGTAGATGAAGAGCTTCCTCTTGTCCGTACCATGATGAATAAAAATAGCTAAATGTGGGATGCAGGGATGATTTGGCAGAATGAAAAAGCTATTCTACACACTACGTGCAGCGTGATATGATTCAGAAAGGAGAAATTTTGAAAAATTTGAAACCTAGGGTTTCAAATGAGATTTGGGGATTTTTCAGGATTGAATAAGGAGAGAGAATTAGGGAGATCAGAGGCTAAAAAAGAAGTTGAACAACTAATATAGAGAGGAATTTTTAACAATTAGCTCTTGAAAAGATGAAAATGAGACCCTTTTCGCTAAGGAAGATGAAGAACTTCTCGGTTGAAGAGAGAGAGATGAACTGAAGAAATGACCGTCCGAAAACCCTTTTAAAAAAAATTTTGAGTGTCGGACGTCCGAACGTTAGTGATCGTCCGACACCTGGGTCCGATCCCCTATTTTCTTAAAACAAAACCTTTCTGTTTCTGTCGGACGTCCGAAACTCTTGTAGGACGTCCGAACATGAAACCATAATGCTGTCGGACGTCCGATCCCCTGTATTTTCAAAGAGATTTTTCTGAAATTCCCTATTTGTTCCTCAAGTACACAAATTGCTCTAAGGGCAATGCTTTTGTAAATATATCAGCTATTTGATCTTTGGAACAAACATAATTAACACAAATTTCTCCTCTTTGAACGAGATCACGAATGAAATGATGCTTGATGTCTATATGCTTTGTTCTAGAATGTTGGATGGGGTTTTTAGTCAAATTTATAGCACTAGTGTTATCACAAAACATAGGTACACATTCATATCTGAAATGAAAGTCATATAACGTATGTTTCTTCCAAATCAACTGAGCACAACATGCACCAGCTGCTATATACTCGGCTTCTGCAGTAGACAATGAAATGGCATTTTGCTTTTTGCTAAACCAAGAAACTAAGCACTTACCAAGAAAGTGACAAGAACCACTTGCACTTTTTCTATCTATTCTACAATCGGCAAAATCAGCATCCGAGAAACCAACTAAAGCAAGATTAGAACATCTAGGATACCATAGGCCATAGTTGATAGTTCCTTTCAAACATCTAAAGATCCGTTTTACAGCTGGTAAATGAGATTCTTTAGGACATGATTGAAATCTAGCACATAAGCAAACAGCAAACATGATATCAGGTCTACTAGCAGTCAAATAGAGTAAACTTCCAATCATACCTCTATAATGCTTTTCATCAACTTTTGTTCCATCTTCATCCTTGTCAAGTTTGGTGGATGTGCACATTGGAATACCAACTTGTTTTGAGTCTTCCATACCAAATTTCTTAAGAAGCTCCTTTGTATATTTGATTTGATTGATGAAAGTTCCATCCTTGCATTGATGTACTTGAAGTCTAAGAAAGAAGTTCATTTCTCCCATCATACTCATCTCAAATTCCTTTTGCATAACATCGGAAAAATCTTTGCACAAGTGTTCATTAGTAGCACCAAAAATAATGTCATCCACATAAATTTGCACAATTAATAAGTCATGCAAGTTATTTTTGGTAAAAAGTGTGTTGTCAACATCACCTCTTTTAAAACCAATTTTCACCAAAAATCTACTTAAACGATCATACCATGCTCTTGGTGCTTGTTTCAATCCATACAAAGCTTTTGAAAGGTTGAAAACATGATTTGGATATTTTTCATCTTCAAAACCGGGAGGTTGATCAACATACACATCCTGATCAATGAAACCATTTAAAAACGCACTTTTGACATCCATTTGAAAAAGTTTAAAACCTTTAAAGCATGCAAATGCAAGAAAATCCGAATGGACTACAATCTTGCTACGGGGGCAAAGGTTTCATCAAAATCTATTCCTTCCTCTTGAGCATAACCCTTTGCTACTAGTCTAGCTTTGTTTCTAACAATATCTTCTTTATCATTTAACTTATTTCTAAACACCCATTTTGTACCTATCACGGGATGATCTAATGGTCTTTCCACTAATGTCCATACTTTGTTCCTTTTAAATTGGTTTAGTTCCTCTTGCATGGCCATAATCCAACTATCATCTTTGAGTGCATCAATGACATTTTTAGGCTCAAAATGAGAAAGTAATGTGAAATTATCTACTAAAGCATTCTTATAAGAACGAGTTTTTACCCTCTCGGATGGATCACCTATTATGATCTCCTTTGGATGGTGTTGAGTGAATTTCCAAACTTTTGGAAGATCTCTTGAACTTTCTTCACTTTTCTCTTCCTTTTCTTGTGCATCTTCATTTTGAGGTGAATCATCTTTGATATCTTTCTTCAACTCTTCATTTTACTTTTCTTGAATGGTAAGTTTCTTGAGTGCTTCATGTACACCTACATCATCATCTTCACAAACATCTTGGGAAACAATATCATTAGCTTCATCAAAGGTGACATGTATTGCCTCTTCAATAACAAGAGTTCTTCTATTATAGACTCTATAACCACGTTTATTTTCACAATATCCTAAGAAAATGCCTTCGTCCGTTTTTTTGTCAAACTTTCCAAGATGCTCTTTAATATTCAAAATGAAACACTTACAACCAAATACTTTAAAATAGCCAACAATGGGCTTTTTACCAAAAAGAAGTTCATATGATGTTTTATTCAAAATAGGTCGTAAAAGAATTCTATTCATCACATAACAAGCCGTGTTGACTGCCTCGGCCCAAAAATATTTTGGCATATCACATTCACAAAGCATAGTTCTTGCGGCTTCTTGAAGAGTTCTATTTTTCCTTTCAACAACTCCATTTTGTTGTGGAACTCTAGCTATAGAAAACTCATGAGAAATACCATTGTGATCACAAAACTCGGGAAAACCACAATATTTAAATTCGGTTCCATTATCACTTCTAATTTTCAAAATATTCAAATTGAGCAAATTTTGAACTTTTGCAAATAAGGACACAAAATTTTTGAAAGCATCATCTTTATGAGCTAAGAATAGAACCCAAGTGTATCTAGAGAAATCATCAACTATGACAAAGCAATACCGTTTTCCACCCAAACTAGCAACTTGAGTAGGACCAAATAAATCAATGTGTAAAAGCTCCAATGGTTTTGACGTAGAAACACAATTTTTTGGCTTAAAAGAAACTTTTGTTTGTTTTCCAAATTGACATGCATCACAAATACGATCCTTTTCAAATTTGATCTTAGGCAAGCCTCTAACAAGCTCCCTTTTAGATATCTCATTTAGCAAATCCATATTAAAGTGGCAAAGTCTCCTATGCCACAACCAAGGATCATCATTTGTAATTTTGAGACATTGAAACTTTTTTGAAATGATTTTCTCAAGAAAAACAACATAAATATCATTGTGTCTTTTTCCTTTAAAAACCACATTGAATTTTGCATCAAGAATCAAACACTCATATTTCTTAAAAAGCACATAAAGATTCCTATCACATAATTGGCTAACACTCAATAGATTATAACCCAAATTATCAACTAAAAGAACATTATGAATAAACGTTTCACCATTTTTACCAACATCTCCAATCCCAATTGTCTTGGCTTTTGTGTCATCTCCAAATGTGACTTTTCCACTACTTTTTGATTTGAGATTTACAAAATGAGATGGATCACCGGTCATATGTCTCGAGCATCCACTATCAATAAACCATTTTGAGGCTTTGCTTGCCTTCTTCAAAAGCACCTACACAAGAAATAGTGAAAGATAACCTTTGGAACCCTTTGTATTTTGGGTCCTTAGGTGGTAGTTATGATCTCTAACTATCCAAGTTGTTCTCAAACCATTTCTCATGTTTTTCTTAACATAACAATGATTTTTTATGTGACCAAATTGACAACAAAAGCTACACATTTTGCTAGTGTCCTTGACACCAATAGGTTTTAAATATCTAATACCCATTTTTCTAAGAATGGTAAATTTGTTCTCACCATAATTAGATCTTCTAACATTCATTTGATAAAACTTTTGTTTTTCATTTTGAAGAAATTCATCCAAATCATTCATTCTTTTTCTCAAGGTAGTTTGTTCCTCTTGTAATATTTTGCAAACCTTTTCTTTTGCATCAAGTTTCTTTTGCAAATCCAAATCTACCTCAAGTTTTTTCAAATCCTCATTTTCATTTTTCAAACTCTTATTTTCTTGAAAGAGCTTTGCATTCTCACGAAGTAAGAAATTAATTTTCATTTTTAATTCTTTATTTTTGACATAAGAATCTTTCAAACTATCATGCAATTTTTCAACAAAAGATTCAACATCATCATCATTCTCATCATCACAATCATAAATAGAATTACTAGTAGATACCTCATTTTCACCTATGGCCATGAATGCCATTTGTGCGGATTCCTCTTCTTCTTCTATTTCACCATCGGAGTTGCACTCATTCAAAGTTATTTGGAAGTTGTTGAATTTTTGTCTTCTTTCTCCTCTACCTTCCTTTTTCTTCTTCATTGGACATTCATTGGCGTAGTGTCCAATTTGTCCACATTCGAAGCATTTGTCTCCTTGCTTCTTGTTGATCTCTTGCTTTCCTTTTGCTCTTTGATTAGGGTTGAAGTTACTTGGACCTCCTCTTATAAACCTTCTTTTATTGAAAATTCTTTTAAAGCTCTTGGAGAGAAGTGCCAAATCATTGTCATCAACTTCAACATCTTCATCATTTAAGGAGAATGAATCATCCTCCTCTTGAGAAGCTTTGAGAGCTATACTTTTCTTTATCTTTGCATCCTCTTCCTCTTGTACCTTAGACTTGAGCTTTAATTCATAAGAGGTTAGAGAATTTATGAGAGTTTCAATAGACATGGAATTTAAATCTTTAGCCTCCTCAATAGCTGTCACTTTGCTTTCCCAATCCTTAGATAAAGCATTTAGGATCTTTCTATTCTTCTCACCCAAAGTATACTCTTTTCGTAGCACTTCTAGATCCTTTATGATGTCATTAAATCTACAATACATCTTGTCGATATTCTCATGAGGTTCCATCTTAAAAGATTCATATTTTGTGACAAGAAATGATTTCTTTTGCTCTCTCACATTGTCACTGCCCTCGTGTATTTCTCTAAGCTTATCCCATATTTCTTTTGCTGTCTTGCATCCTTTCACCCTTGTGGATTCAGTTGCATCTAAAGCATTGTATAGCACATTCATAGCTTTTGCATTTAGGGTGAGATTTATTCTATCTTGAGGAGTTAATTCCATTCTTGTTTTTGGTCTCGGTTGATGAGTAACCTCATCTACAACAGTGGTTTCAAATGGTCCTTCATTCACAATGTACCACAACTCAATATCTATTGATTGCAAGAAGATTTCCATCCTATCCTTCCAACTCACATAATTTACCCCATTAAACATAGGTGGCCTTGTAATAGATTGTCCCTCTAAGAATAATGCATTGTTAGTTGCCATGATCACTCCAAAGCCGATTGAGCTTAATATCTAGGAGACCAAGCTCTAATACCAATTGTAGGTCCCGAAAGCAACCTAAGAGGGAGGGTGAATTAGGTTGATGAAAATTTAAAACTTGATGAGTGATTACAAAAGCACAATTAGAAGTGATCAAGTTTTCTTGGTGATACAAACTTTTAAGCACGTAATGAGATGATCAACCAAGTAGATAAACACAAGTAGAACACAAATAAAGATAAAAGAGATGAACTCAAATGGACTACCAAGTTGCACCCAACTTGAAGTCCAATACCTCAAATTCAATTGCTACTTCAATTTGATGAAATTACACCAAGTTGTACATGGAAGGATCACCACTTGCTTGCATCAATCACTCCTTGATCAAGCCAAGAGGTTTTACAACAACATTGCTAACCCTCACAATGCTACACACTTGAGCCTTACACTCACAATTGAAAATCAATACTTGTTTGCACACACACTTACACTACAAGAAAGGAGGAAGACACAAATTCACTCTAGAATTGTTCTTAAAGCTTGTAAGTAATGGTTGCAAAAAGTCTCTAACATCTCCAGCCTTTATGGTATTTATAGGGTGCAAATTTAACCACCCAAACTGCTCCAACGGTTCTGAATTAAATGCAGAAAAATATAGCCGTTGGGTGTGTCGGACGTCTGACACTCAAATCTGCGTCCGAAACCATCGTCCGACAGTTTGTTGAGTTCCTGTGTTGTAGACTGTCAGACGTCCGAACCAAGGACTCCACCGTCCTACAGAACCAGAAGCTCATGTGTCCATCTTCTCAACCTGTCGGACGTCCGAAACTTGGATGACCGTCCGAAAGCATTGTCTGAAACTTTGTCATAAACTGTCGGACGTCCGAAAGTATCGTCAGACAGAACCAGTGGTCTATTCTTCTTTGACTGCATCCTGTCGGACGTCTGAACCTCAGCCTTGTGTCCGACAGCATCGTCCGACAGAATCCTGACTGGAATTTTGAGAATAAACCTGTTTTGCTACACTCAGACTTAAAAGGGGATTAGTAAAAATCATCATAGTGGTTAGTTAATCATCAAAATAGCCAACAATGGTTCTTGCGGCTTCAACAAGTGTTCTATTTTTTCTTTCAACAACACCATTTTGTTGAGGGGTTTTTACAATAGAAAATTCATGAGATATTCCATTATGATCACAAAATTCCGGAAAGCCACAAAATTTAAATTTTGAACCATTATCACTTCTAATTTTGATAATATGCAAACCAAGTAAATTTTGCACTTTTGCAAATAGAGAAACAAAACTTTTAAATGCATCATCTTTATGAGCTAGAAAAACAGTCCATGTATATCTAGAATAGTCATCAATAATCACAAAACAATATCTTTTACCTCCTAGGCTAGCAATAGGTGTAGGACCAAATAAATCAAGATGTAAGAGTTCCAATGGTTTAGATGTTGAAACATTTCTTTTAGGTTTGAACGTTGTTTTGGTTTGTTTGCCAAATTGACATGCGTCACAAATATTATCCTTTTCAAACTTGACTTTAGGTAAACCTCTAACAAGTTCCTTTTTAGAAATTTCATTTATCACATCCATGTTAAAATGACAAATTCTTCTATGCCACAACCAAGGGTCTTCATTTGAAATCTTAAGGCATTTAAAATTAGAAGAGTCAATTTTCTCAAGAACTACAACATAGATATCATTGAACCTTTTTCCTTTGAAAATGATATTAAATTTTGAGTCAAGAACTAGACATTCATGCTTTTTGAATAAAACAAACAAATCTTTATCACACAATTGGCTAACACTAAGTAAATTACATCCCAAATTATCTACTAAGACTACATTATACACAAAAGTTTCACCATTCTTACTAACATCACCTACACCAATTGTTTTGGCTTTCATGTCATCACCAAAAGTTACTTTTCCACTTGACTTTGATTTGAGCTTGATAAATTGTGATGGATCACCGGTCATGTGCCTTGAGCATTTACTATCAATGAACCATTTTGATTCCTTCATAGCTTTTTCAATTTTTACCTACACAAGAAATAGAAAGTTTGGTACCCTTTTTAATTTTTGGGTCCTTGATGGTTAGAATCATGTTTGACTAACCACATGCATTTCATTCCTTTTCTCATATTCCTTCTTACATAACAATCATGCTTCAAATGTCCTATTTGACAACAAAAATCACACATAGTAGTGGGGTCATTAGCATGAATTGGTTTAATGAACCTTACTCCACTTTTTCTATAAATTGTAAATTCATTTGCACTAAAGGTGAGTTTCCTTTCATAGGGATTAAAATGAGACTTAAATGAATTTCTTGTAGAGACATTTTGTTTCTTGTTTTGAAGGATCATATCTAGATTATCCATTCTCCTTTTCAAGTCATTTTGTCTTTCTTTAAGCAATTCACAAAAAACTTGTTTTTCTTTCAAGCTCATGTTGTAATTCTATTTCAGCTCTTACTAGGCAATCATTGTCATAATTTAACTTTTTGTTATCTTGAAACAAGTTTGCATTGTCTTGCAAAAGATTCTTTTAAGCTTTCATGCAGTTTTGCAACAAATGACTCTAGATCATCATCATCATCATCACTATCACATTGAGGATGAAAGGTTACCTCATTGTCACCAATTGCCATAAAGGCAATTTGAGCCGATTCTTCTTCTTCTTCAATTTCTCCTTCTGAGTTGCAATCGTTCCAAGTGATTTGGAAGTTGTTGAATTTTGGTTTTCTTTCATTCTTCATTTCTTTCTTTTTCTTTATTGGACAATCCACTGCATAATGACCAAGCTGCCCACACTCGAAGCATTTGTCTCCTTACTTCTTGTTTGCATCATATCTTGCTTGGTACTTTGTATTGGTTGAATTGATTGTTGTTTTGATTGCTTGGTCCTCCTTTTCTGAATCTTCTCTTGTTGAGTATCCTTTTGAAACTTTTCTGTGATGAGTGCAAGGTCACTATCATCACAATCACCATCTTCTTTATCTTGTGAAGCCAAGTCATTCTCATCTTGTGCAGCTTTTAAGCAATGCTTCGTTTTGCTCCTGCTTCCTCTTCATCTTGTACCTTACTTTTAAGCTTCAATTCATAAGATGTTAGAGAATTAATGAGAGACTCAATAGACATAGAATTCAAGTCTTTAGCTTCCTCAATGGCAGTCACTTTGTTCTCCCACTCTTTAGGTAGTGCATTCAAGATTTTCTGCTCTTTTCACCAAGAGTGTATTCCTTTTCCAACACCTCTAAATCTTTAATAAGATCATTGAACCTACAATACATCTTATCAATGTTTTCATGACGTTCCATTTTGAATGATTCATATCTAGTGACTAGAATGGATTTCTTTTGTTCTCTCACATCCTCACTACCTTCATGAATCTCTCTTAATTTATCCCAAATTTCTTTGGCAGATTTACACCCTTTTACTCTAATGGATTCATTTGAACCAAGTGCACTATATAAAACATTCATGGCTTTTGCATTAGATGTGAGATTAGCCCTATCCTCACGATTCAACTCATCCCTTATTTTTAATCTAGGACCATGAGTGATAGGATCATTAATAATAGCAGTGTAAGGACCTTCACTAACAATAAACCATAGATCAATGTCAATAGATTGCAAGAAAATAATCATATGTTCTTTCCAACTCACATAATTTGATCCATTAAACATTGGTGGTCTAGTGATTGATTGACCTTCAAAAAATATGGCATTGTTGGTTGTCATCTTTACTCTAAACGGTTAATCTTGATCCTAGAGACCAAGCTCTGATACCAATTGTAAGGCCCAAAGACAACCTAAGAGGGGGGTGAATTAGGTTGACTAAGAACTAGTCAAATATTGCCCCTTTTTCTAATTTTAATCACAAGCTCTTCAACAAATGATTTATGAAGCAAATAGACAATTCAAGACTGATAAGTGTAGATGAGATTTTAACCAATAAATTCGATAAGTAAGCTGAAAATGGAATGATAGAAAGCAACCCAAACTTCTTCAAGGCTCCACTTGAGCTTGAAGAAAATTCCTCAATAAAAGCTTCTTCAATTTGATGAAATTCGATCACTCTTGTGTACAATAGAAGGATCACTTCCTCCTTGCCCCAAGCTCCACTTAGTGAAGCTAGGAAGTTTTACACTCTTTATAGAAAATCCTAACAAAGCTACACAAATGATGAACTCACTCACAATTGAAAAGCTTCTCAATGAACTCACACTTCAAGACTAATAATTCTTACTCAAAAAGAGTATTTTCTAGTTAAAATCACTCTTAAGAACTTGTTATCCAAGTGTACTATTGCATTTTTTATTTTCAGACAAGGCTTGTATTTATAGGAGACCAAAAAGTGCCTTGGAATTGAGGTCAACGGATAGAAGAAGCTGAAAGGTCAACTAGCTGTTGGAACTATCGAACGTCCAACATTTTGTTGTGCGTTCGATGCTAGCGTCCGATAGGCTGTTGCGTTCTTTATCGGACGGTCGATGGATGATTCTGCGTCCGATAGGCTTTGCGTCCGACAGCGACCAGTAAGCTCAGAAAATTTTCATGAAAATGATCGGACGGCCGATACATGTTTTGCATCTGATGGCTTGCGTCCGAAAGCGGCCACAGAGCTCAAAAAATTTCTTGGATATCTTCGGACATCCGATGTGGTTGTTGTACGTCCGAAAGAAGTGTTCGATAGATCCCCTGTCTAACGGACGTCCGATATGTCAGGTTGAACGTCCGATAGGAAAGTTTCGAGTTTTATCGGACGTTCGATACAAGGTATCGTCTGTCCGACAGTCAACAGATTCTTCAACAAGATTCCTGCCTTGATGACCTGTGCTGTCAATGATCTCAATGGAAAATGTTAGATCAATTTCTTCAATTATTTTGTAATTGTCAAAATTCGAGATCATGATTAACAGGATGTACACTGCCTGTAGAGCCGTCATTTCTATCATGGTAAAGTATTGCCATCCCATGCCTCGACTTGCTGATATGTTAGATGAATTTAATGGAGCAGTTATTTTTACAAAGATTGATCTTAAATTGGGTTATCATCAAATTAGAATAAAGGAAGGTATGAATGGAAGACTGCCTTTAAGACTAAGTATGGTCTTTATGAATGGTTAGTCATGCCTTTCGGACTTACAAATGCTCCTAGTACTTTTATGCGATTAATGAATCATGTGTTACGTGAGTACTTAGGGAAATTTGTAGTAGTCTCTTTTGATGATATACTTATATATAGTAGAAGCCTAGAGGAACATGTGCAACATGTTAAGTTAGTCCTTGATGTGCTTCGTAAGGAACGCCTCTATGCGAACTTTAAGAAGTGCACCTTTTGCACTAACACATTGGTGTTCCAAGCTCACAAGGTATCAAGGTAGATGAAAGCAAGATCAAAGCCATCCAAGAGTGGCCTCGGCCAACCACCATTAGAGAAGTCCGCAGCTTTCACTGCCTTGCAAGCTTTTACTAGCGGTTTGTAAGAGATTTTATTTCTCTTGATGCACGTCTCACCTCCATAATCAAAAAGGATGTATAGTTCCATTTGGGTGAAGAACAAGAGGCTGCTTTTAATTCTCTTAAACATGCCCTCACACATGCACCTATTCTAGCCTTACCTAATTTTTCTAAAATGTTTGAAATTGAATGTGATGCCTCAGGTATTAGAATTGGCGTAGTGTTGATTCAAGGAGGACGACCGGTTGCCTACTTCAGTGAGAAGTTGAATGGAGTCATGTTGAACTATAGTACCTATGACAAGGAGCTATATGCATTGATTCGAGCTCTTCAAGTATGGCAACACTACCTACATCTTCGGGAATTTGTCATCCACACTGACCATGAGTCTTTGAAATTCCTTAAGACTCAAAACAAGCTAAGTAAGAGACATGTAAGGTGGATTTTGTTCCTAGAAACGTTTCCTTATGTCATCAAGCATAAGTCTGGTAAGTCCAACGTAGTAGCTGATGTATTGTCACGCAGGTATGCTCTAATTACTACTCTTGATGCTAAGTTACTTGGATTTGAGCTTATAAAGGATTTATATGCTAATGATGATGATTTTAAACTTGTGTTTGAGACTTGTCAATGAGCTGGTCATGACAAGTTCTACTTGTCCGAGGGATTCCATTATTATTTAGACCGTTTGTGTAATCCTAAGTGTTCAATTCGACAATTACTTATCAAGAAATCACATAGTGCAGGTCTAATGGGTCACTTTGGTGTTTCTAAGACTTTTCTATCTTGTACAAAACATCTTTATTGGCCAGGGATGAGAAAAGATGTTGAACATGAAGTGTCAAGATGCATTCAGTGTCATCGTGCCATGTCTAAGGTAAATCCGCATGGTCTCTACATGCCTTTGCCTATTCCTAATGAACCTTCGGAGATATTTCTATGGATTTTATACTTGGTTTGCCTAGGACCAAACGGGGTCATGATTCTATTTTTGTGGTAGTAGATAGAATTCTCAAAAATGGCATACTTTATTGCATGCCACAAAACTGATAATACACCATATATTGCTGATTCATTCTATAAAGAAATCATTCGTTTGCATGGTGTACTACACACTATAGTGTTTGATAGGTATATAAAATTCTTGAGCTACTTTTGGAAGACACTTTGGTCTAAGTTAGGCACTAAGCTATTATTTTTCACTTCTGGTCATCCTTAAACTGATAGACAAATGGAAGTAGTCAATCGAACAGTGTCTACCATGTCGCGTGCATTAATCAAGTGAAATTTGAAGACTTGGGAAGAACGCTTGCCCCACATTGAGTTTGCTTACAATACGTCTAAGCATTCCACCACTGATTTTACACCATTTGAGCTTGTGTATGGATTTAATCCTTTGACTCCGTTCGATTTAATGTCACTACCTTTGAGTGAAAGAGCTAATTTGGATGGTAAGAGGAAGGCAGACTTGGTTCGATCTTTGCATGAGAAACCACGTTTGAACATAGAACGCCACACTGAGCACTTTGCTCAACAAGCAAACAAAGGTCGACGCAAAGTGTTGTTTGAATCTGGCGATTGGGTATGGTTACACATGAGGAAGGAACGTTTTCCAGCCCAAAGGCATAGCAAGCTATCTCCTTGTGGTGATGGACCATTCTAGGTTGTGGAAAAAGTCAATGACAACGCCTACAAGTTAGAGCTCCCAGGTGAGTACGGTGTTTGTACCACTTTCAATGTTGTTGATTTGTCTTCTTTTGATGTAGGTGATGATCTCGATTTGAGGGCAACTCGAATTCAAGAGGAGTGGAATGATAGGAACTAGCTCACGGACTGCACGCAAGAACAAGGGCCGAACCCTTCAAATGAACAAGGGCAAAACCCTCCAAATGCTCCACTTGTGAGTGTTGGACCAATGACACATGCGCGTAGGATGTGAGAATCACTTCAAGCATTCATTTGTGCAACTCATGAAGGCGTTGGAACTATCCAAGAGGGCCAAGCAATCATTTCTATGCTTCAAGTGCAATCTGGTTCAAGTGAGGGCCAATTCGGTTCAAGCCATGGAACCTAGGGCCAAGAAATTATTTACAGCTTTTAGTAATTCTTTTAGGTTGCTTAGTTGATTGGAATAATTGGCTAAGGTCATGTCGACCTTTAGTAAAGCCAAGAGTCATTAGTAGTGTTTGTTAAGAGTAGTTTTCTTGTTAATTTCGTTTGTTATGATAGGCAGCAAATTTGGCCAGCCTAGGGTGTTTTTTAAGTGAGACCAAGTCACCTTAGGGTTAGGTTCCTATTCGGACCAAAGGCTTCCTAGCCCTAGCCAAATTTGAAGTCTCATAAGTTTAGGATTTAGGGTTGTTTGTAAGCCTATAAATAGGCCTCAAGCAAACATTTTTCATCGTTCAATTATTCATCAAATTTCAACAATTGAGAGTTTCTCTTATGCCTTGTGCAAACCTTAGAATACTTTAGATTTTGTTCTAAGTGTTCTTTTGGCTTATCAAACAAGAATCGCACTTGTTTGTGGCACCTTTCTACCTATACTACAAGTTCCTTTTAACAATTCTTTAAGGGTGAAGAATTGTTTCTTAGTTCTTGAAACAAGGGTTTTAAGGGATTTGTGGTTTCCGTCATCCTAAGCGTGGAAAAGCAGTTGTCTAGATCTGAGAATTCATATGCGAGTTCTTCCAATCAGGGTTGGGTTCGTATCACTTATGCATGTAACCTATCTCTCCTCGAGTTTGATTTTCTCATCTCAAATTCTAGTGAAAGTTTTTGTTCTAGTTCTCTTTTCCTTCTTTCTTGATCTAATTGGAGAATCTTTCCACAGCGATTGTTACATATAAGGCTTGTCCATTTTAGGTTTTTTATTTGTATCTTTTCTTCATACCACCTTTCACTTTCCTTTTCTCCTGCTAATCTTTTCTCTTGTGTGTTGGGTTTTAGAGTGCAGAGTTCTCTCCGGATTCCTCTTTGGCTCTTGCACTAGAAAAGATTTGTAAATCTTTGCAATGGCTAAAGAGATAGAAAAGTTGTGTGCCAACCTATCCATAAGAGAGGGTGAATTTGAATGCCCGCTGATGCCATTGGCAACGAAATCCTCCACACAACATAAAGGTTCCTATGTCTTTTGGGTAAGATGATTTCTATGAAACCAATGAACATGGAGGCTCTATCTACCACCTCGATAGGGCTATGGAATCCACTGCATGGTATATCACACACCATTAGGGGAGATAATGCTATCTAATTCCCCTTCTTTCATCTAGCGGATGAAGCTAGAGTGCTACAAGGTTGTCCCTCATCTTTTGATCAGAAACTCCTTGTCTTATCTAAATATAAAATGAACACTCTCCGTAGGAAAATTCCTTTCAATCACTATTGCTTCTAGGTTAGAATTCACAATGTCCCACTTGATATGATGACTATGGAAACTGCCAATGTAATAGGCAACCAATTGGGTTCTTATGTCGATACTGATATAGATTTAGAAGGTTTTCTTTGGGGTAGGTATATGCATATACGTGTCTCAATCGACATTCGCCATCCTTTGACAAAGATCACAATTATTGCGCAAAACAGTAAAGAGTTTAAGCTTTTGTTCCAATATGAAAGATTCCCTGATATTTGCTTTCATTGCAGACATCTTGGCCATTATGATTGTGAATGTAAGGAAAGGCTTTCTACCAGTGACTGATAGACATGATCTTCCTTACAAGAAGTGGACAAAATTTAAAAATTTTGGTTCTTCTGTTTCTCAATCTAAGGCAATGGAGAAGACTTCATAGCGATACCTCGGCTGAGAAGGGAAAACTTTCAAACCAAATTCAAGAAATATCATCCACCAAAAATGTCCTCACATTTGAGAGGAAACTCTGCAAATTTGGGATGTAACAAAGCAATTTGAGAACCAAACTTGGCTTGGAAATAATGCCGAAGCAGCGGTAAATAAGGATTTGGACACTAATTCAAATAAGGATATTGATAGCGGGAAGGATCTCATGCAAAATAACATTCCAAATATCAGATTCCTTGTGACATGCAAGTGGATTGTAAGCCCTATTTCTATCCCAGTCAGCATTTAGAAATGGAAAACAACCCCCAAGAAGATCTTAATATCCATTTTTTGATCCAAGTACCTTTGCTCATTAAGGGGTCCAAAAAGGGTATGTATAAATGACAGAGGAAAGCTCCTACACAAACTTCTTCTTCTTCTTCAGCACAAAATCCCATGAAAGCTTTAGGTAAAAGCAAAACAATTCGTAGCTTCTTGAATTTTACCCAGGCCACAAGAAGCACAAGTTATTTGATGATTACATCACTGATGTTGAAGATGCATCTGCTCTACTTGCTGGTGTCAACTCGGATGGCATGGGTGCTAGTTCTGATCTTCAAAATCTTGTAGCAGCGGAGACTGGTGACATTACTGAATCCCACCAATCTCCATGAATATCATAAGCTGGAACTATCAAAGGCTTGGGAACCCTCAAACAGTTTGTGAGGTCTGCAATCTTGTTAGATAGAAAGCTCCGAAATTCATGTTTCTTTGCAAGACTAAATGTGATGTAGGAAAATAGATGCTTTGAAGGCTAAAATAAATTTATTGGAAGTCTTTATTGATGTTATCGGCAACTCCGGGGGTTGGCCCTTCTTTGGGCTAAAGATATGGAGGTTACTATATTAAGTTTCTTCCAATGTTTTATTGATGCAACAGTGTTCAACCATGAGGAAAAGATCAGCAGAGCGAAATACTTCCCTTAGATGTGAAGGTTAGAGTCTTTTTAAATCTCTGGAACATAAAGCAAATCTCCCCTTGCTTTGCTTTGGGGATTTTAATAAGGTCTTGTGCCAAGAAGAATTCTAGGGATGCAAGACTTAGCCTTAATGGCAAATTAATTGTTTTAGAGATGCTCTTGCTTTTTGCAATCTCTAGGATCTTGGTTTTGAAGGCAACCAATTTACTTAGCTATGGAATGTGTCCTCTCCGAATACAACAAGAGCTCGTCTTGATAGGGTATGTGCAAATCAAGCATGGAAGTCCATTTTCCAATAGTTGTCTGTTTTCTATCTTTTCTCTTATTTGGGGACCATCGGCCAATTCTATTGGTTGTCAAGGACCAAACCTCGGTTTGCTTATAAGAGAAGAAATGGCACCCTTTCCATTGTACAAGAATTATTCAAGAGGGTTGGAATTCATCAGAGGATGTCAACTGGAATCTAGAAAATTGCAAGTTGAGTCTAATTAATCAGAGCAAAACATCATTTGGTAATATCAAAAAAGAGATGGAGCAAATTAAAAGCCCAATTGATGCATTCCAATAAGGACATATTTCGGATCTTATTAAGACTGAAATTAGGCACATTATGCATGAACTTGATGAGATGATGTACAAGGAAGATATGATGTTGAAACGGTGAGCCAAAGCTTATTGGTATCAGTTAAGAGATTGTAATACTCTAGGGTTTATTATACAATTTAACTATTTATGTAACAATAAATGATATCTTTACCATATTAATTGTTTATATTTTCATATAAGTATGATAAAACCCTTATAATAAACCTAATCAATGAAATCATAAGAGTTATGATGGTGAGGTTCATTCGATTATAAATAAGGTTTATTAATAAATATCAGATGAACTATCAACACAGGTGGAGGACCAAGATAGGCAATTACTTGCCCTCTGCCTGTCACATATAAATATGAAATATCAGTTCATTTCTGTTTTCGTTCATGCTACTTGTGATGGTTTAATGCGGCAAGCGTTATAGCCTCATCTGCTAAAATTGTGCGAGGCAGATATCCCGATCATAGTGGCCGGTGATTTTAATGTCATCCTCTCAGCTGATGAGAAAAAAGGTGGATGGCCTTTTAATGTGGCCGAATCCATGGACTTTGCAAGTTTCATTCAGGAGGTGGACCTTGTGGATGCTAGTTTTTCGAGCTCAGCTTTCACTTGGTGTAACAATCACTATGGTCGTGCGAGGGTGTGAAAGAGGCTTGATCGAGTTCTACTGAGTCACAAGTGGGAGCGGTTGCAAGTGGAGGTCTCAATACAACACCTGGGTCGAGCTGTGTCGGATCACTCGCTGCTGGTTCTTGCTTGTAAGCAGTCGGAGTAGGAGGGTCCGAGAAATTTTTGATTCGTCAATGTGTGGTGTTCTCATCACTCTTATATAGATGTGGTACGATCTGCATGGGATGTGCCTTGGTGGGTAAACCATGGAGGAAGCTCTTGTTGAAGTTGCAGGAGGTGAAGCGGAGTCTTAGGAGTTAGAGCAAGGAGGTGTTTGGAACATCCAGGATAGGGTGAGGCAAGCGGAGGCTGAATTGAAGTAGAAGGAGGCACTGTTGGAGGATGATCCATCAGAAATCAATTTGTCACTGGTTCACAAAGCTCAAGCACGTCTAAAGTTCGATTTGCGACGGGATGAGGAATACTGGAAACAGAAAGCCTGACTGAAATGGTATAAGTTGGGGGATGCTAACTCCCGATTTTTTCATGTATCTGTAACACGCCTTCGTTTGCGTCATATCAAAAATGAGAGAGGTGAGTGGCTAACGGAGCCTGTGGAGATTAGGATGGAAGCTGAAAATTACTTTCGGGGTTTTTTTACGGGTGAGCAGGAATTTGGGCTACCTCACTCGATGTTACGGCTGATTCCATCTATGGTCACGGGGGTGGAAAATGACTATCTTCAAGAGCTACCTGGGGTTGAAGAGGTGCAGAAGGTTATATTTGAAATGGACAGGAAATCTACAGCTGGGCTGGATCGGTTCAACGGTTGGTTTCTTATGGCGGCATGGAAGTGGTTGGCGCTGACGTGGTAGAGACGGTGCAAGATTTCTTCTTGGGAGTGGATTTGCCTCAGGGTGTTACATCCACGCTACTGGCTTTGATCCTGAAAAATCTTCTCCATCTTCGTTTTCACAGTTTCACCCAATTAGCTTATGCAATTTCCTTAACAAGGTTGTATTGAAATTGTTAGCTAACAGGCTTGAAGGGACACTGCAGTGCATTATTTCGCCTCAACAAAGTGCTTTTGTAAAGGGTCGGGTGATTGCTGACAATGTTTTGTTAGCTCAAGAAATGGTTCGATGCTTGGAGAAGAAGGTAAGGGGATCCAATGTGATGTTAAAATTGGATATGGCGAAAGCATATGACGGAGTTTCCTGGCTTTTTTAACTCCGATTTTGCGTGCGTTTGGTTTTGGAGAAAAATTCATAGATATGGTATGGCGACTCATCTCTAATTGCTACTTCTCTGTGTTAGTCAATGTCCAACAGTGTGGGTAAAACCCACACCGAGCTGTGTGCATTTGCAACAGCATGCTGGAAATTTAACTTCCGACAAACTCCATCCAATCGAGAATTCTCAATCATTGGTTCACATAGTGCAATGAGTGATAAAGAGTGAATTCTACGTAATTTTTTAATTCGAGACAAAGTAGGTTGATTAACAATCCCTCTAACATTCTAGAACATCGACTTAATCATCATTGGAATGCAAAAAAGCATACGAAAGCTTACCATCAATCTGAGCCTCTGGCCTGCTCCCACCACCAGCATCCCATGCACGTAACCTATCCAATCTCTGTTTCAGCATTTCAATAGATTCAAGAGTGTTACCAAATTTTTGAGGCGACAAATTCAAGGTCTTCACACATTGCTGCTGTTGCTGCAAAGTCTCTTGTTCCACATCCTCTTCTTCTTCACCTTCCGAAACGTGCAAAGGAGTCAGGGCCTGGTTCACCACCTTATTCGCCATCTCTTCCAAGATATCATCTGCAGCCTTTGTGATCACCTGCTCAACTAAAGGCATCAATGCATTTTCCTGTACGGGTTGCCTAGCTTGCTAAGCCATCTCCAGCAGCAACTGTGTCCCGTCCTCCATTGCAATTTCTGGGTCTGCAATCGCATCCACCGGGTCAGGCTATTGCCCATTATCAGCTCCTGCTCACCCAGCACTGCCAGTGACTCCCTCTTTGCATCTGCTGTCATTTCCTCCCTAGGATTCTTAGCCCATCCCCCAGGTATCTCCATTGATCCCTCTATCACTGTTCGGTACTCAACCTTCAAATACGGTCTCTGGACCCGCTCATACCCCTTTCGCAATTTAGGATTCTTCACATGACAATCCGCAGGCACATGACCTTGAAGAAAGCAGAAGGAACGGTATTTAGGAAGGTTTTCCGGGATGAGGGTTTGCCAAATCCCATCGTGTTCACCCAGCCCAATCCAAACCCGCGCCGGCAGCTCCTTTAGGAGGTCAATTTCGACGCATACCCGAGCAACACTCGGCCGTGAGAGCTTCTCAGTAGCCGAATCAATAAAAAGTGGCCGTCCCAATACCGAAGTAATTTGGAACAGACATTGTTTGTGAAATAAATGGATCAGTAGCTTAGGCAACTAGAACCACACTGGTACAAGGGAAGACTCCTTGTCAACATGGAATGATGAAGTCCACTTGAAAACATGCATTGGCAGGCCATGGGCATACCATAAATTCCTTGACCACAAGCGTAAGAAGTCTGATTCATTGGAAAGTCGAATCAGGATATGGCAATTGTCCAGTAGGTCAAGATTAGCCGATTCTTTCAAGTCAAGCGATAAGAAGAATTTTCTCAAATCCTATGACAGCCCCACCTCTCCCAAGGGCGAACCCAAGGGTATCAGTGGACTGTCTGCCCAACTCTCGCCAGGACTCACTACAAACCCTCAATCATATTACAGACTTCGAATAATCACACTTCAAGATCTCTAAAATAATAATACTAGCATTTATTCTTATAATCCTTAATTGAGGTCCAACAATATATGATAGTTAACTTACAAAAATAAATCCTCAATAATGTCTATTAAAATTCCGATAACATCAATTTTAGCTACAATAAACCATTAACTTCACAATTTAATATTAAGCCTATACAAAATTATGAAAATCCTACCCAAGTAACTAGATCCTGGATCTACGTTTCCCACACCGAGACCTGTTAAGGAAAACAAACTTGGGTGAGCTAACGCTCAGTGAGGCCAAGGAAAGGCATGCGAACACATAATCAAGCAAGTAGGAAAGTCGATAAATTCAGATATAAAAGCATGTAAATCAAACAATCACTTGTACTATTGCAACTTTCACCAGGAGACCGTATTCCCAAGGAATCACTACTCGAGGGCTCACATTAGACAAAAGTCTTGGACCTGGGTTCGGAGAACCCTCTTCGAGCCTCTCTATCTACAGTGAATATGTGCAAACACAGTGAGCAGTGTTCAGGCAGGAAAATACACAGAAATAGGTAAGGATACAGGGCTCTCAGGAGCCAATTTCCACGGTTAAGCAGTTGAGTCCATTCCCTCCCATATGTTGACTCTTCATCAACTTAGCAAAGGTAAAGTCCGTAGAATCTCCACTTAGTACAACCTCCGTCCAACTGTTCACCCTCTCGGGCCCGAAACCAAACAGGTAAGTATAAAAGGTAAAGCTACAACGAGCAATACCGAGCAAGATCTCTTCAATAGGTCAAGCTCAAAGAACAGTACCTAAGGTTCACCAAGCTTCCCGACCAAGCCCTTGCCGGCTCGGGTCTCAAGGATCCCCAAGAGGTTTGGGCGTCCCCATTTATAACTTTTAAGTCGATGGATTATTCCAATCGACATTCAGTTCCAGTCAAGTCAAGTAACAGTCATGTACATGCAAGTCAAGTAAAAGAGGACGAGCGCGATAAAGTACACTCTCGCCTCAACAGTTTACATTCAAATAAACATGTCAGGTAATTCAACAATTCATGCACTTGACACTCACCGAAGTCAAGAGTCTAAGGCAAAAGCTCACAAGATCAATTGAGTTTTCCGGGATCTTCTCGATCACCTAAGACAAATATGAGTATTTTAATTCAAGTCACTAGAATAATATTTGATAGATGTCTTTAAAAATGTCTCAATGAGACTCAAGTCAAGTTCAATAAACTTCCATGTTGAGCTGAAATATTTGAAAAATCGTAACTTGGGTTTTACAAGTCAGAATTTTGTATACTTGGTACCATTGGAAACCTCTTGAAAAGTTATAAAACTTTATAGAAGACACCCAATTAAAATTCTTGACGGAATTAGCCCAGATTTTTGAGAAACAGGAGGCTACAGTATCAAAACAGGGCATATCAGATTGGTCGACCAGCCCACTTTGAAAGTTCACCAAAAATTACAGAAAATGAATTGGCCTCTAAAATTCATATGGTTTAAATTACTATGTAAAAAGTTTCAAACGCCACCGACGGAACTCAATTCCGACGCTTGAGCAAGAAATTAAAGCAGTTCAAACAGAGGGAGTTCAACAATCTGAAATTTCTGTTTTCCAGTTTTGCAGGGCATACTTCTAGGCTATATTTGAGAGATGAATTCTACTTCAAAAATCACCAAATTTGGTACACTAATACTTCCATACATAAACTAGATTCATACCAAAATTCAACTTAAAATTTGATTGGGAAGGAAGTTTTCTACGCGTCCAAACTGGACTGGTTCGCATTTGTTCAAACCTGCAAATTGCACCTACATCTTCTTATCACCATCATTAACACATCTAATCACTTCCGATTATCCTCAAATTCGAACCTAAGCTGGCATTAGTCTTTCTTAACCTAATGATGATCAAAAATGATCACAACTTTCATCAAAAACTATCACAAAACAACTCCATGAAATCGGGCAGCATGCTGCCCCTATTTTCCAGAATTCTTGCCTCAACTTATCACTCATTTGTGCTAGGATTTTCAAAGGGCTTTTGTGGGGAAAATTTAACCACTTAACCTTAAACATATAAACCTCATATTAAGCCTTCAAGTTGACCAAAATCTCAGCCACAAAATTAAGGAAAAATCAGAAAATTTCAAGCCCTAATTTTCTCTCTCTCTAGCCGAATTTCCTTGAGGTTTCCTTCCAACTTTTTAGCAACCAAAATTAAATATAATGCACTTATATAACACCATTTAACCATCTAGCAAACAAATGCACATATTTAGTGGGAATTCCAAGAGCCCACAACTTCTCCATAATCATCGAATTCAACATAATAAAGCTCAACATCACAAACATCATAAGCATCATCCATCAAGGTTCTAAGAACCTATCAACCACCCAAATCCTAACTTTTCATGCTTGAAATTGGCAGAAAAATGGACAAGGGTGATGGTAGTAGAATGTTACCTCTCCTTAGGTTAGCAAGACACCAAGAAAATGCAAGCTTGAGCCCACAAAATCCTCTTCCTCAAGCTCCTTGTCCAAGCCCCAAGATTAAGCTCAACTTAGTGCTAGATTAATTGAGTTTTTAGTGAAGAAAATGGAAGAAATTTTTGATGGAAAAACTAGAGAAAGAGGAGGAGAGGAAGTCGGGTGAGAGAGGAAGAGAGGAGAGAGAGTTTTTTGGCAATTTTTGAAGAGATTAAATGGGACAAGAAAGACAAGACACAACTTGTCTTTCAATCCCCAAAAGTCAAACTTTGAATAGTAAACTTAATTAACTTTTGGAGGGAAAATTAATTGGCTCTTTCGGCTTGAGATTAAGGAGTAAATCTCGATTAGGAGAGGGAAAAGAAATGGAATAAAATGGAAGTGAATTAGGGTGAATTATGTGGAGAAAGCAATGGCTAATTAAAATTCTAATCTAAGGAGGTTAATTCAACTTAAACAATAATTTCACACCCCTAATTATAATCACTCTTTTTAATTCACCTCTAATCACTGAATAACATTTCTAACTTATGGGTGATCATCCTTACATTCCAGTACAACTTAACTCGTTGCCCGAATTTCTACCTCGAAAAACGTATTTTTCTCATTTTCTGTATAATTGATACAAAAAGGGCAAATTTTAAAATGAGATGAATGAAATGTTGAAAATCTACCTGAAAAATAAATATAGAGCTAAATTAAGTTCTTCTCAAAATGAAATAAATTAAACAAATAAATTGAATTGAATTTTCATTTAAATTTTCCATAAACTCGTTTAAATGTAATTTTAAAATAATTGAACGAATTAATAACAATAATAACATTATTTAAAATAATAGTTATTAACATTATTTAAAATAAATTTTTGAGGCCCTCACAAATCCTCCATAAATGGTCTGCCTCTTGAGAACTTGCCCACCAGCACGAATTGATACAGAGTAGCAATGGCTTCCAAGTCCGCTGACTCAAAAACCACAGTCGGTTCCCCACGATGTGTTGAAACAGATGCCCTAACATCTGATCTCAGAATCACAGGAGACGTCTTAAAAAGTTCCAAGAATGGCTTCTTTTGAAATGTAGGGGATGAGGAAGACGCAGACTGCCCTCCACCCGAGGGCTGGAGGGCCAACAAGCCAGCCATTCCCGAAGGAATGGAAAAAATTTAGAAAACCCTAGATGCGTATGTGGGAGAAAAGAGAGAGATATTCTCGCGTTGAAGTTAAATTTCGTTCATATAATTGAACGTATCAGTTAAGGATTTGACAACTTAATTGTCCATAAATACTCACTGAACTTTTGCTAGAAAAATGAATCACAACTCAAATTGTCTTGTGAAATTTTTGAGAAAAATTTGGAGAGAAAAATACCCAAAATTCGTCCAAGAAAATAAGGAAACATTGCATCTTTTTTTTCTCATCTTGGAACGAGTTTTTCATGGTGAAAAATTAGAGTTATCTCAATAGATTTGCGTGTGGTTGTCTTAGCAATAGCTAGCACTAATCTAATTTAAACTAATTTGACCTTAGAGGTTCTAACTAAGGAGGTTCGTATGGATCACCATTAGAGGTCGGACGCATGTACAGCTACGTGGATCTTTTTGTTATGCTCTGCATCAAATCTCCACCAAGTTCAAGGAGGTCTTTGTGGATAGAGGTAATTTTCTTGAACTAACTCTATGTTACATGCATTTAATCAAAAGACAATCTATTGAAAGGAATCAAAATTTTAAATTTCTGCTGCGTTTATCTCTATGATTTCTAATAGTGGTATGAGAGCCAACTTTGATTAAACCATGTAACTTGTTTATTTAGTTGTCATGTATGTCAAATTGGATTTGATTATATGTGATTCAAGAGTTTTGAAAATTATAGATTTGATGAAAAAGTAAATTTTTGAAAAGGTTTCAAAGATTTAATGTTTTTCATCGAATGAATTTTTCTTGAAAATTTATTTTTCATCGTACAAAAATTCATGAAAAGGATCAATTGACAAGAAAACAAATGGCTGCAAGAAAACTTTTGTTAAAACTCATTGTATTACAATGGTTTTGCATTAAATTTCCAGTGGCCGTTGTTTTGTTGTTTTACCATCTTTTTCCTTGTGCTTTTGTCATGAGATGACAAATATAATAAAGTGTTTTTATTGGTTAGTAATTGCTAGAAATTTTCTCGTAAAAGGAAATTTAAGAAATAAATTAGTTTCTAAATGATAAATGGGATTTAGTCATTGATCCTTTATTGTTTGAGTTTCTAAACTAACATGGAAATTTTCTATAATTCTGATATGATTAGAATTAAGGTATTTTCTGAAAATTTTAGAAATCCAAATTGGACAAGAAGTTGTTCAATTAAAATTTGAAAACTTACTTAATTTCAGTGAGATTAGAATTAAGAAGTAAACCAACTTTGGAAACTTTCCAATTTGATAAGATTGAATTGGAAATGTGTTCAAATACTTTTAGAAAAATTCTAATTTAATGAAGATTAAATTAAGAAAGTTATCTAAAGTTAGTATATGAGATTCTAAAATTGTTTAAAAGAAAATTTCCAAAAACAAGTGAATTAGGAAATTCTAGTTACACTAGAAAATTCTAATTTTGATTTGGATTGTCATTTGATTGTGAAAAGCTTCTTATCATGGTTGTAAAGCATGGAAAATCATTTTAATGAGATTAGAATGTGGTTTCCATAATTTAAAACAAAAGGAATTGGAAAGAAATTTGGAAACTATCTAATATTCCTTAAGAAATTGGATTTCTTAAGAAATATGAGTTTCCAAATTAGTATTGGTTTCTAAAGTGATTTGTAAATTGTATCTACATTTTATTATGAATAAAATATAGTTTCCAAATCATTAGAATTACTAAAAAGTATTCCTTATATTTAATCTGTTTGGAAATTTAAAAAAAGGGAAAAAAAGGCGCTAGTCCTGACAATCAAGTTTGGTCTTTTCCTGAGCCTTGCTAAATGTTTTAACGACAATTTTCTTATGAAGAAATTGTGTCGCTAAAAATAGTTTCTGTCGCTAAAACTATTTTCCATCATTGAAAATGATTCAATCGAATTTGATTCAATTAATTTTTAAACCTCTTGAATTGAAGCCTTTTGAGTTTAAAGGCTTGCGCATATAATGATAATGATACATGATTAGAACTAAATAAATATTTATGCTTTCATTTAATATTGTATTTTATGAATGTATGATGGATGATTATGGATTGAGACCAATATGATTGTGGATGGTTGAATGTATGCATGGTTTTGGTTTTGGTATTCTCAATGTAAATTCTCCTTTCATCTCACTCCCTTTGAATGTAACTCAAGGTTTCTCCTAGTGTTATGTAATGTACTATATTAGAGATAGAGAGAGGGTGAGGATCTAAACTGTTTAGAATATATTTACATTTGTAATGTACAAAGAAGATGGAGATGACACCAATTCCACCTTGGCGGACATACAAAAGACGTACAAGGTATGGAGATGTCGCTTGTCCCTTAGTTTGACCATCTAATTTCCTTTCGGCTCAAGAGAACTAGTCTAGGAATAAAGTTCACAATCATCCATGTTTAATTATAGTATGTTTATTTATTTATATTGATGAATGGATATGCATGCTACATATATTTGATGAGACCTACTTGGAATACCATGTCTAAAATCGCTCTATTCAAATATTAAGTCAAAACTTAAGTTGCCTTCCATTATTATAGTTAAAATGAAATTATGTTCGAGTTAACTTATTGAGTACACCAAGGTTGTTTTATGATGAGGAGTTTTAACTATGAGATGAGATCTCGAAATAATGGATATGACTTAACTAAAACTTGTGACTTGTTGAGTACACTCAAGGTCATAAAGTTTTAGAGGCAAATGTTGGGTAACACATATGATGTGATTTATCAAGAGTTGATAACTCAACTATCTAAAAGTTACAAAAGTTGTAATTGGTAATAAGTACCTACCTGTTGAAATTATTTTGATTTGTTGAGCACACTTAAGATCAAAATAACTAGATGGGATTCTAGCCTACTAGGAATTTTTGAAATTCTCGAATCCATGTAAGAGGGTTATAGATTTAAATAAATAGTGGGAGCAAAACAAAATTTAATTTTTATGACATTTTTTTACTTGGTTTTGTTTTGCATAAATAGCAATTCACTTTTATCTTTACTATCCATTGTAGAAATTATGAGTAATTGCATATTATTCTTGATATAATTGATATTTTCAATTTCTTGGATTGGTAAATTAAATTGAGAGAAGTTCTCAATAAAAATTTGGCTATATCATTTAAAACCTTAGCACTTCCAATTATAGAAGATGTAATGGAATTAATAAAAATTATTTATAGTAAGCAAAAGGAGATAATAATAGTGTATCATAGTTACTTCCTGAATCTCCTATGCTATAAAAGGTTTCAATTTCTGTTACTATAATTATACATCTCAAGAGTTGAATGATGAATAATCAAGCTATAAGATGTATGAATTCCTTGAACAACTATTCCATTACAAAATGACAAAATTTTTTTAATTAAATATTGATTTATTAGAGAATGATTGACTATATCGAGAAATTTGATCAATCAAAGTTTTGTCATGCACTATTGGTCAAATGTTGAGTAAAAGGAATTTCTTATCAAGAGTTGACAAGGAGAATTAATTATCAAGAGTTGATAAGTTAAGAGATCTTAAAGAGCTGGCCTTTAAGTACAAACTTTTAAGGCATGGTTTTAAAATATAACTTTATGAAAGCTTCATTTTGAGATTATAATTGAGATTAACTAGTGGACTTATTTTAGAACTTAATAAATTTTTTTTATTTTCTGAAATAAAAGAAGGTCCATTTCTCAATATAATGTTGGATGACTTGAAACCATCTTTGGCATTTGT
Source organism: Gardenia jasminoides (assembly GCA_013103745.1). Classification (NCBI taxonomy): domain Eukaryota; kingdom Viridiplantae; phylum Streptophyta; class Magnoliopsida; order Gentianales; family Rubiaceae; genus Gardenia; species Gardenia jasminoides. Next base: position 24,870,461 of record CM023102.1, on the reverse strand, counting down.
GAATTACTCTTTTGAATGATAAACATATTTTCAAATCACATGATGATTTGACTCAATTGATTATGAATCATTTGAGACATATGAATCTTATTCACTAATAAAAGGACTAATTTGATCTGTTATGAAAAGATTTAAGGAGTTGTTAGGATTCATACATTATGATGTATGTGGAAGATTAAAAATTCATGTTAAAGATGATTATTTCTCATATTTCATTACTTTTACTAATAACAACTCGAAATGGATATGTGTATCTTTAAGGTACAAATCCAAGACTTTAAGAAGTTCAGAGATTTAAGTATAAAGTAGAGAAATAATTTGGTCAAGTATTAGGACACCTAAATATGATCAAGGTGAAGGATACTTGAGCCATGGTGAAGTATTGGAATACCATGATTTGATCAAGGTGAAGAATAATTAATCTAAGGGTTTCAAAATTAACTAAAGGAGAAAGGGATTCTCAAGTAAAATAAAATTTTCTAGTTATCTCAATTATTGTTGAGTAATCTAGATAAAGAATTATATCTCATGAGATGATATGTCCCATGCAAGTTTACCAAAATAGTTTTCAGGTTTGTCCTAGATAAAATTGTCTTCTATACACTAAATCTTGTTCCATAAATGTATTTGTTCAAAGTGTGCCATATGAGATATGGAATGTTAAGGAATCCAAATTTTGTGAAAGTTTGAATTGTGCTACTTATGAAGTCCACATCCATAATGAGATAAAATGAAGGTGAGATCCATTTAAAACCTTTTGTGAAGTATTCTTAAGAATTAAAGGAAAAGAAAAGAGGGCCAAAAGGAAGAAGAGCAAATCGGTTCTTCTTATTTCATTTGATTTAAATTTTCTTAGCACATATGCTAGAATTTCCTTATTTTTTCCAAGAATTTTATTATTCTATCATCTTCAAGATTAAAAGCATTTTAGCTCTAAGACTACTATTTTCTAGATATATAATTTATTCTAGATAAAATAGTGGGAGAAAGATGGAACTTAAAACTTGAAAGAGTTTCAAGTATCACAAAAGGAAGTTGAACAAAATGCATGGAATTGGGGCTTGCACTTCATCATGATGAGGCGTAACGAAAGCTCGTAAAACAAGGATTTCATAAGTTTTAAAGATATAGGTTTCTGATAAAAATCATGATATTTGATCATGGATCTTTTAATGACTTATGAATACTTTAATAACTTATAGAGATGGTTGAGAACCATAAATCTAAAATGGATTCCATATTTGACAAAGGACAATGACCTTAGTCAATCCACCTAAAGGTATAAAAACCTATTAGATGCAAAAGTCTTTAGAACAAAGACCAATATGGAAGGTAAAGTGTTACCTATAGAGTTTGGTTGGTAGAGAGGTCACCATTAAAGATAAGCAATTATCTTTAAAGAAACCTTCTTACTGTGATAGCCCCACTTCCACCTAAGGCTAACCAAAGGGTTGGTGCACTGCCTGCCTAACTCTCGCCAGGACTCAAGCATTCGGTAATACTAACTTAAATGGGCGAAACCCCAGATTTATGCCAACAATAATCTTAGAGACTGTAAAAGAACATCTAAACTTACAGTGCAGTTATCAATTCAAAAACACACACTTAAAACCTCGAGCCATAATTTAATACATTTCTATAAGTTTAAAATATTCATCACCAAAGAATATGCAAAACATTTCTCCATAGTCGAGACAAAAGCCAAAAGAACAAAGCACTAGCTCTATCTAGGCCTCTGGATTCTCGTCACCTGTTAAGGAAAAACAAACGGGAACGGGGGTGAGGTTAAAAGCTCGTGAGTTTCCAAAAGACATACACATGCATTTAAAACAGTAATATTATAAGCAGTAAATGAAACACATAGGAAAATTAAATTTAACACACAAGGAGGATACGTTGGCTCTCAGGAGCTCAAATCCACAAATCACGAATATTTAGAGTAGCCGACACTCCGTCGACTTTCAATCCAAGTAGACGACTCTTCACGCCAACCACCAACCACCAAACTCCCCCTACCGGGCCCGCACGCCAAACACTTAAACATTTAAGTAGTTAACCACTCAAGGGACGCGGCCAAGAGTGGTTATATAACATTTTTCTTCTCCAACTTGTAATACAGGCAAAACATTTAATTTACCAACTCTACTTAGAAGGAAGCAATAAAGTATACTCTCCTTTAAGCGAGAGGCTTAATAGTTTCAAATTTTCAAGCATGAAACACGTTTAATCAATGCACACAGTTAAAGCAAGTAACACACATTGAAAACTCACCGACAAAGTAAGGGTCAGAATCCAAGTTTTGATCAAATGACAAATCAGCACTTCACCCTAAAATAATGAAAAGAGAACAGAAATGAGTTTTCCTAGTTCACCGGCCAAATTCATTTCAAGAGGAAGTAAGTTCGATAACTTTCTAATTTGAGGTGAAATTTTTGAAAAATCATAACTTGAGTTGTACAAGTCCAAATTTTGCAAACTTGGTACCGTTGGAAACCTATTTAAAAGTTCTAAAATGTTGTAGAAGACACCCAATTAAGATTCTGGACAGAATTTGCCCAGATTTTTGTTTAACAAGCTGCTACAGTATTGAAACAGAACATAACAGGTTGGCCGACTAGATAACTTCAAAAATTCACCAAAAATTGTAGGAAATGAATTGGCATCTGAAATTTATATATTTTAAATTCCTATGTATTAAGTTTCAAAAGCCACCAACATCACTCAATTCCGACTCTTGAGCAAGAAATTATAGCAGTTCAAACAGGGCTGGTTTGAAATTCTGAAATTTCTGATTTCCAGATTTACAGGGCACTATTCTAGGCTTCATTTGAGTGACGAATTCTTAGACAAAAATTACCAAATTTGATAAAATAATACTTTCATATATAGGCTATTTTCATGCCAAAATTCAATCAAAAATTCGAATGGAAAGACAGTTTTCTACTTGCCCAAAGTGAACTGGACGACACTTGTTCATTCCTGCGAGATTGCACTCCTTTTCTTCTTATTGCTTTTAACACATCTAAACCACCACCATATTACCCCATTTTAGAACTTAAGGCAGTTCCAACCTTCCTAGACCCAATGGTGATCAAAATTGATACGAGTTTAACTCAAAACTTAGCACTACAACAGCCTCAAAAATCGGACAGCATGCAAGCCCAATTTTCCAGTTTTCCTTATTCCACTAAACCACCAATTTTGCTTGACTCTTGAAGGGATTTTGTGTGGGGTAAATTAACAAATTAACCCTCACATTTAAGCCTCACCATTAACCTTTAAGCTTGCCAAAATCACAGCCAAAATATAAAAGGAAAACAGCAATTTTTCTTCCTCAAATTCTTCCTTTCCCAACCGGTTTCTCCTTGAGATTTTTCCTCAAATTTTCAGCCACCATTTACAACATATATACTTACATTGCATCATTAGTCATGCTAGAAATCATATTATGATTATCATAGCTGTGGCTGCTGGGATAAAATCTAGGAAAACAGGCAGAATTTTCAGTCATCTTTCAAGAATCACTGTAGCTCGTAGGAATGGATTTAGTGTGCAAGGATTATACCGTTAGAAAGATCTTCGAGTCTATTTTCAAATGCCACTGACAGAACTTAATTTCGACTCTCGAGCGCGAAATGACAGTCATTAGAACAGAACAGGACAGGCTGCCTAACGAAGCAGGTTTCCAGATTCACAGGGCCGACTTTGTTAAATCATTTGGAGGTTGAATACGCATTGGATTGACACCAAATTTGGTACACATACTCTTCTATATATGGACTATAATCCTGTCAAGTTTCAGCCATAGACTCCCGCGGGAAGTTCAGTTTCCAAGTGTATAAAGTGTGTCCAGGTTTTCAAGTTCAAATCTGGAAATCTGTTCAACTTCCTTTCCAAGTCTAAAAATCATGTCTAGCCACTTCCATTTGCTCTAGTTTTTGGTACCAAGATAGTAGTGACCTTCCTTGTCATAAATATGGCCAAATTGGTGAAAGCTTTCAACCAAAATTTCATTAAAACAGTTCCTCATTTTCGGACAGCAGGTTTTCTCAAAATTTTCCACATTTTTGCTCTCTTTTGAAACCACTTTTGCAACATCTTTTGAGAAGAATTTTGTGGGGAAAATTATCAATCCAAAGCTTAAATTTCAAGCCCCCAAACAGCATAAAATTTCAAAATTTCCAGGTGCAAAAATCAAGGGCAAAACAATCCAAGTTTTTGGTTCCTCCTCTTCTCTTCTTTAACCAAGTTACAGCTATGCTTACTTCAAGTTCTTAACCAACCAAACACACATATACACATCATCCAACACAAACACATCTAAGCAACAAGATCAAGCATCCATGTGGGAATCCAAGAGCCCACTAAGCATCTCAATACTACCAACAACAACCTTCCAAGTGAGGTTTCAAGATTCATCCTCTAAGAGCAAAATCAAAGGCTAGATCTTCAAGATCAAGAGATTACCTCAAGCCTAGTGGTTGTTCCAAGATTAGAGTTTCCAAAAGTCACCACCAAGAGTTCTTCCTCCTCCAAGAATTCGGCTAGCCTTAGGTGAGAGAGTGTGAGTTCCTCAAGCTTCCAAGACAAGAGTTGAAAAGGAGGAAAGTTGGATCAAACCTTGAGAGAGAAAGAGCAAGGGTGGCCGGCTCTTGAGGGGAAGAAAATGGAGAAGTTTTAAGTTGTTGATGAAGTTGATTCTCTTCAGGAGAAATGGAGAAGGGTGGCCGGCTGTAAGGAGAAGAAATGGAGTAATTGGGAAGCTTAGTGAGGTGGGTTTCCTTAGTTCTAAGACTTAAGAAGTGATGGTGAGAGAATGTGATGTCATGAAGTGATGGGGAGAGAAGTTTTTGTCTTCCAAGTGAGATGTGATGAGAAAGAGAGGGAAATTGGTTGCTAGCCTCTACTAATTTAAGTGATTAGTGAATTTAAAATAAGTGACACAGGTTTTCAAACTCGAACAAATGAAGTGGGTGCACTAAGAATCGAGTTCGTGTAATTTGTGTCGACAGGTATAACGAGTCAATTACTCACACTTAAAGTCTAAACCTAGGATTCGATTGCAGAACTCAAGGATACCAAATTTAATCAGTCACGCAGGGAAATAAAGAACGAGACATGCACATAATATACTTCTGCCAGTCTTGAAAATTTTTAAAATAAAGCAATCGACGAAGGGGAATTTTTGGTAAAATAAGTGAAATATATCTAAAATGGCATAAAATTATTTTTAACATTAAAAGAAATACGAGTCCTCACACTTACTAATCAATACGCTTAAATTTATTTAGATTTATCTGCTTGTTTTAACTATCAGTTATTGTATGGCAAATAGATGTTAAAAGCACTTTTTTTAAATGGAAACAATAAATGATTGTGTATATGACATAATTTAAAGGTTTTTACATCTTGTATGCCAATAAAGCAAATCTCTAAAAGTTGTTTCATCCATTTTGATGAAATAATCAAAGAGTTATGCTGATGAGGTTCATTCCATTATAAATAAGATTTATTAATAAATATCTCTACTCATAGTATTAACAAGAAAGGGCATTGTTAAAATGGTTAGACTAGCATATACTATGACGTTTCTATATGAGAAGTAGTAGATCTCATCTACTATGGTGTGTGAGATACCTAAATAAGTATATGGGTGCTTAATTTTAACAATTTGTCAAATAACAATTGAAAGCATAAAAATCATCAATTTAAGCCATGTTCCAACAAATCTTCATCCCCTTAAACAAATTTGAAAATGCCAATTTTCATCAAATTATCCAAAAATTTCTCTAGATCTCAACACAAATATACATAACATATTCCATATCAAGATTTAAAGTCCATGAATATGCTCAAACTCACCAATATTAACCATTTTTTATAGATAGAATTCAATCTCAAAATTACGCAAAAATTGGCAAAAATTATCAAAGTGACTCCAAAATTCCTCACAGTTGAAACAAATAGCATCCAAGGATAATTATAAGCTCTATAATATCAATCGAATACACTCTTAATCATGCCACGCATCAATTCCACAATGAACATTTTATAAGAAATTTAAGAAATTAAACTTCACAAAAAAGTACCACATTCCCATAATTTATTCACAAAGCATGCTTAATCATCATCAAGAAGTATAATGGAAGCAAGAAACAACAACAATTAATCACGAAAATCGAAACCCAAAATTTTGCAAAAATGCTCAAGAACTTGGAAATTGGAAATCGAAATTCATGTAAGAAAAGTGAGGAATGTTACATGAAATCCATAGAGGGATAGATGGGGAGATGATTAATGCAAAAAGCCCCTTGAATTTAGCCCAAAACAGCCATGAATTTGAAGAATTAAAATCAGAAAACCCTAGTTTCAATCTTCAAAAATCTGAATTTTTAGGCGTTTTTGTTGGATTTTAATCGGATAAAAATGCTCCTTGATACTCAATAGGGCTTGGGTTGATGATTTTTAAGGGGATTAACAAGGAGAAAGAGTGATTTGTTGAAATGTGTGTGTGAAAAATATGTGTTAGTTTGTGTTTTTACAGGTGAAATTGCGATGAAGAAGATGAAAAAATTATTTCGCGACTTCTCATTTTTTACATTCTGTCAACCGATCCACAGACCGATCCACGATGTACGCATCGCGGATCCAGATCACGGATTCAGATCAGTGAAGCATACGTTGCATTTCCTACTTCGCGTTTTCAACTCGGAATTCTCAGAAGTTGATTCGTGAGTGTCAGAGATCCGCGAGGTAAGCCTAATGGATTTGGTTCGCAGATCATTCTGGAAACTCTCTGATTCTAATCCGCGAGCCTCAGAGGTCCATGAGGCATACCTCGCGGATCGTGCTAGAAATATGAATCTGTAATTTTTCTACAACTGTTTCATTGAACAATCATTTTCTACTATTTCCAAATTAAAAACCTTGCTTGTTGATTATGAAATGTATCTTCCCTAACACATGTAAAATGATCAAAACAACATAACTAACCTCTTTTCTTGGATCATTAACAACTAAAACAAAATTTAAGATACCAAATTGTTTGCATTTTACTATTCATACCTCACCAAAAAGGTCACTTTTGCCATGCTTGGTTTTCCTACAAAACAAACAAAACAAACACACTTAAAAACATAAAGTACACATATTCAAACATTAAAACTTAATAAAATAACATAAATTGATGGGTTGCCTCCCAACTAGTGCTTTTTTATAGTCATTAGCTTGACTATATAACCTGTTCATCAAGGAGGTTTAGTTAACGAATAATCCACCATTTGAAGGCAAGGTGGATCAATAAAAGGTGACTCAATCATATGATCCATATAACCGAATGATAAGAAAGAAGGAAGTGGTTTACCAATCTCAAGTGACACATAGATATTCCCTTGTAATGCCACCACTTGAGAACTTACAAAAGGAGTATCCATATGGCCTTCTGGGGGTATTATTGTAACAGCCCCACCTCCCCCTAAGGCTAACCAGAGGGGTTAGCGGACTGTCTGCCCAACTCTCGCCAGGACTCAAGCATTCAAATCGATACTAACTTAAACGTGCAATTTTCTCGATTAACACAACATTAACACTAAAACTGAGAAGAGCATTTAAACTTAAAATTTACAGTCATCCATTTAAAATATTCTCAATCCTCGAGCCAAAGCTCATACAATTTCATAAGTTTAAAGTACTCAACATCAAACAAATATACAAAATGTAGCTTCGTACTCGAGACCAAAAATCAAAAGATCACGACGCTAGCCCTAGCTACGCCTCGGGATTCTCTTCACCTGTTAAGGAAAATAAAAGGGAACGGGGGTGAGCTAAAAAGCTCGTGAGTTTTCAAAATTCATGCACAGGCACTTAAAGCGGTAAAATTGTAAGTAAATAATTAAAACACATAAACAAATCCAATTAACACACAGTGAGGATACAGGGGCTCTCAGGAGCCAATTTTCACTTTTCACGAGCAATTATAGTAGTCGACACTCCGTCGACTTTCAATCCAAGTAGACGACTCTTCACGCCAACTCCATCCACCTTACTCCCCCTACCGGGCCCGCACGCCACATATTTCAACAATAAACAGTAAACAGGAATTTACTTAAGGCACACGGCCAAGAGTAAGTATATTTCACGTTTTCCACCTCCCAAGTTTATTACATGCAAAAATTAAATTTTCGACTCTACAAAAAGGGAGCAATAAAGTATACTCTCCTTTAAGTGAGCGGACTATCAAATTCTCAATTTCACATTTCAATCAAGTAACAAGTCACGAAGCACAAGTTTTAAACCAATAAAAGCATAATAACATGCATTGAAAACTCACCGACAAAATAGGGGTTGGAGTCCAAGTTTTGGTCAGTTGCAAAATCAGCACTTTGACCTAAAATAATTAAAATAGAACAAAAATGAGTTCTCTTAATCACCAGTCAAGTTTAATTCAAAAAGTCGAAAGTTCGACAATTTTCCAAGTTGAGCTGAAAACTTTGAAAAATCATAACTCAAGTTATACAAGTCAAAATTCTGCTCATTTGGTACCGTTGGAAACCTCTTTGAAAGCTCTAAAACTTTTCAGAAGACATAAAATTAAAATTATGGACGAAATTAACCCAGATTTTCGTTGAACATTCTGCTACAGTAAAATGACAGTGCTCGTCAGGCTGGACATCTAGAGCACTTTAAAAATTTGTCAAAAATTATAGAAAATTAATTAATCTCTGAAATTCACACACAATATATTACTACATAATAATTTTCAACAGCCACTGACGGAACTCAATTCTGACATCCGAGCACGAAATGACAACAGTTCAAACAGAGGCAGTTCGAAATTCTGCAGTTTCTAGAAACATGAAGATATAGGGCAGTTTTCAAGATACTGTTTGAGTGACGAATTCAAGTCCAAAAATTGTCAAATTTGGCACACTAACACTTCCATATATCAACTAGATTCATACCAAATTTCAGCTTAAAATACAAACGGGAAGGCAGTTTTATACATGCCCAAAGTTCGCTCAACTCTTTCATCCAAAACTGGAAAATTTTGATCCTTCACTTATAGCATCTACTTCATGCCTCAAATTAACTTCATTTGTCCTAATTTTCGAAACCAAGCTAGTATTGAACTTCCTAAGCCTCATGATGATCAAAAATGGTCACATCTTTTGGCAAGAATATCACAAAATAATCCTCAAAATTCGGACAGCATAACCCCTCATTTTCCAGCTTTCACTTTGCAACTTAGCAACCCTCATAACATCAACTCTTGAAGAGATTTTTGTGGGGAAAAATAACAGCTTAACATTCATCATTTAAACATCAAATTCAGCCTCTTAACTAGCCAAAAACACAGCCACGAAATTCAAGGAAAAATCAGAAAATTCAACCCCCAATTTTTTTCCTTCCTTAGCTGGTTTTCCTCTTTTGATTTTCATCAAACTTTTAACCATCATCATTATACATAATGCACTTAGATAACATCATCTAACCATCTAACAATCAATTACACACATTTAGTGGGAATTCAAGAGCCCACCGTTTTTTTTCATAGTCATCAACTTCCACAAATCAACTCCATATACAAAGTTATAAACACATAAGTCAAGGTTTTCTAAAACCTTTCAACATCCCAACCTATCAACATGCTTTCAAATGGAATGGATGAAATGAAGTTCAAGTTTCTAGTTTTACCTCTTGGAAGAAACAAGTGAAAGTTCTCCAAGGAAATGCCAAACAAAAACTTCCAAATGCTCCCAGCCCAAGCCTCTCCACCAAGCTCAAGTTCAATCCAAGAGTGATGAAGTTTTTGTTGGTGATTTTTGCAAGAAATAAAGGAGGAAAATCGATGGAAAATGAAGAGAAGGAAGAAGAGGAAGTTCGGGTGAAGGGAGGAAGGAAATGCACCGATTTTAAGCAAATTTTTTTTTTTAAATAAGGAAGAAAGGAAGACAAGACACAAGTCTTGTCTTGCCTTAATGAAGTTTGACTATTAAGGCCATTCTTATCTATTTGGAGGGAAAAATAAGGGCTTAATTATGCTTGAAATTAAGGGCTAATTTTCGGCTAGGAGGGGGGAAAAAGAATAGGAAAATTTTCGTAGGAGCTAGAAGGAATCGGTTGGAAGAAATAATTAGTTGAAATTCTAAGTTTAATGAGGTTAATCCCAATCTTAACTAAAATTTCCAAAACCCTAATTAATCACCTTCAATGACCCAAATCCAGTCATTTAATCACACTTCCAACTTATCAGTGATCGTCCCTACTTATCTCCACTAGTTTACTCACAGTCCGAATTTATCTCGAAAAACGTGCCTTTGACATTTTACCACTAATAAATGTTACGAGACGTAATTAACAGGAAAATAGAGTTAAAATTAAATGAAGCATTATAAATGAAGAAAAATCGAATTTCACAAGATAATTAAAGAAATAATTATATAAATAAATAAATTTTTGATTTTTTTTTGAAATTAAAATTAATTTAAATTTATTTTTTCAAAATTTCGAGGCCGTTACATTCTCCCCTCCTTAAAAAAATTTTGTCCTCAAAATTCTCACCTTGTTGAACAAATAATTCTGGATATTTCTTCTGCATTTCCTCTTCCAATTCCCAAGTTGCTTCCTCAACATCGTAGTTTTTCCACAGGACTTTAACTAGAGGAATTTTCTTCATCCTTAAATCCTTCACTTCTCGATCAAGAATCTTTACAGGTCTTTCTTCATACGAGAGTGTCTCATCCATCTCAATCTCGTCTAATTGCAAAACATGGCTCAGATCTGGGTGATATTTCTTGAGCATTGAGATATGGAAGACATTGTGAATCTTGGACATACTAGCTGGTAAATCCAATTGATAAGCCACTTTTCCAACCCGTTTAAGTATCTCAAACGGTCCCACATACCTCGGCTTCAATTTCTTCCCCTTTTTAGACACTACACCACCTTTCACGGGCTTCACTCGTAAGAAGACTTTATCACCTACCTCAAACTCCAAATCTTTTCTTCTATTATCCGAGTAGCTCTTTTGCCGATTCTGGGCCGTTTGAAGCCTTTCTCTAACTAACTTCACCTTCTCATAAGCCTCCTCAATCCAAGGTATAGCAGTCGGATTAATAACTTTCTTTTCCCCTACTTCATCCCAATGAATCGGTGACCGGCATCTTCTCCCATAAAGTGCCTCATAAGGTGCCATTTGAATCGTGGCATGATAACTGTTATTATATGCAAACTCGACCAACGCCATGTACCTACTCCAACCTTCACCAAAATCCATTATACACGACCTTAACATATCTTCCAAGGTCTGAATGGTCCTCTCAGACTGACCATCTGTCTGGGGATGATAAGCTGTACTCAAGTTTAATTTGGTCCCCAAGGTCTCTTGCAACTTCTGCCAAAACCTCGAAACAAACCTAGGGTCTCGGTCGGAAACAATACTTACTGGAATTCCATGCAATCTCACTATCTCATCCAAATAGAGTCTGGCTAATTTCTCCAAAGGATACTTCATATTCATCGGTAGAAAATGCGCGGACTTAGTTAGTCGGTCTACGACTACCAATACGGCATCATGTCCCTTTTGACTCCTTGGCAGCCCAGTGACGAAATCCATAGTAATATGTTCCCATTTCCATTCAGGGATTTCTAAGGGTTGTAGAAGTCCTGAAGGCTTTTGGTGTTCAGCTTTCACCTGTTGGCAAGTAAGACAAGTCTGCACATATTTAGCCACATCTCTCTTTAATCCATCCCACCAGTACAGTCCTTTCAAATCTTGGTACATCTTATTACTCCCAGGGTGAATAGTATACTTGGACCGATGTGCTTCTTCTAAAATCTCTCTCTTTAATATCTCATCATTCGGCACTACTATCCTTTCCCGGAACCTTAACACCCTTCTGGTCCAGTCTTAAAATCCTGAGTCTCTCCTTTCTGGACTTTTTCCAGAAACTTCCGTACCACTGGATCTTTTGACTGTGCTTCCTTAATCCGTTCCAATAATGGAGACCTTAATTCCACATTTTCAAAAATAACCTTCTGCGCCCCAAGACAAGATTTCCATTCACTTACTTGCTCCAACATTTCCCATTCCTTCACTATCAAACCCGCTACTTGAGCCTTGCGACTTAACGCATCAGCTACAACATTCGCCTTTCCAGGATGATATTTTATGGGCAATCATAATCCTCAAGAAACTCTACCCACCTTCTTTGCCTTAAATTCAATTCTTTTTGAGAAAACAAATATTTCAAACTCTTATGGTCCGTGAACACCTCAAAAGTAACCCCATATAAATAATGTCTCCACTTCTTCAAAGCAAAAATGACCGCCGCTAACTCTAAGTCATGTGTTGGGTAGTTCTGTTCATGGGGTTTCAACTTCCTAGAAGCATACGCTATGACTTTTCCATTTTGCATCAAAACACAACCCAATCCATCCTTAGAGGCATCTGAATAGACCACAAATCCTTCTTTACCATCAGGTAGAGTTAAGATCGGTGCCTCAGTTAACCGTTTCTTCAATTCTTGAAACCTTTCTTCACACTTAGGACTCCAAAAGAATTTTCCATGTTTCTTAGTCAAGTCGATCAAAGGTCCGGTAATTCTGGAAAAATCCTGAATGAACCGACGATAATAACCAGCTAATCCTAAGAAACTTCTCACCTCAGTAGGATTTTCAAGTCTCTTCCAATGTATAACAGCTTCCACTTTAGATGGGTCAACTACAATTCCATCCTTGGAAATTCTATGCCCTAGAAAAGATACTTCTTTCAACCAAAATTCACACTTACTAAACTTGGCAAACAACTTGTGCTCTCGGAGGGTTTGCAACACAATTTTCAAATGTTCGGCATGGTCCTCTAGAGTTTTGGAATACACCAATATATCATCAATAAAGATCACCACAAACCGATCCAAATAGGGCTTGAATACACGTTGCATCAAATCCATGAATGCGGCCGGAGCATTCGTTAACCCAAAAGGCATTACTACGAACTCATAATGTCCATATCTTGAATTGAAAACTGTTTTCGGTACATCCTCTTTCCTAATCCTCAACTGCTAATATCCCTGTCTAAGATCCAGCTTGGAGAATACCACTGACCCTTGCAATTGATCAAATAACTCGTCAATGAGTGGTAAGGGATACTTGTTCTTAATTGTCACATCATTCAACCCCCGATAGTCTATACACAACCTTAAACTACCATCTTTCTTTTTAACGAACAATACTGTACTCCCCACGGAGAATCACTTTCCTTGATAAAACCTCGCTCCAGAAGATCTTGTAACTGTACCTTCAACTCTTTAAGTTCAGCCGGAACCATCCTATAGGGAGTCTTAGAAATTGGTGCCATTCCAGGTACTAGATCAACCTTGAACTCTACTGCCCGCTCAGGAGGTAAAGACTCCAATTCCTCAAGAAATACATCAGGAAAATCCCTAACAATCGGCACGTCTTCCAACTTCATCTTATCATTTGGAGGATTTATAAGAAAAGCCAAATACCCTTGAGCTCCCTTACTTAGAAGTTTTCTAGCCCTAATACCCGAAATAAGGGCCGATGAAGCCAACATTCCTCTAACATCCAATCTCAATGTTGCCTCCCCTGGTATATCAAATTCCACAACTTTCAACCTACAATCCACCTTGGCATGGTGTTTAGCTAAGCAATCCATCCCAATAATCACATCATACCCCTTAATATCCAGACTTACCAAATCAACCATTAATTTTCTCTCTCCTATCCACAATTCACAATTTTTATACACCAAACTCGTAATCAAACTTTTGTCCCCTGTTGGTGTTCTAACCTCTAGGTCAAAAGGTAACCTAACAGGTTTTATATCTATACCACAAACAAATGTAGGATTAACAAAAGAATGAGTGGCACCGGGATCAATTAAAACTCTAGCTAAGCGATGAAAGAAGGGAATGGTACCTTCGACCACTTCAGTCGACGCAGGCACCTCTTGATGATCCAGCGCATAGACTCGAGCTTGGATACACTCTATTAGTAGCTTCTTCAATTGAAGGTGAAGCTAACCAACTTGTACAAGTGAAGGTTCACTCCTTCCTCACCATAAAGCCCTTTAGTTGAGCCAAGGAGTTTTACAACTATCCTAGTTAACCCTCAACAAGTTACAATTGAAAATTCACTCAACCAATTAAGAACTACTATTACAAGTGAGGCAACTTTCACCAAGGTTTTACTCCTCCTATTGAGTAACCTCACAAACCCCACTTTTCTCACACCTATACAACAAACAAAGAAGATTTCTACCCAAATATTCACTTGTAAGCTTGTATTTCATGTAACAAAAAGTCTCTTATCCTCTTGAACTTGTGGGTATTTATAGAGTGTGAGAAATGACCTCAAGAAACTCTCCAACAGTCAAAAATATGTCTGTTAAAAAATAGCCGTTGGAGCTATCGGACGTCCGACACAATGTTGTACGTCCGATGCAAGCGTCCGATAGGTCTATCGGACGTCTGACACAATATTGTGCGTCCGACGCAAGCGTCCGATAGGTTGTTTCGATCTTTATCAGACGGCCGATGCATTTTGTGCGTCTGATGGATGTAACGGCATTGAAATTTTAAAAAATATATATATTTTTTTTTTAATTATTTTTTTTAAATTCAAAAAATTCAGAAATATATTTATTCATATAATTAAATCTTTAATTATCTTGTGATATTTGATTTTATCCTCGTTTATAATGCATCATTTGATTTTAACTCTAATTACCTGTAAATTACGTTTCGTAGCATTAATTAGTGAAAAAAATGTCAATGGCACGTTTTTCGAGGTAAATCCGGACTGTGAGTGAAATAGTGAAATTAAGTACGTATGATCACTGATAAGTTGGAAGTGTGATTAAATGACTGGAATTGGGTCATTGAAGGTGATTAATTAGGGTTTGGATTAACCTCGCTAAACTTAGAATTTCAACCAATTATTTCTTCCAACCGATTTTTCCTAGCTTCTACGAAAATTTTCCTATTCTTCCTTCCCCCTCCTAGCCGAAAATTAGCCTTAATCTCAAGCACAATTAAGCCCTTAATTTTCCCTCCAAATGGCTAATTAAGGTTACTATACAAACTTTGACTTATGGGGCTTTAAGACAAGACATAAGTCTTGTCTTCTTTTTGCATTAACTCTTCAAGATATTGATCAAAATTTGCTCCATTTCCTTTCTTCTCTTACCCGACCTCTTCCCCTCTTCTTCCTCTTATTCTTCATCAAAAATTTCTTCCACTTTCTCCATTAAAACTCAACTAAACTTGCACTAGCTTGAGGTTTGATCAAAGAGCTTAAGGAAGAGGACATTGTGGGCTATCTCTTGCATTCCTTTCTTGAAGACTTGCTAACCTAAGAGAGGTATCATTCTCCTAATTTCCTTCTTGTCCAAGTTCTTTAAATCCCAAGCATGATAATTAGGAAATGGGGTTATTGAGATGTTCATAGAACTTGTAATTAGTGATGATCATGTGGTATGAAGTGTTGAGCCTCATTTTTGAGTATTTTGATGATTATGGAAATTTTTGTGGGCTCTTGAAATCCAACTACATATGTGTGAATGCTTGCTAGATGATTAAATGGTGCTATATATATGCTTAATGTTTGAGTTGATGCTGAAAAATTTGAAGAAATAACCCCAAGGAAATTCGGCCAAGAGAGTGAGAGATTAGGGCTTGAATTTTCTGTTTTTCCCTCGATTTTTGTGGCTGCATTTTTGGCTAGCCAAGAAGCTGAATTTGATGTTTAAGTGATGAGTGTTAAGCTGCTATTTTGTCCCACAAAGAGTTCTTCAAGAGTTGATGTTATGTGGTGGATTAAGTTGCATTGTGGAAGCTGGAAATTTGGGGGAAATGCTGTCCGAATTTTGGGGCTTTGTTTTGTGAAATTCTTGCCAAAAGGTGTGACCATTTTTGATCATAAATAGGCTTAGGAAGTTCAATACTAGCTTAGTTTCGAAAATTAGGCAAATTGGAAGTGAATTGAGGCATGAACTAGATGAACAAGTGAGGGAGAAAATTTTTCCAGATTTGAATGCATGGGTTGGACGAAATTGAGGCGCATAGAAAACTTCCTTCCCGGTGGTATTTTAAGTTAAAATTTAGTGTGAATCTAGTTGATATATGGAAGTGTTAGTGTGCCAAATTTGACAAATTTTGGACTTGAATTCGTCACTCAAATAACCACTTGAAAGCTGCCCTGTATTTTCGAAAACCCAGAAATGCAGAATTTCGAGTGACCTCTGTTTGTACTGTTGTAATTTCATACTCGGATGTCGGAATTGAGCTCCGTCAGTGGCTGTTGAAAGTTCATATGTAGGAATATATTTTGTATAAATTTCAGAGGTTAATTAATTTTCTGTAATTTTTGGCGGATTTTCAAAATGTGCTGGATAACCAGCCTGACGGATACTGTTGACTTACTGTAGCTGAATGTTCAACTGAAATCTGGGCGAATTTCGTCCATAATTTCAATTTGATGTCTTCTGAAAAGTTTTAGAGCTTTTAAAGAGGTTTCCAACGGTACCAAATGAGTAGAATTCCGACTTGTAAAACTTGAGTTATGATTTTTCAAAGTTTTCACCTCAATTAGGAAAATCGTCGAACTTTTGACTTTTCGCTTTAAACTTCGCCATTGAGTAAAGAAAACTCATTTTTGATCTCTTTTAATCATTTTTAGGTCAAAGTGCCGATTTTACGAGTGATCCAAACTCGAACTCCGAGACCTACTTTGTCGGTGAGTTTTCAATGCATGTTAAACGCTTTCATTGAACTGCTTGATGCATATCTACGTGCTTCTTGACATGTTAATTGCTTGAAATGCGAAATTGAGATTTTTAATGGACCGCTCACTCAAAGGCGAGTATACTTTATTGCTCCCTTTTTGTAGAGTCGGAAACTTGATTTTTGCATGTGTTGAACTCGGGGAAATGAAAAAAACATGAAATGTACTTACTCTTGGCCGTGTGCCTTGAGTAATTCCTGTTTACTGTATATTACTGAGTTATGTGGCATGCGGGCCCGGTAGGGGGAGTAAGGTGGTTGGAGTTGGCATGAAGAGTCGTCTACTTGGTTTGAAAGTCGACGGAGTGTCGACTACTATAATTGCTCGTGATAATGGAAATTGGCTCCTAAGAGCCCCTGTATCCTCATTGCGTGTTATTTGTATTTATTTATGTGTTTTAATTATTTACTTGCACTTTTACCGCTTTAATTGCCTGTGCATGAATTTTGAAAACTCACGAGCTTTTTAGCTCACCCCCGTTCCCTTTTATTTTCCTTAACAGGTGAAGAGAATCCCGAGGCGTAGTTAAGGCTAACGTCTTGATCTTTTGGATTTTTGGTTTTAAGTGCGAAGACACTTTGTATATATTTTTGTGATGTTTAGTATTTTAAGATTATGGATGTGTATGAGCTCTGGCTCGAGGATTGTAACCCTGTGAATTGGATGATTGTAAATTTTAAGTTTAAATGTTGTTCTCCGTTTTAGTATTAATGTTTTATTAATTGGAGAAGATTTGCACGTTTAAGTTAGAATTGATTTGAATGCTTGAGTCCTGGCGAGAGCTGGGCAGACAGCCCGCTAACCCCTCTGGTTAGCCTTAGGGGAAGGTGGGGTTGTTACAGGTGGTATCAGAGCCTAGGTTAGACGTCTATAATGGAAATTTTGGAAAAGTTCTTTTAGAATGGTTTCTTGTATTTTAGGCTTGATATTGTAGCTACTTGAATATTAAAAAGTCCTAACTTTAAGTTTTGATTTTTGGTGTAGGTATGGAGGGTGGTAATGGAGCTACGGGAGCTAATGGGCAGGGGGCCAATGGCCATGAGCCACCTGCTAGGCCAGTGCGGTATAGGGTGAGTGGGGACGACCACACCAGCCTGTTGTTCACCCCACGTCGAGGGGGAGGTTCGAGGTGCCCGTGTAGGAGCCGGTACTCCTACCCTAATTCTGTGGTTCTATCCATGGACGATGAGCGTCGGGAGTTACTGGATGCCACCCGAGAGCTGCAGGAGGAGAACGTGGTGGTGAGAGATATTATGGCTGATCGTCAGGAGTGAATCCGACAGTTGGAGGATCGGATCGATGTACTGGAGAACCGGGTGGACACCGAGCGAGATAGGACTAGGGCCACTCGTGATCAGGTCCAGAGGTTTCGGATCCGACTTGATAGGCTGTCTGACGAGGTTCATGAGCGAGCTGCTAGGATTAGGGCTGACCTTACCACTTTGGAGGATACTGTAGCTGATGTGATTGCAGAGTCTATGCTGGAGGTGGGCTCTGATGAGGACTCGTCTGAGGTGGAGCCGTATGAGGATATCCTGATAGGGGATGACCCTTCGGAGGAGTCTGAGCCGGAGGAGGAGGAGGAGGACCCGTCTGAGGGTACCCCTCCTGGTGGTCCTGCTGAGAACTAGAGGATTAGTTCTAGACTATTAGGATTAGTGTTTTTATTAATCTGACGTAGGAAAGACTGTATTAGGGGGATTCTCGTCCCTGGGATGCATGTTTATCTACTGCTTTCACCATTAAAT
Source organism: Gardenia jasminoides (assembly GCA_013103745.1). NCBI lineage: Eukaryota > Viridiplantae > Streptophyta > Magnoliopsida > Gentianales > Rubiaceae > Gardenia > Gardenia jasminoides. The sequence goes on along the minus strand of CM023102.1, from coordinate 24,851,907 downwards.
TTTGTGTGGTAAATTGACTGTGAAAGCACTTTTTGTACTCTTTTGTGATAAACATGCCACAGTGTCAATTCCCACTATATATATGAAAGTTCGGTTGACTTTAAAAAAATTCTCTTATTTGCTTCTCGATTTAATTTGTTAAATTATTTATTTTACCTTGTATTACTTCTTGACATTTTCTTTTCTTTTATCTCATTTTACCTTGTTCCGTATTATCATGTAAAAAAAAAAATCTATTTTACATTATATTTATGTTTAATTATGTCTACCTATTATAGAAAACATGGACGGTAGACGAGGCCGAGGTAGAGGTCGAGGTCGAGGGCGCGGGGCAGGACAACCCCAAAATGAGGGAGATGACCGAGGTCGCAGCTTGACCAAGGTCAAGGACGCGGTTTGGGACAAGGTCAAGGGTAGACTTGGGAACAAGTGGCGGCGCCATAAACCGATGACGGCATCTGCTCGGGTGGACCAACAAGGTCAGGGTCTAGTCAATCAGCCTGGAGGCTACGAAGGTGGCGATGATAGGGCGTTAGAGCGATTCCAAAGGTTCGCCCCACCTAAGTTCTTTGGAGGACCTGATCCGGAGGTCGCTGAGGGCTGGTTGGAGCGTATTTCCGACATCTTTAGTACTCTGAATTATACTGAGGAAAGGCGGGTATCTTTTGCCGCCTTCCAGTTTGAAGGAGCGGCCAGATCATGGTGGAACATGATTCGGGCCAAATGGGATAGGGACCAGACTCCTAGGACTTGGGAGAATTTTACTCGGGAGTTTTACTCTAAATTTCTTCCTCCCATGGTACAAGAAAAGAGGGAGGATGATTTCATTAAGTGTCGACAAGGGCTCCTGAGTGTTGCGGATTACGAGACGCAATTTACCAAGTTGTCCAAGTTTGCCCCAGAATTGGTGGCTACGGAGCCAAGAAGGATTAGACGTTTTATTCAAGGCTTAAATTTGGAGATTCAAGAAGGATTGGCAGCGGCCCAGATTAATAGTTTCAGTGAGGCTATTGAGAAAGCCCAGAGGATCGAGACCGTCAAGGCTCAACTGAAGAGCTTCCATGCCAAGAAGAGGAGTAACCCTTTTAGTAGTCGGGGTCCAGTGGATGTGAGTGCCCCGCCTTCCAAGTTTGGGAGGGGCTCGAGTGGGGTCAGTGCCTCGGGGACATCTAGGGGAACATTTTCTCGAGGAGGGGCATCTAGAGGGTCTATCAGCGGAAGAGGCCCAACAAGGAGTATTCCACAAGGGAGCCAAGCCTCCAATCCAGGTCTTACGTGTGGGTTTTGTGGGAAACCAAACCACACCGCCAATGAATGTTGGAAGAAGCAAGGAAAATGTCTAAGGTGTGGAAGTTCAGATCACCAAATATCTTCCTGTCCTCAAACCCGAGATCGAAGTGGTGCCCAGAAGACGAACCCGAGCCAAGCTAGTTCGGTGGGGAGTAGAACAAGAGTTCCAACTCGAGTCTATGCATTAGATCACCAAGAGGTGCCTGAGTCAACTGAAGTGGTCGAAGGTACCATTCCTCTCTTTCATCGTTTAACTAGAGTTTTAATTGATCCTGGTGCCACTCATTCTTTTGTTAATCCTGCATTTGTTTGTGGTATAGACATAAAACCTGTTAGGCTACCTTTTGAACTAGAGGTTAGAACACCAACAGGGGACAAAAGTTTGATTACGAGTTTGGTGTATAAAAATTGTGAATTGTGGATAGGAGAGAGAAAATTAATGGTTGATTTGGTAAGTTTGGATATTAAGGGGTATGATGTGATTATTGGAATGGACTGCTTAGCTAAACACCATGCCAAAGTGGATTGTAGGTTGAAAATTGTGGAATTTGATATGCCGGGGGAGGCGACATTGAGATTGGATGTTAGAGGATTGATGGCTTCATCAGCCCTTATTTCGGGTATTAGGGCTAGAAAGGTTCTAAGTAAGGGAGCTCAAGGGTATTTGGTTTTTCTTATAAATCCTCCAAATGATAAGATGAAGTTGGAAGACGTGCCGATTGTTAGGAATTTCTCCAATGTATTTCCAGAAGAATTGGAATCATTGTCTCCTGAGCGGGCAGTAGAGTTCAAGGTTGATCTAGTACCTGGAACGGCACCAACTTCTAAGACTCCCTATAGAATGGCTCCGGCTGAACTTAAAGAGTTGAAGGTGCAATTACAAGATCTTCTGGAGCGAGGTTTTATCAGGGAAAGTGAATCTCCGTGGGGAGCACCTGTACTGTTCGTTAAGAAGAAAGATGGTAGTTTAAGGCTGTGTATAGACTATCGGGGTTTGAATGATGTGACGATTAAGAATAAGTATCCCTTACCACTCATTGACGAGTTATTTGATCAATTGCAAGGGTCAGTGGTATTCTCCAAGCTGGATCTTAGACAGGGATATTACCAGTTGAGGATTAGGAAAGAGGATGTGCCGAAAACAGCTTTCAATTCAAGATATGGACATTATGAGTTTGTAGTAATGCCTTTTGGGTTAACAAATGCTCCGGCAGCATTTATGGACTTGATGCAACGGGTATTCAAGCCCTATTTGGATCGGTTTGTGGTGATCTTTATTGATGATATATTGGTGTATTCTAAAACCCTAGAAGACCATGCCGAACATTTGAAGATTGTATTGCAAACCCTCAGAGCACAAGTTGTTTGCCAAGTTTAGTAAGTGTGAATTCTGGTTGAAAGAAGTATTTTTTCTAGGGCATAGAATTTCCAAAGATGGAATTGCAGTTGACCCATCTAAAGTAGAAGCTGTTATACATTAGAAGAGACCTGAAAATCCTACTGAGGTGAGAAGTTTCTTAGGATTGGCTGGATATTATCGTCGGTTCATTCAGGATTTTTCAAGAATTACCGGACCTTTGACCGACTTGACTAAGAAACATGGAAAATTCCTTTGGAGTCCTAAGTGTGAAGAAAGGTTTCAAGAATTGAAGAAACGATTAACAGAGGCACCGATCTTAACCCTACCTGATGGTAAAGAAGGATTTGTGGTCTATTCAGATGCCTCTAAGGATGGATTGGGTTGTGTTTTGATGCAAAATGGAAAAGTCATAGCATATGCTTCTAGGAAGTTGAAACCCCATGAACAGAACTACCCAACACATGACCTAAAGTTAGCGGCGGTTGTTTTTGCCTTGAAGAAGTGGAGACATTATTTATATGGGGTTACTTTTGAGGTGTTCACGGACCATAAGAGTTTGAAATATTTGTTTTCTCAAAAGGAGTTGAATTTAAGGCAAAGGAGATGGGTAGAGTTTCTTGAGGATTATGACTGCTCCATAAAATATCACCCTGGAAAGGCGAATGTGGTAGCTGATGCGTTAAGTCGCAAGGTTCAAGTGGCGAGTTTGATGGTGAAAGAATGGGAAATGTTGGAGCAAGTAAGTGAATGGAAACCTTACCTTGGGGTGCAGAAGGTTATTTTTGGAAATGTGGAATTAAGGTCTCCATTATTGGAACGGATTAAGAAAGCACAGTCAAATGATCCAGTAGTACTAAAATTACTGGAAAAAGTCCAGAAAGGAGAGACTCAGGATTTTAAGACTGGACTAGAAGGGATGTTAAGGTTCCGGGAGAGGATAGTAGTGCCGAATGATGAGGTTTTAAAGAGAGAGATTCTAGAAGAAGCACATCGGTCCAAGTATACTATTCACCTGGGAGTAATAAGATGTACCAAGATTTGAAAGGACTGTATTGGTAGGATGGATTAAAGAGAGATGTGGCTAAATATGTGCAGACGTGTCTTACTTGCCAACAGGTGAAAGCTGAACACCAAAAGCCTTCAGGACTTCTACAGCCCTTAGAAATCCCTGAATGGAAATGGGAACATATTACTATGGATTTCGTCACTGGACTGCCAAGGAGTCAAAAGGGACATGATGCCGCGTGGGTGGTTGTAGACCGACTAACTAAGTCCGCGCATTTTCTACCGGTAAATATGAAGTATCCTTTGGAGAAATTGGCCAGACTTTATTTGGATAAGATAGTGAGATTGCATGAAATTCCAGTAAGTATTGTATCCGACCGAGACCCTAGGTTTGTTTCAAGGTTTTGGCAGAAGTTGCAAGAGACCTTGGGGACCAAATTAAGCTTGAGTACAGCTTATCATCCCAGCATGATGGTCGAGAGGACCATCCAGACCTTGGAAGATATGTTAAGGTCATGTATAATGGATTTTGGTGAAGGTTGGAGTCGGTACATGACGATGGTCGAGTTTGCATATAATAACAGTTATCATGCCACGATTCAAATGGCACCTTATGAGGCACTTTATGGGAGAAGATGCCGATCACCGATTCATTGGGACGAAATAGGGGAAAAGAAAGTTCTTAATCCGACTGCTATCCCTTGGATTGAAGAGGCTTATGAAAAGGTGAAGGTAGTTCGAGAAAGGCTTCAAACGCCCGTAGTCGGCAAAAGAGCTACTGGATAATAGGAGAAAAGATTTGGAATTTGAAGTAGGTGATAAAGTCTTCTTGCGGGTGAAGCCCATGAAAGGTGGTGTAGTGGCTAAAAAGGGGAAGAAATTGAAACCGAAGTATGTGGGACAGTTTGAGATACTTAAGCGAGTTGGAAAAGTGGCTTACCAACTGGATTTACCAGCTAGTATGTCCAAGATTCACAATGTCTTCCATATCTCAATGCTCAAGAAGTATCACCCAGATCCGAGCCATGTGTTGCAACTAGACGAGATTGAGATGGATGAGACACTCTCGTATGAGGAAAGACCTGTAAAGATTCTCGATCGTGAAGTGAAAGATTTAAGGACGAAGAAGATTCCTCTGGTTAAAGTCATGTGGAAAAACCATGATGTGGAGGAAGCAACCTGGGAAGTGGAAGAGGAAATGCAGAAGAAATATCCGGAATTATTTGTTTAACAAGGTGAGAATTTTGAGGACAAAATTCTTTTAAGGAGGGGAGAATGTAAAGGCCTCGAAATTTTAAAAAAATATATATTTTTTTTAATTATTTTTTTTAATTTCAAAAAATTCAGAAATATATTTATTCATATAATTAAATCTTTAATTATCTTGTGATATTTGATTTTATCCTCGTTTATAATGCCTCATTTGATTTTAACTCTAATTACCTGTAAATTACGTTTCGTAGCATTAATTAGTGGAAAAAAATGTCAATGGCACGTTTTTCGAGGTAAATCCGGACTGTGAGTGAAATAGTGAAATTAAGTACGTATGATCACTGATAAGTTGGAAGTGTGATTAAATGACTGGAATTGGGTCATTGAAGGTGATTAATTAGGGTTTGGATTAACCTCGCTAAACTTAGAATTTCAACCAATTATTTCTTCCAACTGATTTTTCCTAGCTTCTACGAAAATTTTCCTATTCTTCCTTCCTCCTAGAAAATTAGCCTTAATCTCAAGCACAATTAAGCCCTTAATTTTCCCTCCAAATGGCTAATTAAGGTTACTATACAAACTTTGACTTATGGGGCTTTAAGACAAGACATAAGTCTTGTCTTCTTTTTGCATTAACTCTTCAAGATATTGATCAAAATTTGCTCCATTTCCTTTCTTCTCTTACCCGACCTCTTCCCCTCTTCTTCCTCTTATTCTTCATCAAAAATTTCTTCCACTTTCTCCATTAAAACTCAACTAAACTTGCACTAGCTTGAGGTTTGATCAAAGAGCTTAAGGAAGAGGACATTGTGGGCTATCTCTTGCATTCCTTTCTTGAAGACTTGCTAACCTAAGAGAGGTATCATTCTCCTAATTTCCTTCTTGTCCAAGTTCTTTAAATCCCAAGCATGATAATTAGGAAATGGGGTTATTGAGATGTTCATAGAACTTGTAATTAGTGATGATCATGTGGTATGAAGTGTTGAGCCTCATTTTTGAGTATTTTGATGATTATGGAAATTTTTGTGGGCTCTTGAAATCCAACTACATATGTGTGAATGCTTGCTAGATGATTAAATGGTGCTATATATATGCTTAATGTTTGAGTTGATGCTGAAAAATTTGAAGAAATAACCCCAAGGAAATTCGGCCAAGAGAGTGAGAGATTAGGGCTTGAATTTTCTGTTTTTCCCTCGATTTTTGTGGCTGCATTTTTTGGCTAGCCAAGAAGCTGAATTTGATGTTTAAGTGATGAGTGTTAAGCTGCTATTTTGTCCCACAAAGAGTTCTTCAAGAGTTGATGTTATGTGGTGGATTAAGTTGCATTGTGGAAGCTGGAAATTTGGGGGAAATGCTGTCCGAATTTTGGGGCTTTGTTTTGTGAAATTCTTGCCAAAAGGTGTGACCATTTTTGATCATAAATAGGCTTAGGAAGTTCAATACTAGCTTAGTTTCGAAAATTAGGCAAATTGGAAGTGAATTGAGGCATGAACTAGATGAACAAGTGAGGGAGAAAATTTTTCCAGATTTGAATGCATGGGTTGGACGAAATTGAGGCGCATAGAAAACTGCCTTCCCGGTGGTATTTTAAGTTAAAATTTAGTGTGAATCTAGTTGATATATGGAAGTGTTAGTGTGCCAAATTTGACAAATTTTGGACTTGAATTCGTCACTCAAATAACCACTTGAAAGCTGCCCTGTATTTTCGAAAACCCAGAAATGCAGAATTTCGAGTGACCTCTGTTTGCACTGTTGTAATTTCATACTCGGATGTCGGAATTGAGCTCCATCAGTGGCTGTTGAAAGTTCATATGTAGGAATATATTTTGTATAAATTTTAGAGGTTAATTAATTTTCTGTAATTTTTGGCGGATTTTCAAAATGTGCTGGATAACCAGCCTGACGGATACTGTTGACTTACTGTAGCTGAATGTTCAACTGAAATCTGGGCGAATTTCGTCCATAATTTCAATTTGATGTCTTCTGAAAAGTTTTAGAGCTTTTAAAGAGGTTTCCAACGGTACCAAATGAGTAGAATTCCGACTTGTAAAACTTGAGTTATGATTTTTCAAAGTTTTCACCTCAATTAGGAAAATCGTCGAACTTTCGACTTTTCGCTTTAAACTTCGCCATTGAGTAAAGAAAACTCATTTTTGATCTCTTTTAATCATTTTTAGGTCAAAGTGCCGATTTTACGAGTGATCCAAACTCGAACTCCGAGACCTACTTTGTCGGTGAGTTTTCAATGCATGTTAAACGCTTTCATTGAACTGCTTGATGCATATCTACGTGCTTCTTGACATGTTAATTGCTTGAAATGCGAAATTGAGATTTTTAATGGACCGCTCACTCAAAGGCGAGTATACTTTATTGCTCCCTTTTTGTAGAGTCGGAAACTTGATTTTTGCATGTGTTGAACTCGGGGAAATGAAAAAAAACATGAAATGTACTTACTCTTGGCCGTGTGCCTTGAGTAATTCCTGTTTACTGTATATTACTGAGTTATGTGGCATGCGGGCCCGGTAGGGGGAGTAAGGTGGTTGGAGTTGGCATGAAGAGTCGTCTACTTGGTTTGAAAGTCGACGGAGTGTCGACTACTATAATTGCTCGTGATAATGGAAATTGGCTCCTAAGAGCCCCTGTATCCTCATTGCGTGTTATTTGTATTTATTTATGTGTTTTAATTATTTACTTGCACTTTTACCGCTTTAATTGCCTGTGCATGAATTTTGAAAACTCACGAGCTTTTTAGCTCACCCCCGTTCCCTTTTATTTTCCTTAACAGGTGAAGAGAATCCCGAGGCGTAGTTAAGGCTAACGTCTTGATCTTTTGGATTTTTGGTTTTAAGTGCGAAGACACTTTGTATATATTTTTGTGATGTTTAGTATTTTAAGATTATGGATGTGTATGAGCTCTGGCTCGAGGATTGTAACCCTGTGAATTGGATGATTGTAAATTTTAAGTTTAAATGTTGTTTTCCGTTTTAGTATTAATGTTTTATTAATTGGAGAAGATTTGCACGTTTAAGTTAAAATTGATTTGAATGCTTGAGTCCTGGCGAGAGATGGGCAGACAGCCCGCTAACCCCTCTGGTTAGCCTTAGGGGAAGGTGGGGCTGTTACATGGAGTCTGCGTCCGATGCTGGTCAAAGAGCTTGAATTTTATCTTTAATTCTATCGGACGTCCGATAATGATGATATGCGTCCGATAGGAGTGTCCGATACTTCCCCTGTCTATTGGACGTCCGGTACTAGCATTCAAGCATCCGATAAGTTAAAACCTTCTCAATTCATCCTGAATTGATTTCTTTTCTTTTCCAGTGAATCAAAGACCTGTTCTAATATAATTCTCACATAAAAATATTAGTTCAGATCATTTTGTTTTGTTATCATCAAAACTTAGGATCATTTCCAACAATTTTGAATCGAAAAATAATTGAGTGGTTAAAAGTGTACAATTAGAATAGTTTAATGGCCGCTAGGACTTTTTATCTTCTAGTCGAGAAAGTCAATGGACATATTTATCCTTAAAATTTAACATGTGACTTGCACGTGGTTAATTTATTTTAAAAATTAAGAACAAAATCTGACAAAATGCCTACATATGTATTAATTAGTTAGTTGAGTAGCTAAATTAAGATGAAAAATAATTTGATGGTCAAAAGTAGATGTGGAGTATAGTTTAATGGCCGCTGAAATTTTTTCTCCTAAACTAAATTAAGGCCTACCTCTTTGATTTTAAGGATTTTCATATTATTTCTATCCCTCACTGATATCGTGATTTTTGATCATTTTTGTAGATAAACTCATAATAATAATTCTAGTATTGATTTCATAACATCCTTATTTTGGAAAAAGTTGTATTAATGGTATTAATGAATTTGTAGTTCTGTATTCGTACACCCACACTTAAAAGTGAATATGCCCTCTATCAATCAAGCTGACGCAAAGGAAATGAAAAGCAAGAAGCACATCAAATGTGATCTCATACATCAACGAAATAGAGAAGCAACCTACAAGGGAAAAACAAGTAGAAAATTTTTCTCTTTGGATGGTTGATTTTGGGGGTGTTCAAAAAAATTACTCAGGCAATTTCATTAGAAATAATGTATGCAAAATAAAAGGACAGTTAGAGAATATTTCAAAATTAGATTTTGGTGGTGGGGAAAGTTCTTGAAAAACAATCCAAACAAATGGACAAATGGCGAATTATCAGCTTTTGCCCGTTATCAGTATTATCATTTTTAGTTTCTATGAAACGTGAACAAATAAGCCAACATCTATCATTTCTTTGCAAAAGGTTCTCTAAAAGATTCACATAGAAAACTATATCTTTGCTTTAGCATGGCTCTGCCTAGATTTTCATGAATACAACACCTATTCACGCTAAACAATTTCAACATGAATCCATTATCAGAAATTGGTGCCACAATGCTGCTAAGATTACTAAGCACACAAAAATAGCCAATGTCCAAGTACATGACTTCCAAATTGAGTTTGTTTCCAATATAATTTGGGAGATCACCTCTGTAAGTACAGAACATCTTTCTTCCAGCATTGGTTCTCTTTTTCTGAGAAATAACTCTTCCTTCATTCTCAAAGAGGAAGAGGATGAAAAAGCTCCCATTACAAAGGGCTTGTTTACAGTAAAAACAAAATAATGTTTCAATACGTTTGGAGCATCTCCAGACTATATAGATCAACATAGAACCTCTCTGAACCATGAAACGTATATATTTTACAGGTAAAGCAGATTTATGTATGCATGAAATATAAGCCTAATTGAAACAAGAATTTCAGTTAGAACCGTACCCAGCAGCGAGTGCATTGGGCCATGCAATCTCCCTTACAGTCGACATTATAGCCTAGTACCTTTGGATTGCGCAAGAGGAGGTTCTTTAGAGTTTTTCCTTCAATTCCCCACTCCTTTTCCAAAACCTTTACATTGTTTTTCAATTCATCTTCGAGGCTGCATCCAAGAACTTCAGGAAACTTCTTCAGAAGTTTGGAAAGATCATCATCAGCGAGCTTTAAGCTCTTTAGATAGTTTAAAATTTCACTTACAACATCAAACCTTGGCACTTCCTTTTTCCGTTCTTCACTCCAATATGGAGAGTGGATATGGCCAAATGCTTTCCCCAATATTTTGTCTTCTTCCTCAACAGTAAATCCAAATACAGATAGAGCTTGTCTGCAAGCATCCCATGATTTCTTTTCTTCGTCACTTGAGACTGTACTCTCAGTTTGGGCAGTTGAATGCAGTTCCCATTTCCTTGATGGACGTACAAACCTCCAGGGCCTTCTTATGACATTTGGTAGTACATTGTTTGGGAAGTTTACAGCAAGGAAAGAAGTGTTTGCCACTACTGAGGCAGAATCAAGCTACAAACAAAAGGTCATGACGTCAGTTATAACAAAGAATCCAACAGTAGAAATGACGTCACAGAACTGTATTACACAAAGGAACAAATATTCTTCCAAAATGAATCACAGAAGAGCAAAACAACAGGTAGAATAGAAGAAACACGGGCACATCTTGATGTTCAAAATGCTTTTGCAGGTAAGCAAAGGATGTCTGTTACTTCACTAAAGGAAAGTCTGCCTTTCTGAAATTGAAGTAATAAATACACACAATCCAATATATACCATAGTTTAATTTACACAACTTCAAGAGATTTCTCAAATACATCCAGAGCCTTGTAAAAAATATTTGCAAAATATCAAATCTTGAAGTAATCATATGAACATCCAGAGATGCAAAATATCAAATCTTGAAGTAATCATATGAACATCCAGAGATGCACAATTTCAGTCCTTCATAGCAGGATGCACAATTTGCAAAATATCAAATCTTCCAAACTTTAAAAATACTTATAGACCTATTCTTGGTTTTTTTTTGTGTGTGTGTGTGTGTGTGTTTGTGTGTGGAAGTGGCATCAAGTGCTATGTGTTGATCTCATTCTCAATTCTTAGTACCACATGTTTAGTCCTTTTATTCTCTTTTCACCATTTACCTCTAGTCAAACTTTGAAGGAAAAAAAAAAAAAGTCGTTTCAAGTCTGCTTGGATATCATCCATGTCAATCTAGGATAAGTATTTAGGCTTGGATAGCAAAAACTGCAATAAACATTTAAATCAGCTGCAACTTCTTTCTCTGATTGATTTGGGTATCAATATTGGTCATTTCACAATGCCTTGTACTTTATTCCACTGTCAAATATGACCCAATCAAAAGCCATTAGCCAGAAAGCATCTTTTCAGCTAACAATAACCAGTCTTTCTCAACCAAGCACATTGGACCAAATCCAATTTAATATGTGGAATGTATTATTCAACCTGTCATCGAATGCGATCACTCTTGGCAGGGCAGCTATAGAAATCTAACCAAGTACAACAAACAATGACGTTCCCTCCAGCTTCCTTTTCTGTTTCCTTATCTTCATCTCTTTTGCATCTGTTTCTTGTAGCAAATGGGACACATATTAACGCATTCATGATAGAAGATCTAAAACTATGAATACAATGGTGCATTCACCAAAGAAAAACTTAACCTATGAAAGAATCTGAGCATCGAAATCAAACCCAAATGGCAATGAGCGGAATCAGGGCCTTCAATTAATTGATTAGTGGCCATTGATAAAACTAGTGTGGGAATGTTTCTGATGAATCCATTATGACTGCTTTACTATGTATTCTTCATATCTGTCTTAGAATCCACTTAGTAAGTTTGCATGGAGCACAGGACTCAAGAACTTCCACCTCAAGATTCTTGCGTCCTAGTTTGTAGTTCAGACAGCATTTTTTCCAGATTTAAGCAAACAAAAGGACTTCTCCACAACAATGGAGTCAGTTCACTGATTTGGAATACACCACATCTCCATAATGGGTAATGTTTACAGCCCCAACCAAGACACAGATGCTGTAAAGAATTAAAGAAAAATAATTAAAACTTGGAAAGTACAGCTCACTTCAAAATCCAACCATAAACCCAGAAACAACAGGATAGGCTATTCCCTTTTTCCTTTCCCATTTTTCAGCATCCAAAAGTGTATCGGACTAGTAATGCCCAGTTCCAACTTCATGTAAGTTTCCGTCGTCTTCTGTTTTCTTTGTCATTGTATTTAATTCCAAGACATGCAATCTCAGAAGGATGTCAGAAATCTAAGAGGCTAAGAATTGCAACAGACTCACAAAGTCAAGACAAGATATAGACTAATATCAGAAATGGGGAAAGGCAAAAACAAAACAAACTGCATAGGAAGAGTAAATGGACCTAGTAATTTAATTCAGAAAAGACTACAGGTAAGATCAGTATGATGACTAAATTTCAAAGAAATCAATTCAACAGTATTTATGCTCAATTACGGTTGAACTTTCTTATTGGAGAGCTAGAGGAGATCAGAAATACTGCTAATGATTTTAAGAAAAGTTCAGGTGATTTTAGGTCACCAAAACAAGTATATAGACAAAAAATGATAATTGGATTTGTTTAATTCTTCACCAATATGAAATAACTAGCTCAAATGTTTTCTTAGTGTGCCAACTGCCAAGTCAAGATAAGCTCATAGTTTTGATTGTGTCTCAGCTGTTAAGTGGACTTAATCATAAGAATCAAATTAGCAATGAGGTAATGCATAGGTCCAAACACAAAGAAGCAAGAAGTATAGAAGATCAATGAACTACGATGCATATTACAAAACCAATAGCAGAACTTCCTCCATTACTATCTAGTTACACTTTGAGCAGTGACATGTGGATTAATAAAATTGAATTGAGAAGATATTCCTTTTAGGATGATTATATTGTTTGAGTATTAACAAGTCAAATCAGAAAATATCCTTTTCAGGGTTATGACGTAAGTCCTTAAACTATTTTCCACATCCTTTTTCGAGCATCAATTGATTAACAACTGGCACTTCCTAGATTTTAGGACATCTCAGATAAAGTACCTTCTGGAAGCAATTTTTTAATCAAGCGGATTGTCTACTTCTCAATATGGTACATTCACATTTACGATTATCATTCATTATGTAAATTCTTTCACTAAAAGGAAAATAATTTGACAGGGAAACTTAGTTTAATTAAGCAAACTAAAGTTGATGCTAAATTTAACAGAACCTGTTACGGAAAGATTAAGTCTAGTTTCTCTGAAATGGTAATTTTACTGCAGAGCATAATTTTAATGCTTTTTTTATAGCTGATATATATATCAATGGATCAAATCTCGAGAAAAGGGACAACTTCAGATGATCCATGCCAAAGTATTTCATGAAACAACAAAGTGTTTCATAGAAAATACCAGTTCCATGCAATGTCAATTCATACTTACAGAAGAAAAGAAAATGCCACATGTGCTGGAATCTGAGGTCAACAATGGAGAAGTTGGTGATTTATCTAGCATCCCTGCATTGTAGAGAAAAAGCATAATGAAACAGCATATCACTGAGTAACAGCTTTGATAAAATTATTTTCTTTTAATAAACGATTGAATTCCATATAACAGGCAATATCAAACCTGGATGCTCTAATTTAGTAAAACTGACCCTAAGAACTTTTGTTTCAGTACTTAAGGGACAAGTCAAACAAGACCACCATTTCCCTGTCAGATAAAAGCATAAATCTACTTGTCTGGAGGATCTATTTAATTTATGAATTGAAAATTCACTGTGTAGGGTGTTAAGACCAAGTTTACAATACAGACGTCAGAAGGGTTAATAGTGACCTCATTGAAACTCTGATGTGGAGGTGAATTTACTATATAACACATTACATCTTGCTACAGACATGAGACCATCTACTGAACAAAAAAGGGAAAGCATTAACTACAATCTCAATGTAGATAAGGCATTTAAAGAGCAAATTTACGGAGATATAAGTCAACTGTGAAGTCACCTACTTAAGATTGATGCAAGTGAAGGTATCCACCAATCAACAAAACAACAAAATTATACGTCCTGGTTAACAATGCAACTTCCAATTGGCACAAAAAGAAAAAAAGGAGATCAAATCATTAAGGTTCTGTAAGTTAGTACACCTTTTCTTTACTTCTTATAATAACCTACACATTGTATGCTGTAGCTCGAAGTTTAAGAAATTCTTTGACCATATATAGTCTACTCAGATGTGCCTATTATGTTTGCATCATCGTATCATCCATGGAGCAATGCACAGACATCATTGGATCTCCTAAAGGACAGTCAGATATATCAGGAATAAGAAACTTTAATTGTTTGAACTACTCTGGACTCTGGCAAAGAAAGACTCCCTTAAACTTGACCATGTTCACAGAAGGACCAAATTGATGAGTTGCTAGGTCACTAGCTTAACACATGGTATTTGATAATGACCCAGATTACCCATTATAATCCACGTATTGGCCACATAAGTAACTTTGTGCCCTCCAAACTATGGCCCCAGCACCATCACAAAAAAATCTTTAAATTTCCGACTCCCTACATCAGAAAGTGAGACTGCAGTTAATTCTCGTCTAATATCCATATACAAGTCCATTAGACATAACCCCACCTTGTAAGTATTTCATCAATTTGTTCTTCCCTTGCATCTAATCTGCCACACATACACCATGCTGTTAAGGCAAGTTGAACCACTACACTAAGAACCTTTGGCTTCCAAAATATACGACAAAGCTGAAATGAGTTCAAGATAGTTGGATGGGCAACTACATACTATACTGTGATGGACATGGACCCGATTGACCAGTGATTCTTGTTCACTTATCTGATTTTAAGCCAGTACAAAAATAAATAAATTTACCTTTTTTTTGGGGTAGGTAAAAATAAACTTATGCCTTTTATATTTCCAGAGCATTGACAAGGACTTAACTTAAAAACAAATAACAGAGAACACATGTGAGATGGATGAATTGCCTTTTGGCTTCCCTGTGGCTTCCCTGTGCTGAAACAGGTTCACTTTCAGTGCTTTTACCTAAATATCATACATTTAGATCCTTACCTTTCTAACCCCCTTTAGTCCTATATTTCACAATAGTCTCATTTAATCCCCTAAATTTACCCGTTTCGAAGTTGCACATGATTAACTACAAGATAAAATTATTCATATACACAAGGGTCAAATCATGCTAAATCAAAAGATGGGGACGAAACTATGCATGAATTTACCCATTTTGCAAACAAAAAGGGAAGCAATCTTTCTTGTTTAAACATGAATTTCAACATTTTTTAACTGTTGACGTGTTCCCAATTTTACAATAAAATTATACAAAAATGTGAACCAACCAATGATATTTAACATCCAGAAAACCATACAGGAGTAAGAAAGAAAAAAGCGTAAAACATATAAACTGCCAAACAAAGTGAAAAGTCCCCTACCACCAGCAAATTCTCATTCAGTTTTTAAGGACAAAATTAAGTGTAAATTTAGCACAAAATAAAACCCAATTCACCACAGAAAAAATCAGAGTAAAAACTCAAGACAAATCTCAATGGACATGCCAAACCAATCAACGTGGGTGGGGGAATTTTCTCTAGCTTAGATAAAACGAAGAAAGCAAAAAGGCAAAATTTTCTCAATTTAAATCATATGTGGGATTGCAACGATTTTGACTTTATATTCGAGAGCTTCCAACGCGTAATTTTCAAGAATATTCAAATGATACATAGGTAAAATACATGGCAATAGAGGTCGTACAAGAAAAAGAATAATTAAAAAAAAAAACTTGAGATTTCAGCTTAAGTTGAAGTAATTTGATAGCGCACCTTTTCGACTGGTGGACAGTTGGAAGTTTTCGGTTATGGGAGTCTGCAGAATGCACTTCTCAGTTGAGAGAGTTCGCTATTGAGAAAATGATAAGCTTTGCTCGTCACTGGTGGCAATTTGGCGACGAAACTAACGGTCACACAGATTTCGAGGCGGGTCCCATAAGCGCTTCCATCCTGTGCGGGCGAAATATGGAAAGAAAAGAAAGAAAACACTAAAAATAGGAAAGGAAAATATTCACATTTTGGTTACTATTTTGCCATAATTTAATAAAGTTTGGTTTGTAGCCATTATTTTAGCAATTACGCTCCTTTTGGTATTATTTTTTATATATTTATCTTTTTATTCTTGTAAAATCTACAAAATACTAGTATCTAAAAATGAATCAAACATTTTTTTATTTTGCTTTTTTTTACAAGAACATATTTCAATACACACATACATATGCATTAAAAAATTTTTAGGTAATAACAAATATTAGCAAGGATAACAAAATAATTAATATTTAATAGTTTCTAATAATAATAATAATAAGTAAGACTCATTTGATAAGATGGAGTGAAAGTTGGCAAATTTCTTAGAATAATGTTTAAAAAAAAGTCACACAAATGAGGGAACCGGGTTTGGACGGTGGGGGGAGTTTTTCTTCTTTTTAGGGCCACCACATCTTCCCCAAAACAATTTGTTTTTTCTAAGTTGCAAGGCCACCATACATGACAATTGCACCTTCAGTCCCTTGAGGATTGGAATTGAAAAGGCAGCAAATTTTTTAATTTTTTGAAATGAATAGGCATGTGTAGTGGCCCATAAACAAAACATTATTTTTGAAATGTTAAGCATTTTTGTGAAATTTTATTATAATTATTTGAGCCTATTTAACTACAATTCATGACTGAGGCCACTGAGCTACATGTTCATCTAAATTTCAACAAGAATATGACCTAGAAAATCAAATTTTTTTCTATTTAGTCCTCTAATTTTTTCTTCCCTTTTCTATCTGATTGTACTTATAATTGTTGCATAAATGTAGATTCTTCATATTCAAGAGTGTCATTCACTTATGTAGATGTAGTTTTGTCTTTTTATAATTGTGTTTCTTTCAAAGCAATTGATGAGAAATTATACTTACTATGCTAGCTGTACCTATTTGATCAAATATTACATGGAAACGCATTGATTCAATCTTATAGTCAAGCGTGCAAAGTAAGAAAAATGCACTTTTGAAGAAGGTATTTTAGAATTAATCTTGAGACTAAAGGGCCTCAATATAATGCATTTTAGTAGAGAAACAATTGTAGAAAAGCTAACCAAATAAGTCACTAGCAGTTGAATACAAAGTTAGAATCATTGTCTCTGTTGAAATGATAAGCCAAAGAAAAATACTGTTACAAAATGTAATTTGTAAATTAATCCAAAAATTTCCAAAAAAAAGAAAACTTCTAGTTACGTTAGTCTTCTCAAGTAAAAAGAGTTATTAATCCTAGAAACAAAATACAAAAATTACATTTTATTTTTTGATGATCCACTAAAATATATTCATTAGGATGAAAGTGAATATTATAGCCCCTTGGTTGAAACAGCTAGGTCATGTGCTTTGCCTACAGATGCTCTATCAGCTTTGACAATATAAAGTTTGTTAACAAAGGAAGATCTCCGTTTGGATTAGTTGTTTTTGGGGTTATTTTTCAAAAATATTATTGTAGCATTTGTGATATGAAAAACAATTACTGTAACTGTCTTTGAGGTGTTTTTGAGAGTGTTTTTGGAAAAATTGTTGGCCGTATTTTAAAATTAAAAATTTATTTGGTGGGTTATTTTTTGAGATATTTTTAAAATTAAAATTTATTTGGTGGGTGGCGGTGTTGGATGGTGGTGGTGGTGGGGGTGTGTTAATTTAAAAAACAAATACTCCAAATAAATTAGTCCAAAAATATTTCAAATAAATTTTTAATCTGAAAAATTCCCCAAAAATTGCACCAAATAAATTTTAATTTTAAAATGCACCAAAAAATACCCCAAATAAATTTCTAATTTTAGAATGCCCTAAAAATTACCGCAAACAAATTTTTAATTTTAAAATACCCCAAAAATACCCAAATTAATTTTTAATTTTAAAAATGCCCCAAAAAATTATCACAATAAATTTTTAATTTTAAAAATGCCCAAAAATACCCTAAATAAATTTTTAATTTTAAAAATGCCCAAAAAATTGCACCAAATAAATTTTTAATTTTAAAAATGTCCTAAAAATATGCCAATTTTTTTTTAATTTTAAAAATGCCCCAAAAAATTACTCCAAGTAAATTTTTAATTTTAAAAATACACCAAAAAATACGCAAATTAATTTTTAATTTTAAAAATATCCCAACAATACCCCAAATAAATTTATAATTTTAAAAATTCCCCAAAAAATTACAGTAAATAAATTTTTTTTAATTTTAAAAATGCCCAAAAAATATCCCAAATAAATTTTTAATTTTAAAAATTCCCCAAAAAACCCAAATAAATTTTAATTTTAAAAATTACTCCAAAAATTACCCCAAATAAATTTTTAATTTTAAAAATATACCAAAAAATACCCCCAATTAATTTTTAATTTTAAAAATGCCCCAAAAAACTCCAAATAAATTTTTAATTTTAAAAATTACCCAAATAAATTTTTAATTTTGAAAATACCCCAAAAAAAATTTTAATTTTAAAAATTCCCCATAAACTTTTTTCCAAATAAATTTTTAATTTTAAAAATGCCCTTCTAAATACCCTTAATAAATTTGTAATTTTAAAAATACCCCAAAAAATTAGCCCAAATAAATTTTTAATTTTAAAAATGATCCAAAAATAGCTAAAATAAATCTTTAATTTGGATGGGTGGGGGAGAGGGAGTGGGGCTATGGGGAGGGAAGGGGAGGGTAAGGGAGGAGGGGGAGGGGGAGAAAGAGAGAGGGGGAGGGAGAGACAGAGGGAAGTGGAGGGGGGAGGGAGAGAGGGGGAGAGGAGGTGGTGGTGGGGTTGGCGTGGAAGAAAAAGGAATATTTTTTTTTTATTTTTAACTGTATAAGTTGTTTTTGAAATATTTGTTTGGGTTGGTGTTTTTGGGATTATTTTTTGTTGGTATATTGCTGTAACATTTAGAATGTGAAATACAGTTTTTCAAAAACAACTCTAAAAATAAGGAATCCAAACGGACCCATTATGTTCCTCCAAATAGAGACTACCGTTGAAGGAGCTACAGATGTGTTAGCTAAATATTGTAAAAAGCAAGGGACAATTTGTGGCAATGGTGATAATTGAAGATACAAAATTCAATGATGCAAAAGTCTGTAGCCATCTAACTGCACTGAGACACGCCTAAACTTCTGTCTATAATGGCAAAAAGCACAAGTCCTCTGGATATTTGAATGCAAACTATGATCTTGTGTATCATAAGCAATCCAAGCAAAGGTAACTCTGGTAGAGTTGGGATTTAATTTCAAAAGCACCCTCTATAAGCGCCCTCAGTTGAGTGTCAGAGGGGATGTTGTTACCAAAATCAAATAGGAGATATATGCTTTTATTAGTTCTAATAACACATGGCCTCATGGAGATATTTCCCAGAATCAAATAGGAGATGCATGTTTTTATTAATTCCATTAACACACGTCCTCATGGAGATATTTCTTGCAGAGGTGTTTTGATCACCATCTAGGGAATGATAAGAATAGGCCATGTGATATGACAGATATAGAATTGCATTACCATTGCACTGATGACCTTCCCACATGAGATTGTTCCTAGCCACTCAAATATTTCATCAATTATAGAGTAATAAAATAATTGATTGGACTAGTGCCGTCTCTCTCCACTATGCAAACGATTGCTTAAAGGAACAGGATCTCCGAGGTTAAAATTTAAGAGTTTAATGTAGAAACACTCCATACTCGTTTAGATAAATCACACAAAAGAAACAGATAATCAATTATTTCCATATTGATACCGCCTCCAGACAAAGGGGAATAGCACAACTCCCACATTTAAACAAGAAGTGATTAGTGGGACACGCATCTTGAATGAGGCACCATATAAAAAGCCAAATTTTAGCAGATGTAGGAATAGTTGATATCTTTTTCTAAACATTCTCTAGTTGCGTTTGCCCTGATCTTAGAGTTGAACGTTGATTACCTAACTTAATCATATAGCAACGAGATATCTCCAGTGTCCAATATCTATAATCCATTCCTTGAGTATGTGAAATATGTATAGATCTTGCAGGAAAATTCCTCAATAATGGAATCCTCCATTGTCTATTTGCATGAATAAGGTCAGACACCTTTAGTTGCAGATCGTTATTAAATAGTATATTGCTCAAAAGAAGATTTTGACTTCCCAAAATCCAATTATTTTTAATAGAGATAGATTTACCGTTCAGAACGTGCTACTTTAGGCCCATCCTAATGACATTCCTTTCCCTGAGAACTTCTCCAGAACAATTTGCTAGTGGAATTACAAAAATGAAACCTTTCCCTTGGTGATACTTTGCTACCAAAAAGTGGATGAGAAAAGAATTTGATTCTGAAATAATTCTCTAGGTCATTTTCGTGACTAGTGCTTTGTTAAACTCCTCAGTAGATCTTAGTCACAACTCTAGCCCCTAGAATTTTGATTGACATAAAGTATCTCAAGATTTCTAATGGATATGTGACAATCCTACCTCCCCTAAGGCAGACTAGAGGGTTCGGTGGACCGCCTGCCCAACTCTCATCGAGACTTACTACAGTTTCTCAATTAGATTACAGATCTCAATTAATTACAGTTCAAGATTTCTAAAATAATAATTACATTTCCAACTAGTCCAAATACACCAAAAGTACAACAGTCCATGATTACAAAAAGTACAACAGATAATCTGGCCAGTCACACTAAGAAAGATCACTACACATGCTCTCCTTCATCTCGAACCCTATGGAGGGAAAATAAAATATCTTGGAATGACCAAGAAACTCAGTGAGGTCCAAGAAAATCATGCAACATACAAACCAAGTTGCACATATAATCTATATAACAATCAAGAAGGTACAATTAATAACATTTCACATAGAGCAAACAAGTAACACACAATGAAAGGATACAGGTGGGAGCGGACTCTAGAGGTGACTCTCGCCCTAACGAACGTAACACTTAGTTCCGACAGCCCTCATTCAATACTTTAGATGCTAAGGCAGACTCGAGAGGTGGCTCCCACCCTAACGGAAGTAGCACTTAGTTCCGACAGCCCTCATTCAATAATTTAGGTACTGACGCAGACTCTAGAGGTGGCTCCTGCCCTAACGAATGTAGCACTTAGCTCCGGCAGCCCTCATTCAATACTTTAGGTACTGACGCTGACTCTAGAGATGGCTTCCACCTTAAGGGACGTAGCACTTAACTCCGACAGCCCTCATTCAATACTTTAGGTACTGACGTGGACTTTAGAGGTGGCTCCCACCCTAACGGACATAGTACTTACCCCTAGCAGCCCTCATTCAATACTTTACATACTGATGTGGATTCCAGAGGTGGCTCCCGCCCTAACGAAAGTAGCACTTAGCTCCAGCAGCCCTCTTTCAATACTTTAGATACTGACGTGGACTCTAGAGGCGGCTCCCGCCCTAACAGACATAGCATTTAGCTCCGGCAACCCTCATTCAATCCTTTAGGTATTGATGCTGACTCTAGAGATGGCTTCCGCCTTAATAGACGTAGCACTTAGCTTCGACAGCCCTCATTCAATACTTTAGATACTAACGCGGACTTTACAGGTGGCTTCCGCCCTAACGAACATAGCACTTAGTTCCAGCGACCCCCATTCAGTACTTTAGATACTCACGCAGACTCTAGAGGCGGCCCCTACCCTAACAGACATAGCACTTAGCTCCGGTAGCCCTCATTAGATAGCAATCAATCAATCAAGTCATGACAATCAATCAATCAAGTAATAACAATCAATCAAGCTCATAGGCAATAACTCAATCCAAAGAATGCAAGCGCAATACAGTAAATGCTTGCCGTCACAAGATCATGTCAAATTCAAGCAATTCAATCATATCACGTCGAGTACAAGTAAACATGCAATTAAACACTTACAACACTCTCAAATCATTTCACTTGAAAATAATGGAAACCATTTCTAAGAAAGGAAATAAACCTTTTCAACTATAAAGAGATTTGGGGCACTCACTAACGGTTTATATCATATTCATTTAGATAACATCTAAGCAACAAATCACACTTCGCTTAATCAACTTAAATGCACTTATAAATCATTTCAAAAGTAAACCAAATTGTTATACTTGTAAACCAATGCCAGTCAATAGTAAATTAGTAGTAAAATATTTCCCAAATGATTTCCTTGAAACAGTGGTAACACAAAAGTGTCATAGGGGAACATTTCCTTTAAAACAAGTTAGAACAAAACAGTTATAAAACTGTCAGTTGGAAAGAGTTTGGAACACTCACCAATTAACACGTAGACAATAGGCAAAACCTTAAACTTCCAAGGTAGGCTTACCCTCAAGGTCACCTTGATCACCTGGGTCAAGAATAACCATTAAAACTAAGGGTATATAAGTCTAAGGGTATAAGTCAAGTTTGTCTCAAGTATCGTAGTTCATGTCACAGCTCATAACTAAGGGTTTATAAGTATAAAATGGACGTGGTTTATACCATTGAAAACTAGATTTAAAATGCTAAAAATTGTTGAAGACATCATTTGCAAATTCAATTCACAAAATAGTTTAAATTTCGTGACAACTCGTTGCAGCTATAGGATTGGAGAAATAATAGTTTTTAAAATCAGCCAATTTTGCCGGTTGCTGCAATTTATAGAAAATGAAACAGAGTAAGAATTTTATACCTTTAGAAAGCCCTTTGAGTCTAGTTTCAAATTCCACAAACGGCACTTGATTTTGACCCTCATACACCAAGTTATGACAGTTTTATGAAGGTCGGTTTAGGTGTATTGATTTTTCCAAAATTCCAGCAACCAAGGTAATAAAACTTCCTCTTTTCACTACTTTTCAAGCACAATTTTAATCCACTCACCCACAAGTCAAAGTCCAACATTCAGCAAGCTTCTTGAGTAAAACTTAGCCAAATTTTACCATAAAATTGAAGATAAAAGCTGGAAAAATTGAGCAAAAATCCGGCCAACAAACCCTCATTTTTCACCAAAGATCCTTCTTCAAAAATTTCCATCCAAATGACATAACTTTCAAGAAATTTTTGGTACACTTATAGATCAACATATTGCAAGTCAAATAGCATGAGAATAGTGGCCACAAAATTTGAAAATAAAGCTAGAAATAAGCAAGAGAAAACCAGCAACCTTCTAGTTATTTTTCCTCCAAAATTTTCCAACAATTTCTCCAAATCAAATATAACATTTACCCATAACAACAACCATAAAATGTAATAAATTCCCCAAGGCATCTACCTAAAAGGCTTCCTCAAGTCTGCTACCTATAGGTTGGATCTTTAACACATCCAATCTTTAATTTTTGCCAAAACTTCTTAGATCTACTAAAGTAAATGCAAGATTCACAAGGGAGAACTTTTACCTTCCTCTAAGCTACACACCCACAAGTACAAGTTCAAGAATATTTGAAATCTTCCACCTCCCAAGCTCTTACACCAAGCTTAAAGTTGCTCCAAGATATGACTTCAAGTGGGAAAGATTGGGTTACAAGATCGGAGCCAAGAAGATGGAGTTTTCCCTTCCTATTTTTCCTTGAAGAGTTTGGCCAAGGGAGAGAGAGAAGAGTGGAAGAAAAAGTGAAAGCAAAGAGAGAGAAAGTGGAGAGGGAAAGGTTTTGGAAGAATGAAAGAGTTTGTGGTGGAAAAATGGCTTTTAAAGTCAACCTTGAATAGTGTCCGACGCAACACCACTAACTCAACTTTTTCACCTTCTATGAAATTTCCCTCCAAAACATTTCTCGTACCCTAATTGCCCCCCTTAACTCCTGCACGACACTCCACTTCCTCGCTAATTAATTGCGTCAAATTCTAATCTACGTGACTTAGCAAATAAATTAGTAAACGAGATGAGTCGATAAAATATATGCGTGAGTGATGAAATAAAATGATATGTCGATGTAGTTTAAAATAAAATGAGAGAGAGTAAAGTAAAAATGAAATGAAATAAAATAAAATAATATAAAGTGTAATAAAATAAAATAAAAATAATTTTTTTTATGGGTCATTACATCCTCTTCCCCTTAAAAGTATTTCGTCCTCAAAATTCATACCTTGGCTAGGAAATAACTCTGGGTACTTCTTTCGAATTTCCTCTTTTACTTCCCACGTTGCTCCCTCCAATCTATGATTCTTCCATAAAACCTTTACTAGTGGAATTTACTTATTTCTCAACTTCTTCATTTTCCGATCCAACAGCTTTATAGGTTTCTCCTCATAGGATAAAGTCTCATCAATCTCTATATCCTCTGCCTGAAGTATATGGGATGGATCTGAGTGGTACTTCTTAAGGTATGAAACATGGAGCACATTGTGGATTCTAGATAAATTCGGCGGTAACTTCAACTTATAGGCCACACTCCCAATGCGTTGAAGGATCTTAAAAGGTCCCACAAATCTCAGTTGTAACTTTTTCTCTCTTCCCGACATTAAACTTGCTTTCAAAGAAGTAATTCTAAGGAATACTTAATCTCCAACTTCGAACTCCAAATCCTTTCCACCAGTAGAGACACTTCAAATCTTGATACATCTTATTACCTCCAGGATGCACTGTATACTTGGAACGGTGAATCTCTTCCAATATTTCTTTCCTAAGCTTCTCATCCTTCAATACCACTATTCGATTTCGATGTTTAAGAACTCCATCTACTTCTAAAATAAAATCTCGTGCTTTCCCCTTTTGAACCTTCTCTATCCACTTTTGCACTTACGAATCTTTCTTCTGCACCTCCTTAATATGGTCCAGTAGAGTAGACTTCACAATGATATTCCCTAGAACAACCTTTTTCTGATCAAGGCGAGAATTCCACACACTAACCTCTTCTAACATGTTCCATTCCTTTACCATCAATCCAGCCACTTGAACCTTACAACTTAAAGCATCAGTCACCATATTGGCTTTTCCTATGTAATAGTTAATTGTGCAATTGTAGTCCTCTAAGAATTCAATCTACCTACACTGTCTCAAAATTCAACTCCTTCTGAGATAATAGGTACTTAACACTCTTATGGTTAGTGTGAACCTCAAACGTCACCCCATACAGGTAATGTCCACACTTACACAAGGTAAAGACTACCATAACTAACTCCAAACCGTGGGTTGGATAATTCCGATTATGAGATTTTAACTTTCGAGAAGCATACGCAATAACCCTATTAATCTTTCAAAACGTTTAGAAAGAAACTTCAAGTAATAAGTAACTTCAAAAATCACATCCAGTTCCATACAAATGTATACAAATATCAAAACACTAAATGATAGACCTTAAACTCAATAATATCTTATCGCAGTCCCTATGTCGGAGTTAGTAGACCCATAAAACTTTCAAAACTTTGCTAATCCACTAATCATAACTTACTCCTATCATTTCAAACCTTACATCAGATACAATAAGGCTCTTGGGTTCATTCCTTTCCAACAAAGATAAAGTATAGCTTTGTATATCAAAAATCAAAATGTTCGAACTTTTAAGAAGAGGGTGTAAGATTATTAGAAAAACTCTTGCAAGAATGAATTTTTGCATTCTTGGTTGTTTGTAAAAAACACTCTTATTTAACTTTAAATTGAAAAGGGTAAGATGGTAAGAACATAAAAGGCTTGGTTAAAACATTTTTTTTATAAAGGAAATCACTCTAATAACTGAAGTTTCACAAGAACATCGTAAAGAAGAAATATCCAAATAACTTAAGAAAGAAAAACAAGGTTGCAAATACTAAATTGCTTCCAAAACACGTTTATATCAAATCTAAATATCAATATCTAGAAAAGCGAAAAAAATACAATATTGAATTGAAAACTTTTGAGTTCCTTCTTTGAGTTAAACTTCACACGTAATAGATAAAACTGGAGTATGAGGTCTAAACATGGAACACTAAGTATTTTCTCCAAATTCAAGTACAACAGGTTCCATTGTCAAAAGTAGATTAAATTTCTTCCCATAATCTATTTAGCTTATATCTAAAATTCAAAGAACCATTTTACATTCCCTTGATTCATGGATCATTGAACCTTAACTACTAATTGTAGGACAAAGTCCTTCACCATCAGGCGAATAAAAGTTTACAACTCTTAAACCCTGATTGTCTTTACAGACACAACTTTGTTCAAGTATAGATCGAATACCAAGTCATCATTACAAATATAGTCGTCTCATGAACTAAAGCGAACCACCAATTTACTTTACAACCTAAACGTGACTAACTCACATCATGAGCAGACACCAATGTATTCAGCATATATCTTTAAACCGTACTCCTATACTATCTATGTGCTTAACGTCATCCTCCAGTTTCCATTTCTCGCACAAGTCTAAGGCAATATAGGTATAAAAGAGCGAGGATCACGTAATTATAGATGCAATGCTAGTTAATCATAATCCAAAATACAATTATCAGATTTCACAAGATTAATGTATGTGATCACAATGAATACAAGTAATCATATAACAAGTTCAAATATATCAGAAATTAAGCAAGTCTGTAGTGCTAGCACAATACACATTCAAGACAAGTATCAAATTTCAAATCAAGTCACTATAGATAGAAACCCTAACCAGGGTTTTACTAGCCTAGGCCATGACAATCCTCAGAATTCCAATTTCTTCAATTTGTTCAGCCTTAGATTCAACAATCAGATCTTCCATGTCATAACCTTTACCAATACACTTTATTAAACTTTAGCCTCTCCATTTTATCCATTAGTTGTCTTTCCTTTTTTGTCAATGCAGTTTTTAGAATCCTAGAACTATTCATGAAATCATTGGTCCACTCTTGTTCCCCGATCACAATAACTTCAAGCTCTCGGTTGTGATCACTTTAGATCCTCAATGTCCCCTCAGTCCTTGTATCTGGAGATAAGCTCTCTCCTTAAAATCCAGGAATTTCATTTACAAACTCCAAAATAAGCTTTTGAAAACATAAGAAGAGCGATTGAAGTAACAAAATCTCATCAAGTTCAAGATTTACATTACTAGAATGCAAGTTCATAGTTCCTCCAAAAACTCAAAAGTTTCTTGTCCAAAATATAGGCAAATTTATGTACAAGAATATATCAGTTTACAATTGGAAAAATTCAGTTATCCGTCATACAAAAAAATCCAGCAAAACTCACCAATTTCTATTTTAAAATCTAGTGGAATTTACATACATGTAAAGATTGACATGTTATAAAGTATTTGGAGCACATATGTGTCATTTCCAACTATCATTGTAAACATAAAACTAGTACATCTCAATTTTCTTTTTAACTTCAGAACGGGAAATTTTCCAGCAGGTAAATAGGTGGAAAAATGCATTTAGTTCCTTTGAAAACTCTTTTATTTTGGTTCAAAATCATCATATAAGAAGTTAATTTGCAATCCTCTGCTTCTCATCTCCTATAGTTTATTCCTTCCATTCCTACAAGTACAATGATAGTTCAAGTCTTACTCAGTCTTTCACTACTAATCTTTCACATAATGTTTCACTTCAATACAACATTATATAATTCCTCAATTTTGTCTTTCCACCATCATATTGTAAGTAACTCTCAAGCAATTCAAGCGAATCTCACAGTCCGGCATCCTAAACTTGAAACCTAGGATACACTACAATGATCTGAAACCTAAAACTCTGATACCAACAATAACAGCCCCACATCCCCCTAAAGCGGACCAGAAGGTTTGGTGGACCATCTGCCCAACTCTCACCGGGACTCACTACAGTTCCTCAATCAGATTACAGATCTCAATTAATTACCATTCAAGATTACCAAAATAATAATTACTTTTCCAACTAGTCCAAATACACCAAAAGTACAACAGTCCAAGATTACAAATAATAAAAGAGATAATCCGGCCAGTCACACTAAGAAAGAACACTACATATGCTTTCTTTCATCTTGAACCTTATGGAGGGAAAATAAAATATTTTGGAGTGAGCAAGAAGCTCAGTGAGGTCTAAGAAAATCATGCAACATACAAGCCAAGTTGCACATACAATCTATATAACAATCAAGAAGGTACAATTAATAACATTTCACATAGAACAAACAAGTAACACATAATGAAAGGATATAGGTGGACACGGACTTTAGAGGTGGCTCTCGCCCTAACGAATGTAATACTTAGTTTCGACAGCGCTCATTCAATACTTTAGGTACCAAGGCGGACTCTAGAGGTGACTCTCACCTTAACGGACGTAGCACTTAACTCCGGCAGCCCTTGTTCAATACTTTAGGTACTGACACAGACCTTAGACGTGCCTCCTGCACTAACGGAAGTAGCACTTAGTTCCAACAGCCCTCATTCAATATTTTAGATATTGACGTGGACTCTAGAGGTGGCTCCCACCCTAATGGACGTAGCACTTAGCTCCAGCAGCTCTCATTCAATACTTTAGGTATTGACGTGAACTCTAGAGGTGGCTCCCGCCCTAGCGGATGTAGCACTTAGCTCCGGCACCTCTCATTCAATACTTTAGGTATTGACATGAACTTTAGAGGTGGCTTCCACCCTAACGGATGTAGCACTTAGGTTTGACGGCCCTCATTCAATACTTTAGGCACTGACATTGACTCTAGAGGTGACTCCCACCCTAACGGATATAACACTTAACTCCGGTAGCCCTCATTCAGTACTTTAGGTACCGACGCGGAATCTAGAGGTGACTCCCGCCCTAACGGACATAGCACTTAACTCCGGTAGCCCTCATTCAGTACTTTAGGTACTGACGCGGAATCTAGAGGTGGCTCCTGCCCTAACAGACGTAGCACTTAGATCCGGCTGCTCTCATTCAATACTTTAGGTATTGACACGGACTCTAGAGGTGGCTCCTACCCTAACAGACGTAGTACTTAGCTCCGGTATCCCTCATTCAATACTTTAGGTACTGATGCAGACTTTGGAGGTGGCTCCCACCCTAACGAACATGGCATTTAGATTCGGCAGCCCTCATTTATTACCAATCAATCAATCAAGCCATGACAATCGATTAATCAAATGATAATGATCAATCAAGTTTAATAAGGCAATAACTCAATCCAAAGAATGCAAACGTGATGAAGTACATGCTTGCCGTGACAAGATCATGTCGAATTCAGGCAATTCAATCATATCACGTCGAGTACAAGTAAACATGCACTAAAACACTCACAACACCCTCAAATCATTTCACTTGAAAATAATGGAAACCGTCTCCGGTAGGAACAGAAATAAACCTTTTCAATTATAATGAGATTTGGGGCACTCACTGACGATTTATATCACATTCATTTAGATAACATCTAAGCACCAAATCATATTTCACTTAATCAACTTAAATGCACTTATAAATCATTTCAAAAGAAAACCAAATCATTGCACTTATAAATCATTTCAAAAGTAAACCAAATTAACAAGTAGACAATAGGCAAATCCTTAAACTTCCAAGGTTGGCTCGTCCTCAAGGTCACCTTGATCACTTAGGCCAAGAATAACCATTAAAACTATCCATTCCAACTGTGGTGAGCGACTAAAACCTACTTCTCTTGCGTCGCTTAAACTTTCCAATTTTGTCTCAAGCATCGTAGTTCCTTTCACAGCTCATAACTAAGGCTATATAAGTCCAAAATAGGCGTGGTTTATACCATTGGAAACTAGATTCAAAAAGCTAAAAATTGTTAGAAGACATCATTTGCAAATTCAATTCATAAAATAGTTTAAATTTCATGACAACTCGCTGCAGCTATAGGATTGCAGAAATAACAATTTTTAAAATCAGCCAAAATTTCTGGCTTACTGTGATTTATAGAAAATGAACCAGAGTAAGAATTTTATATTTTTGGAAAGCCCTTTGAGTCTAGTTTCAAACGCCACAAACAGCACTTGATTTTGACCCTCGTACACCAAGTTATGACAGTTTTACAAAGGCTGGTTTAGGTGTACTGATTTTTCCAAAATTCCAACAACCAAGATAATAAAACTTCCTTTCTTTCACTATTTGCAAGCACAATTTTAATCAACTCACCCACAACTCAAATTCCAATATTCAACAAGACTTCTTGAGTAAAACTTAGCCAAAATTTACTATAAAAATTGAAGATAAAAGCTGAAAAAATGGAGCAAAAATCCGGCCAACAAACCCTCATTTTTCACCAAAGATCCTTCTTCAAAAATTTCCATCCAAATGACATAACTTTCAAGAGATTTTTGGCACATTCATATATTAACATATTGCAAGTCAAATAGCATGATAATAGTGGCCACAAAATCCAGAAACAAAGCTAGAAATGAGCAAGAGAAAACCGGCAACCTTCTAGTTATTTTTCCTCTAAAATTTTCCAATAATTTCTCCAACTCAAATATAACATTTACCCATAACAACAACCATAAAATGAAATAAATTTCTCAAGGAATCTACCTAAAAGGCCTCCTCAAGTCCGTTACCTAAAGGTTGGATCTTTAACACACCCAACTTTTGATTTTTGCCAAAACTTCTTAGATCTATTTAGATCTACTAAAGTAACTGCAAGATTCACAAGGGAGAACTTTTACCTTCCTCCAAGCTACACACCCACAAGTACAAGATCAAGAATCTTTGAAATCTTCCACCTCCTAACCTCCTATACCAAGGTTGAAGTTGCTCCAAGATGTGACTTGAAGTGGGGAAGATTGGGTTGCAAGATCGGAGCCAAGAAAATGGAGTTTTCCCTTCATATTTTTCCTTGAAAAGTTTGGCCAAGGGAGAGAGAGAAGAGAGGAAGAAAAAGTGGAAGAAAAGAGAGAGAAAGTGGAGAGAGAAAGGTCTTGGAAGAATGAAATAGTTTGTGGTGGAAAAATGGCTTTTAAAGTCAACCATGAAATGTGTCCAATGCAACACCACTAACTCAACTTTTTCACCTTCTACTAAATATCCCTCCAAGAAATTTCTTGTACTCTAATTGCCTCCCTTAACTCCTGCACGACACTCCAAATCGCGTCAAATTTTAGTCTACGTGACTTGGCAAATAAATTAGTAAACGAGACGAGTCGATAAAATATATGCGTGAGTGATGAAATAAAATGATATGTTGATGCAGTTTAAAATAAAATGAGAGAGACTAAAGTAAAAATGAAATAAAATAAAATAATATAAAGTGTAAATAAAATAAAATAAAAATAATTTTTTACGGGTCCTTACAGGATACTTCTCCCTCTAGCATCTACCATCTAAATACACCGAGCAATATTGCTATCAATACTCCTTGCTACTAACTTGGGGATATGGAATATGGACAAAACATACAATCTAAAGAAGATAGAATTGACTTTCAAAGCACAATGATAGACAAAGAAGAGGGTTGCCGTGTGGAGACCTTAGAGATTATTTGATTCCTAAGGTCAAAAAAAGGGTAGGTTTTAAATTACAAAAAATTAAATTCAAGACCTAAATACCTACCAAAAGTAGTAACTGAATTCACAGATAGCAGTCAACAAATGATATTGGACATCTCTTGTGTCATAGTAGGACTAAGGAAAAGGGTAGATTTGGGTAGATTTGGCAATATCTTATACAGAGCCCTGAGTAAAATCATCCAATACTTATTTGATATTAATAGCCACTGCATCAGTGCATTTGAAAAAGATCATGGCATCATCAGCAACCCTCAAATATGAGATATGCAGGCACATCTCTACCAATAGAAATTGGAGGTCCTACAAATTTTGTTCTGGAATGGAGGACAATGTAAGGAAATAGCTTCCTGACATAGGGTGAAAAGATAAGGAGATAATGGACATCCTAATCACAAGCTTCTAGAAGGCTGGAATTTTGAAAATAGCCATCCATTAATCCTGATAGAAAATGATACAATTATGACACACTGCATGACTAAGTTAATCTATTGGTTCGAAAAAATCATCTTATAAAGCATAGCTCATAAATAACCCCAAGAAACCCGGATCATAAGATTTGCTCATATCCACCTTTAAGGCCGCATATGCCACTTTTCCTTTCTCTTTCTTCTAAACAGATTCCATCACTTCACGAGCAATTAGCACATTATACAAAATTAATCAACCTGGTGCAAAACCATTCTAATTAGAAGAGATTAATTTAGAGATGAGAGAATGGAATCAATTATTAAGGACCTTGGCAATGATCTGGTAAACAATATTACATAAATTTACGGGTTTAAAATCCATAACTTTCACAGGATGTGGAACTTAGGAATAAGAACTATGTAATTATGGTTTCAATTTTCATCCAGGGATCCATGATTAAAGAAATGAAGCATAGAATTAGTTACCACATCTCTTTTCTCGAAAATGGTACAATTAATTTATTTTTATCCTTACCTATCAGTGAGTAAGAAATATGATCCAACAACTTTGAGAAATGCACTTCATGATTATCGTCTCTATTATTCCATGCAGGAAATTGGTATAATTCACTAGAATAATTGATAAAATTGTTCCTTATAACCTCTTCATCTATGAACCAGCAACCATTAGCATCTTGAATGTCAAAAATAAAATTCTTGACTTTTAGCCTAGCAGCCCATTTATGCAAAAAACCTTGTATTGGTGTCATTATTTAACTGCCAATAAATATTTGCTTGTTATTTCCAATAGTCATCTATGCATTATAGAAGAAGTCTAGATGGTCTTGGAGCAAATAATTCGAGTGTACAACATGTGCATTATGTAGATTCCTCTGTACAAATCCCAAATACTTTTGTGTTTTTTAGATTTTAAAGTCTATCTGATTATATGCTTTCTTATTCCAATTAAATAGATGATTGGTGATGTGTTAGAGTAGAATTGAGATATTTGTCATTTGACCTTCCAACATATTAGCAGATAGCGACTCTGTAGAGCTCTAAATTCCCTGTATAATTGACTGCACATCATTCCCTCGGACCTAAAAAGTTTCAAATTGAGATACTTGTCATTTGACCTTCCAACATATTAGCAGATAGTGACCTGTAGAGCTCCAAATTCCCTGTATAATTGACTGCACATCATTACCTCGGACCTAAAAAGCTTCAAAACTTTTT
The DNA here is from genome assembly GCA_013103745.1 of Gardenia jasminoides. NCBI lineage: Eukaryota > Viridiplantae > Streptophyta > Magnoliopsida > Gentianales > Rubiaceae > Gardenia > Gardenia jasminoides. The sequence goes on along the minus strand of CM023102.1, from coordinate 24,819,106 downwards.
ATTACAGAATATATTTTTCGATCAAATTTTATATCCAAAATCATTGGCCCATGATCAGCTCTCATAATTGGTAAATTTCTAAGCAATGCATATTGAAAAACTCGAAACCATTCTGCGTTAACAAATAGATGATCAAAATGCTCATAAGCTACTTCATCGTCACTCCTTTTGTTGGTCCAAATATATCATGTCCCAACATCAACTAATTCATTCAAATGCAGTGTATGCAATAAATTTGGAGAACTTATGCTCCATAAATTCTAGAAAACTAAGAGCTTAACTTATCATGTTCTACTAGGAATTTATTAAAATCACCCATAATAGCATATGAAATTGATTCGAAGTTATACTATGACAATGAAGTTTAGATGACCATAAATCAAAAAAGAATCTAGGAGAAATCTCTTATCTCCAAGACCTCAAGACAATAGATGTGAGCATTTTTAACCAAAATATTACTAAAAATAGCAAAGTTCCATGTCAAACATAGTCCGCCTCTTGTGTTGAGAGGAGATACAAAATCTAAATGTGAGAAAAAAGATGATTCAAACCACTTATACAACTTAGACGCATTAGCCCTAGTTTCCATTAAAAAACAAAATGTTTAGATTAAGGAAACGGGCTAATTGATTATTCATTCAAATTGTAAGGGGTTGACTCATGCCCCTACAATTCCGGCTAAGCAATCTCATATCGAAAGTGGTAGCTAATGAGGGATAGCCACCTCAACCCTATTCAATAAAGACGAATCAACATCAATAAGGACCTGAGTTAGAACATCAGCAAATTGAGTCACAAAGATGTTCACGTCAATTAGTAACTAATATTTTTCTCATCCATTATCCCACATGATTCTGAATTTAGCTTCATAAGATGAAGAATCAGTCAAATCCTAAACCAGGCACCTTCTTTGGTATCTAGTCAATTGGAGTTCTTGCTGAAATCTACATTATTTCTTGCCCAATAATCATGACTTACATGTAGCTTGGCTAATACCGCACTTAATAGTTTATACATGTACATTGAATCCTTGCTAGAAGCAATTTGAATCAGTAGAAAAGCTTGAGCCATCCGAAGGGAAATATAATGATGATTTGTCCTTCACTTCTTGCACATCATTGATAGTCACAACTTGAACCCTATGTTGATAATATGTATTAGAGAATTGCACCTCTTCTGCCTTCTCTAAAATCTCATTATTCACTCATTCCTCTTCCTTGCATATGAGGTATGGCAAGTATATTTTGTGAAAACTTTTGGCAACCAGTTTTTCTATTAGAATTTGTAGACGACCATTGGGAGATCAAAGAATGTTATCTCAGGATATGATGGTCTGATAATAAGTTAATCAAGCACTGCTAAGGGTTTGCCTTGAGATTGAATGCCTACATACAAAGAAGAGCTAGGAGACAAATGAGAATTCAAAATAGACTGATTACTAGGCTGTGTAGGGTAGCCATTAGATAAATATTCAATTTGAGTTGTCCAAAACTTATCCCACTCTAAGATTAGTATTGTTGGCTAATAAAAGCAATGAGTTAGCATAAGAGATTGAGCACACAGTAGCTGCATTATCATCTATTTAGTTCAATAGCAAATATGGAGTAAAGGAAGGGCCACATCTGCATGTATCAACTCTTTCTCTTAGTGCACTTCATAATCATCTTCTACAAAACTTCTTTTGGAGAAACCTAAGACTTCGAGAAACAATATCTAACAGTTAGATCCTACTTTGACGTGCTGGATGAGTGACTCATTATGTTTTATGAGTATTGAAGAATAGGAAGATATGTTGATAGTATGAAGGGGTTAGGCAGATTTATATCATCACAATCTAGCCTATCTAGAGAATTTAATTGAGAGGTGGATGAGACATCCAATAAATATGAAGCACCTGAATCTTCTAGGAGATATATATCCAACCCAAAAGTAAATACATTTGTAAAGGGTGCAAACACCCCTAGTTCCCCCTTCACCAATATTTTATTGGTCAAAAACCCTAATATGGAGTTTAATAAAGATGGTATAGGTTTAGATAGGGGAGTTATTGCTTACAATTGTGATCCTTGCCAGATTTGCCAATCAATTTTCGGCACTTGTTCTTCATTGGTATAATTAGAGATCACCAAGCACCTGCAGTTCTCTACCTAGTTTTCCTCCACTTGATTTGCTTCCATAGGAACATCTGAATTAGAAGGATAGTTATTTGAAATCTCCATCTGATTCTAGTTGCTGTAATACACTTAAATCTCTTCAAGGGGAATTTCAATAGTGTGAAAAAACTTAAATCCTTCAAAAATATGAAAATCATTAGGACTCTAATCCCCTCTCTAAAACAATTGTGTAACTGCGTCTAGTATAATGGTGGTTCTAAGAGTGGATAATATGGAAAAGCATGAATAAAACTTGGAAATAACTCCTCCTCTTTAACTAACCAAAACCAATAACCTAGTCATTCAACAACTTCAAGTGACTAGGAATCAATGAAATGTTTTAGTGTTTCCTCGTCTCTATAAAAGCGTAGATTAAGGAATGTCTTTCATGCCAATATTTTATGCAAACCTTACATCTAGAGGGTAAAACATGGTAGAAACCCCCTAAAAGAGATTTATCCATTGGAACCCAAACACGTGCACAAAAAAACACCAAATTATGAGGATAGTGATCAAAGTAGTCAACTTCTGCACCAGGACCTACTACAGATGCTAAGATCTTCCCACACTCATAATTATTAAATTCCAATGAAAGACCATATAGATGTACCCAAAGCAAGACATATGTGATGTTAAAAGTATACAAAGCCTCATTAGGCAACCATACAATGCAAGAAGGGCCCAATGAATTGAGAAAGAACTATAATACAGGATAAATAGTAAATCCTTCATGGAATGAAACCAAAATATAAGAAAATATCTGTCACAATAAAGACATCCATCTGGACATTCCAATGACTTTGGACATACTTCAGCATGATAGGAAGGATTTAATATCTATAGTATACTAAATACCCAATAAGGCAAAATTCAACCTGGAGATATAGTGCTGGAGATTGGAAAAATAGATATCCACCAGTGGGTCTGACCGATACAACCGTAAATGATTGTTAATGAAGAGAATAGTAGGGGAAACATCTTTTCTTTCCTCTGAGTAGTCACTTGTAACATAACTACAGATGATTGGCAGTAAGGGAATAGCAGAAGAAACCTTTGTCCTTTCCTTTGAATAGTCATTTCAATATTCTAAGTCACTACTTTTTGATTAAGAAGTCTGACAAAATCTCCCTTGGGGATTCATAAGGTATTAAAAAAGAGAGAAGGATCATGAAATTGCTAGTAGTCAACACCTGGGATTGTTAGCAAAAAAATGAAAGTTCAGAACGAGGGGAATATTATGCCAGAGAAAAGCAGAGAAGACCAATGGGTTGAAACCAAGTGGAAGCATCCAAAATGCCATCCACTGGGCCCGATCTGCATACCAAATTACTGTTGTCCATATACATAGAGCTTGTACCTACTACCAAGTATCTGTAAATTTATCGAGCCAATCTTACACTTGTTGCCATAACTATTCCCCATACCCTACCCAAGACTAGGCATCTTCATATAATCCGACCAGATGGCATCACTTCCTATCCCTTCATTTGGGTCAAATATCTCGTCTATAATGCCCATCTGTGCAAGTTGCTGCTTCCTACCTCGATTAAGCAGTCTCGACCGCCTACCCAACATATTGTTTGAATTACCACTAGTCAGGCTCATGAATAATTTCTACTTTAGGACAGATGGCCTAATCAGCATTCGGGGAAGAAGATATTTCTTCACACAGTGACTTCCTATTTTCTGGCATAATAACAGTGACAATGGTTGCCATTGCATCCATTGTATTCGCATATATCACATTCATTCCCTGTTCTAGTTGCACGAATATTAATAATATCACAAACTTTATGTCATTCATCCACAGTTCCTCCTGTACCTCTTTACTGCATATCCCCTACTCTCCAACTATGCAATAGTCACTAATTCCCTATTTGTGAGTAGATATCTACTCTACGAAATTCAAATTCAAAATTCGAATCTCATATGACACACACAATGCTGTCACATGGTAGGCCAAGCAACCACAGGGCAACCAGTGGCATGATGCCACGTGGTAAAAGGACGCAATGGCACAGGCACGTGGAATAGAAGGAGGCCCACTCTGTGAGCCCATCACTCATTAACTCCTCGAGTTAATCCTAGCCATCCACCTATATTGGTTAGAGTTCAAGTATCCCCTCCATCCACCATATATGTGGCAGTGGCAGCTCCAAGCGTTTTAGTAAAATTATATAAGATGCTTGGGGTGTTTTAAGCACTATTTACTCAACCCATTCTACCCAATACTGGGGATACTTTGCAATTGGTTTAGGTAACATCCTCAGGTTGGCTACAATTCTACCATGCCAACACCTTCTTCCTTTTTTATCAACTCAAAGAATATTTTCCTTACATACCTTATGATACGATCTTTTGCCCTATTTCAGACGAAACCCGTAACATGACAAGCTCACAGGATCTAGACGATTTCACCACGGTTTGGCAGCGGAATATCAACTTGATCAAGGGCGACTCGAGACCAAAGTTGATAGTAGAAGACACCACAATCAACGCATTCTTGATTGATAAAGTCTTTTTTTGAACACCTAGAAAACGTCTAAGGCACTCAAGGATTGTTCTCGCAAGAACCAAGAGAAAAGCTCTCAAATTTTTGGAATAAATCGTCTCCCTTTATTGAATGAAAAGAAGGCTATTTATAGCCTTTACAAAGCAAACCCTAATACTACTTGGACACAAATTAAGTAACGACACCTAGTTCCCTTAGTTCAATTAGGAAACTAACAAAATAACTAAACCTAAACTAATTAGAAAAGGCTAACAAGAAGCTGCCGTTCCTTTTTAATTCCTAAACAAATAAAATTCAGAAATTGAAAGAACTAAAAATTCTAAAATTCTAAAAGAAGCTCAACGGAAATTAGGAATGTATCATTCCCTTCCTCTTGAAGAAGATTCGTCCACGAATCAATGCCTTGAAGGATAAGAAGAATGGATGGGCGAACGGCCCATAACTTCAACCATGTAAGGTGCCGTTTGAGTAACCGAAAGATGAACATAGCTTGAGGAACCGTGGCCATGGGAATTGCCTCAACTAATGGAATAAAGTAACCAGAATCTGCTTCCTCGGACAATGGCATCAATGCAGGAATCCTCAAGATGCTTGTTGGCAAGGTGACAGCTTGATAGTGTAGTGTAGCATCCATAGGTACCATTTGGAGGAATTGTTGAACAACCTCTCCATCCGCACAATAAACCAAAAATTCGATGCATAAGCTAGTGGTCTTAACTAGCAAAAATGCGGGACAAGGAATGAAGGAAGGAGGAATCCATGAGAAAGGAGAAACATCCCTTGTAGAAGAACAAGGTAGTGCTCGTATAAGCAGATTAGGTTTTGTTGCACCCACTAGCTTTGTCCTTTTGCTTGTAAGGGCCTCCTCATACTCCCTTCGTAGCTTGGTGACATCTTCACTAACTTGACTTGGTAACAAAGGGGCTAGAGTAATCTTCCTACCTTGATGAAGGAAAGTTTACTTGTTGGCACGTCCATCCAATGTAATGTTTCTATCAAATTGCCACGGACGTCCCAAAATAATGTGAGTAGCTTGCATTGGAGCCACGTCACACAAGATCTTGTCCTCATAGTTTCCAATACGTAGAGGCACTCGAGCTTGTTTGTACACTGTAAGATTGCCTTCATTAGATAGCCAATTAAGCTTGTAAGGCTGAGGATGACGAAGTGTAGGAAGAGCCAATGTCTCCACCATAAATAGACTCGCCACATTTGTACAACTGCCTCCGTCAATAATAAAACTGCAAATCTTACCCTTGACTTCACAACGGGTATAGAAGATGTTTTCCCATTGAGTCTCTTCTTCACTGGCGCACACGGTCAAGGCTCTTCTTGCAACTAGACAACCAATTGGTGCATCTGGGGGCAATTTCTTCATCCGATCCACTTTCTTCTACTAATGGCGGCATCCCTTCATACTCGGCTTCATCTTCAGATTCCACCTCTCCAGTGCTCTTAATGATCATAATGCATTGGTTAGGACATTGTGATTGAATATGTCTATACCCTTGGCATTTGAAGCATTTACGGTCCCGGCTACGATTGCTTGAAGGCTCACTTGATGATGGCGACACACCCTTAGGACATTGCTCTCGAACGGTGGGCTGTGGTGTATCAACTCTCGACCTTTGTGATGGAGTAGGTGCAGCCGACTTGTCCTCTTCCTTAGGTAATGGGTTAAACCTCCAATTTGCACTAGAGGACGGTCGTGTGGTACCCTTCCACTTGAGCCTCCGCTCAACCTTGATAGCCTTGTCTAGCATATCATGGATGTCGAGGTAGTGTTGCAGCTCAATCACTTCAGCAATCTCAGGTTTAAGACCATTTAAAAATCGAGCCATAGTAGCTTCATGGTCTTCTTGCAAGTCTAACCACATAAGGAGCATCCCCAATTCCTTGTAAAAATCCTCAACACTCTTAGAACCTTGAGTGAGAGTTTGGAGATGGTGGTGTAGCTCCCTATGATAGTAGCTTGGGATGAATCGACGCCTCATGATTCCCTTAAGCTCGACCCATGATGAGATAGCACGTTCACCATTCCTTCATCGACTTGTTCTCAGCTGATCCCACCATACTAAGGCGTAATCAGTGAACTCAACTGTGGCAAGCTTGACCTTTTGTTCCTCAGTGTAAGAATGGCAGTCGAATACCATCTCTATTTTACCTTCCCATTCTAAATAAGCTTCAGGGTCGTACTTTCCTTGGAAGGCTGGGATCTTGAGCTTGACTCCTTTGATGGTGTCATCTCCTTGGTTAGGGTTGCCCCGAGCAAACCTTGAGACTCGACCAAACTCCTCATTTTCACCATGGGATTCATCATACTCATGAGCAGGTTGTTTAGGTCGCTTCTCCTTGGAGGTACTTTGGGAGTGTTCTATTTGATCCATTCATCCATGTAACTCCTCCATTTGCAGGCTCATCTTCCTGGATAGCTCACTTATCATTGCCTCAATCTGGAGGGTAGAACTAGGAGGTGGGTTCTCCTCTTGACGTGGGGTTTCTTCCTCATGAGACATGCTTGAATTTCCCTGCAAAAAGTTAGTAAAGAAAAACAAGTAGATAGGAATCCTCACACGCTCCCTCACGTGTTTACACTCACACTCGTGTATCACTCAAATGATCTCACAAGTTCTCTTTGGTTTTGCAATCACTCACTTTGAGAGCGGTAGAGGTATCCACGGTGCACAAATCAACTTTACCAACCAATGCACGCAATTGCAGTACTTCAAAAGAATTTTAGGACAAGACACGAAAAAGGAACACGATGAAGACCCTAACTTGACAACTAGGAAACTGGAATTTTGAATACCAAATAAAACACATAATGACACAACAACGATAGAATAATAATAGCAAAGGAAGAATATAATAAACAAATTGAAACATGCAAAGGTGAGGACTACAAATAGTTGCCACGAAAGAATAAAGGACAAAATTTCTTACTTGCTGGAATTTTCCTGCCGAGAAGTATTTGCTGCCATATGGATGAATTCAGTTAAGAAAAAGAACACCAACAATGACCTCAGCTGACTAGGGATGAACTAGACAGAAATCTGACAACTAAACACACGAAATTATGAGAAAAACTGACTGTAAAGCTGCTGGACAGCTTCATTTTTTTAAGGACAGGAAAACGGACTCCTAGCAGGACTTGGATTTGTTGATTTTCTTCCTTGTATGAGCTGGTCCTTGATTGGCTGTAATTTGGGAAAATACCCCTTTTTCCTTTGTCTACTGGGTTTTGACCTAAAGGTTTCCCTGCAACAATTAATTTCCCACAAGGCTTAGGAAAACAATAACAGGTTCAGTTTTTGAGTTCAAACACAAACAGAATTTGGAAACCAAACAAGAACAACGGCTGTCTTGGATCTTTTATCTTGTTGTCGTTTCTTGTTTTGCTTTCCCACTCTTACACCAACACCTCAAGCTATTAAGGTCAAGATTCAATTGCTATTTTGTTTTTGTTTTTTTTTTCTAAACGAAGAACAAAACACAAGACTCTCAGGTGGGACAAGGACACAAGATCATGGACACAAAAATTAAAACATGAACAGATTTGCAACAAATTAAAACAAGACTCAAGAATGAAACAAAGAAGGATATAACCTGGTATACGTCAACTAGCTATGATTACCACTTGGTACGATCTTTCGCCCTATTTTAGACGAAACCCGTAACACGAAAAGCTCATAAGATCTAGACGATTTCACCATGGTTTGGCAACGAAATATCAACTTGATCAAGGGCGACTCGAGACCAAAGTTGATAGTAGAAGACACCACAATCAACGCATTCTTGATTGATAAAGTCTTTTTTTGAACACCTAGAAAATGTCTAAGGCACTCAAGGATTGTTCTCGCAAGAACCAAGAGAAAAACTCTCAAATTTCTGGAATAATTCGTCTCTCTTTATTGAATGAAAAGAAGGCTATTTATAGTCTTTACAAAGCAAACCCTAATACTACTTGGACACAAATTAAGTAATGACACCTAGTTCCCTTAGTTCAATTAGGAAACTAACAAAATAACTAAACCTAAACTAATTAGAAAAGGCTAACAAGAAGCTGCCGTTCCTTTTTAATTCCTAAACAAATAAAATTCAGAAATTGAAAGAACTAAAAATTCTAAAATTCTAAAAGAAGCTCAACGGAAATTAGGAATGTATCACCTTAGATGCATAATGTCAAAGGAACAGGCTCTCGATTCACTTAGGTAGAATCAATATCCTATTCTATTGGCCTATATTTGAGTTGCAGCTGAAGTGCACTAGGATAGAACTCCACATCTCCACTCTTAATACAGTTTAGAGACCAATTTTGAACTGAAAGTCCATGCTTCTTTGACATTCAGTTAACTGCATCACATTCCATCTTCCATCCCAATGTCCAAGGTGCAAAAAACTCAACCACAATTAGGGATTACATATCCAAATACAAAGATCTCATCGAATGGGGTACTTTCAAAGCTGATGCTCAAAATAGATGAGCTGCCGACAGAGTGGATGATGTATATGCCATTGCATTTGCCAGTGAAGATAAAGGAATGGCGTTGGACATCATTTAGAAGGGCGATTCTTGGTCCTTCATCATACACTATGATAAGATGTTCAGCAATCTCGATCGGATATTCCAAAAGCCACCAGAACCATAAGAGAGAAAATTTCTTGCTTTTCAAAATGTTTAATAGATCCTGAGCCAGTAGGCTATAGAAAATGTAATTGAACTGAAAATTAGACCCTACAGGCCCAAATCAGTAATAATAGAAGCCCTAAATCGAACAGGAAAGACTCGTTGGGACAGAAGCCTAAAATCATAGGCCCATAACTACTACGTTGGGCATATTGATTTGTTCCACCATTCAGATGACACATGGTATAACATCATTGATGATGTCAATCCCCAATTTCTTAAGCATTGAAAAGAGTTCATTGGGGCCAGCATGATTGGGTTTCAAACTGTAAATACACAAAGCCTAGAAGGGTAAAAAGGGGAATTCTAACAATCGTGCTCTACAATCCTGGGTCAAATTTCTCATGCCATGACTATTTAACCACATTAGATCCGACTAATCTCTACAATTGGATGAAACATAATGCCACCTTCACTTCCTCGAGCATCTACTTTTTAGTGATGGACAGTAGTTGCAAATGCAAACTACTGAAGAGAAGCATGAACAGGAGAAGAGTTAAGTTCCACTGCAGATACTACTTAATAAACAGTCATGAATGCATAGATGGGCACTACGTTCTTCAAATTAATGTAGTGAGAATGCTATATATAGGAGTTCCAGAAAGATCGCCTACACTTCACGATGTTCCAAATGATACCGACTAAGTGGCCGATGTTAATATGCATAAACTACAACCTCCGAAGGAGATTCCAATTAAAAGCAATGCGGGCAAGGATCTAGATCCGAACCTCCTTGAAACTGGAGAATGTATGTTAAAAGACTATTAATCAGAGGGTTTATGCACTTGTCATACATGAACTCAATATTTACAGCCTTATCAGCCCATGCATGATTGAATTAACATGTAATCGACTACCATATTTGCGGATTAATTTTTTTTATACTTTGAGTTTGAATATATCAAATTCCAAGATGAAATGCACTAAAACTCACTTTATTGATAAATTTAACTTACAATATGGACTGAGTGCATAGATTACATTATTCGTATCACATGGCTATCTGTACGTCGCCATTTCATAGTGGGGTCGAATTCTACCAAAGACGGACATTACTATCGGTCGCCGTCATCGTTACTTGCCACCGAACTAGGCTCACCATCATGTTAACTACCCATTATCAGTATTTCTTTGATCTCTTCCACGATACAAAAAAGGCCGTCCAACTCTTGGATGAACCTGTACAAGCCTGCACTCACAGTTTTGTGCATCCCTACATACACCACCTTCTTCATTTCGTGATGCATCACCACTCTAAAAAATCCATCGTAATCTCTCCTTTTAGCCATTTTTTCTAGTACACCATCTGAGTAAATGAGCTATACTTATAGTATCTCAGTGTCCAACACACGTAGCAAAAGTTTTAATTTCTAACATATATAGCCTTCCATCTGTTAACACGTCTCAATTCCAACTGCCAACAAACCGACCATACTATTCGGTAGGAATTCAAATTCAAAGTCAAATTTAACATTCAGAATTGTACACGTCACTAAATACGTAGTAGTATTGTTGTAAAACCTATGGCACACATGACTGTCTGTAGCCAGTGGCATACTACCACATAGCTGCAAAAGCATTAAGGCACGAGGAAAGACAAGGGTCCATTACATGGGTTCCAAACAACCATAGGGCAGCCAGTGGCATGATGCCATGTGGCAAAAGGCCCGTTCTGCGGGTCCATCACTTTTTAACACCTCAAGTTAATCCTAACCGTTCACTTATATTGGGTGGAGTGCACATATCCCCTCCATCCACTGTACATGTAGCAGTCCTGAACATCTTAGTAATATTATATAAGACGTTCGGATACCTTAAATGGCACTATTTACTCAATCCATTCTATCTAATACTAAGAGTACTTTGCAATTAGGTTGGATGACGTCATTCAAATGACACCAACTGGCTATAAAATGACACCATCTATCCCATATCACACAGCACCGTAAGGTTCACCTATCTTATCCTCATCGAGTGCTAGAATGCAAAAGTTCAATGGAAATACCAACCAATCACTCTATCTCCGGTTATTACAAGTTTAAGGTCTCCAACACATAAGATTCATTCGATTCACAGATCATCATGATATCATTCCCACCATTTAACTCTAATCTCTGGCAGTAGGTGCGAAAGTTTGCTCTCCTTATTAACTACTACAAAATATGATGCACTAGAAGATTCTGATTAACAGAACCAGCAAGATCCGCATACTCATTTTTGATATGAGACTCAAAGCTCATAACCAATTACAAGCAGAATATGTGTTTCCGGCTACATGTCTGATCATCCTTCACTATAACAGCACTTCGTACTCGTTGCTCAATGATGAGAAGTGCCCATGGGTAACGAAATATAAACTGGAAGATTCCAACATCAATGCAGAGTCAATTTCTGCAACAAGTATTCACTGAGTGAAGCTTTCTCTCTCTCTCTCTCTCTCTCTCTTCTCGATCCGGTCTAGGGTTTCTTGATCGCAACTTATTAGACATCTCCTATTTTCCAGAAGAAGTCTTTTTCCTCGTTATTCTCTGAGGCGGCTCCAAAATCGGATATGGAAATCCATGCTACAAAGGCCACTCACCTTAGCAAACTTGCAATCATATTTAAGTCCTCAGATATGCTAGCAGTTTCTTTATCTTTCTGCTATATATTGGTTGGTAAATTTTCCAAAGGTCGACCCAAGATGCAAGATATTAGGAAATTCTTCATGACTTTGAACTTGAAAGAGGCGGCTACGGTTGGATTGCTGGATTTTTGACATATGCTAATTCGATTTGGTAATGAAGCAGATTTTCATCGTGTTTGGGCTCGGAGTATTTGATATGTCTACAGAGCTCCGATGAGGGTCTTTAAATTGTCGACAAAATTTCATGTAGATCGTGAATCATCGTTAGCTCTGGTTTGGTTCAGCCTTCCGAAATTGCCAGTGCATCTATTTAATAAACGGTGCTTGTTCCATATTGTGTCATGTTTGGGGACTCCTCTTTTCATTGATGCTGCAACGTTATCGTTGTTGAGGCCAAACATTGCACATGTTTACGTGGAAGTGGATTTGCTATGGTTACTTCCTCCTAGGGTTTGGGTGGATATGGGGGATAGGGCTGGCTTTTGGCAGTCGCTTAATCCAGAGAACTTGCCCAAGTATTGTTCTCATTGTTATCATCAGGGACATATTATAGATGAATGTCATCTCAAGCATTCAGATTTAAATGTGGAGGTGCCAGCGATGGAGAAGCAAATTGCTGGTATGAGAGGTTCGGGAAGGCATGGTGATGGAGCTGATACAAACGTCGACTAGATTGATTCGGCTACTGATGCTCAGGTAGGTTGTCTCAAGATGTTAAACGTGAGGGTGCCAGTGGTGGAGAATCAAGTTGCTAGTTTGGGAGGTTTGGGCAGGCGAGGTAATGAGACCGATGCACACATCGACCAGGTTGACTCTAATGGTTCTGGTGCTATACAAGCTGTGGCACAGGCTGAAGCTTAGGTGCATATGCCATCAGAGGCTTTTTTAGGAAACACGATGATGCATCTGTTGTAGGTGCAGTCACAAACTGATACATCAGTGGCTCATCAGTTGCAGAGGCAATCGTCATCTGTCGTGCAAGTGCAGTCATCGTCTGCTATGTAGACTAAGCTGTTATTGATGCAACTGGTTCAATTGCCAGAGCAAGATGGGCAGGCTCAGCCTCTTGACCTGATGGCTGATGGGCAGATTTCTAATGCGGATGGTCATCAAATTGCTGATGCGAAAGGTGAAGATTTGCAGGCTAGTCTTGATGCAGATGGGTTACTGGAGGCTTTGGTGGAGGAAGCAATCGAAAGGGCTGCAGAGAAGCTCATTGTGAGCATTGCAGACTGAGTGGTTGATGAAGACGTGGCAGAGGAAGATATGGTGGATGCACAGGCTAGGATGGTAGCCGACTTGGGATAGTCTCCTCAGAAGGGTTCAGTGGCTGAGCTTGATTCTTTGAAAGCTCTCAAGCGAAGACTAGATGGGCTGAAAAGCCCATGAAGTTGGGCAGTTGTTACATGACGTCGATCTAAAAAAAAGATTGGTTCTTCATCAACTTCACCTTCTCCTCCAGGTATTTGGATGATTAACGCCTTATTTTAGAATGTGGGAGGTATTCATGATGCTGTTATGCTAGCTCATATTCGAAAGTTCATTAAATTGTATCAACTTTCTTTGTTAGGGCTCTGTGGACCACAAGTAGTTGTGCCTATGCTTCATACTTATAAGAATAAATTGAAATTTGATCATACATTGGCCAATAAAGCTGGTCGGATTTGGTTATTCTTTCACTCTCAGTTTGTAGTTGTAGAAGTTATGGAATCTAATGATTTTTTGGTAGTTGAAGTTTCACAAATGATGATAAAGAATAAGTTTATTTTAGTACTTATGCCTGCTAGTTGTGATCAGGGTGCGAGGTTTGAAATGTGGCAGGAGTTGAGTGTGTTAAGGGAGAGGTCGGTACCAGTCGTATTGATGGGGGATTTAAATGTGGTGGTCAGTCAAGAGGAGAAAAAGGGAGGAAAGCCATTCCGTACGTCTGAGGCAGTAGATTTTCTAGAATTCATAGATACTCTAGGATTGATAGATGCAGGTTATCTGGGGTCTAATTCACATTGTGTAATAATAGAGGAGGACGGGCACATATATGGAAAAGGTTGGATCAAGTTTTGGTGAATTCAGAGTGGTTGTCTTTGACGGTTAAGATGTCTGTGAAGCATCTTAATCGGCTTGCGTCTGACCATTCTCCTCTTCTTATCTCATGTGCTCCGAAGTGTGGAGGGGGGCCGAGGAGTTTCATTTTTTGAATGTTTGGTGCACACATTCAGGTTTCATGGATATGGTCAAGAAGGCTTGGTCGATCTCGGTTTCTGAGAGGCCGGTAAGGGTGTTGGTTGAAAAGTTAAAGCGTGTTAAGGGCGAGCTCTCGAGGTGGAACCGTGAGGTATTCGGTAATCTTTTCGATCACATTAGGAAGGCAGAGGAGGATCTTCGACTAAAGGAGCTTGCATTGGAAGAGAATCATTCGCAACATGCTGAAAGTGAGTTGACTGCGGCACAGAGTAGGCTGCATACGGAGCTGATGTGTGAAGCTTCTTTTGGAGGTAGAAGGCTAGAGTTAAGTTCTTGAAGGAGTGTGGGGCTAATACCAAGTTTTTTCATTCCTTAGTTCAGCAGCGATGGTTGAGGTCATTTATTCATGGGATTAGAGATATGGATAGGGATGGGTGGATGACATGCAGCAAGTGAAAGATATGGCGGTTGAGTTTTTCCAAAACATTTTAACTTAGAATACTGGTTGTGTTCCTAATGAGTCGGTCCTCACAATTATAGCATCTCTGGTAACTGTGTAAGAAAATGAGGAATTGGAGCTGTTATCGGTAGAGGACGAGTTTCGTAAGATAGTTTGTATGATGGATGTGGATAGCTGCTCGGGGCCGGATGGCTTTTCTGGGATGTTTTTACCAAGTGTTGGGAGATTGTGGGTAACGATGTTTACCTGGCAGTTTGGGATTTTTTTGCTGGGGCAGAACTACCACTTGGCTTTACATCTACGTTGATCTCGCTAATCCCTAAAACTCCAAACCCGGGGTCCTTTGCTGATTATCGCCCTATTAGCTTGTGTAATTTTATTAATAAAATTATTTCAAAACTTCTCTCGGTTAGGTTGGAGAAGCTTTTGCCGAGGATGATTTTGCCTCAGCAAAGTGGTTTTGTTAAGGGGAGAATGATTTCTGATAATATTCTGCTGGGTCAAGAGTTGATTGGTTCAATTAATAGGAAGATTCGTGGTTCCAATGTGGCGTTGCAACTCGATATGGTGAAGGCGTATGATAGGGTTCTTTGGCCATTTTTAATCCAGGTTATGAGGTGTTTTGGATTTAAGGAGCGTTGGCTAGACATGATATAGAGATTGATTTCTAGATGTCATTTTTTTGTATTGGTTAATGGCAAGTCATGTAGTTTCTTTGGGTGTAGATCCGTTATCGCCTGCACTATTTATAATCGCGGCAGAAGCGCTTTCTCGAAACCTTAGTGGGTTGCTTGGTAATCCTAAGTTTGTACTGTACGATACTGGCTCTGGAAGTTTGCCAATTACACACTTGGCTTATGCGGATGATCTGATTATTTTTTCTAATGTTGGTAAGTCATCTTTGAGATATGTTATGCATACACTGGAATTGTATCAACAAGCGTCCGGTCAGTTGGTTAATGCGGCGAAAAGTTGCTTCCTGGTAGGAAAGAATGTAGTACAAAATAGGAGGACAGTGATTGCTCAGGTTATGGGTTTCAGCTACCGGCTGTTGCCTGTGATTTGTCTTGGGTGTCCATTGTTTATTGGAAGGAAGGTTAGAACTTTGTTTGGGGGTCTATTGGATAGAATTGGGGCACAGATTTCAGCCTAGAAAGGAAAATGGTTGTCTAAAGGGGCGAAATTGGTTCTTATTAAACATGTTCTGGTGTCTATTCCTATACATTTGCTAGCAGTACTGGATCCTCCTAAAGGAGTCATTGCTGATATCAAAAAACTGTTGGCGCAATTTTTCTGGGTAGATTCAGAAGGGAATAATAGACACCATTAGGCGGCCTGACAGAAGCTTTGCTATCCTATGGAGGAAGAGGGTCTTGGATTTAGGTCTGTTGAGGCGGTTGTTGAGGCTTTTTCTTGCAAGCTCTGGTGGAGCTTCCGCACAGGTACTTCATTATGGGCTCAGTTTATGAAAACTCGGTATTGTACCACGCTTCAACCTAATCAGGTATCTGATCTAACTCGTGTCTCTCTCTCTTGTCGGTGCATGTTTCGGATCAGGGCAATGATTGAGGAGCATGTTTGGTGGGATGTTTCAAGAGGGGATGTTAGTTTTTGGTGGGATAACAGGTGTGGACTGTGTGAGGACCAGAAAATCTCTTTACTAGCCTATTTATTTATTTATTCATTTGCCCCAATTAATTTATTTTATTCATTTTAATTGCATCTTCATTGTACATTGCCTTATTTTATCTCTAAAACACGTTCGCTCTTCAATTTAATTTTTCTGTCACTTAATTAGTGAAATTTTAAGAAAACACGCTTTTTGAGGCAAATATTTGGTCTGAGAATGAAGCAGTCTTGAAGAGTAAAGATGATCATTTGTAGACTAAGAAAAGCTAATTGAGGGATTAGAAGTGAGTGATCAGAGTTAAGCTCAACTATGAGCATTAATGAGTTACTATTCAAGTGTTGACTTTTGCACCATAAAGTGTGGCTTTATGTCACTTCTTTCTTTCACGATTTCACTTCACAAAAATCACCCAAATCACACACTCTCTCCCCCCTTGGCTAGCCAGAATCCCTCCCCCTCCTTTAACTTAGAAATTTCATCTTCTTCCTCTAGATCTTGCTCACAAATCTTGCACCTAACCTTGCTCGCACCTTGGATCATCTTCAAGCTTGGTAGAAGACTTGCTGGAGGGAATATTCTTGGAGGTTTAGTATTTGGTTTCTTGAGTTCTTACTTGCTATTTTGGAAGAAGGTAAATCTCTTCAAAGCTTCAACCTTTCTTTCATTTTAGTTAGATCTTAGCTAGATAAACTTGGGTTGTTGATGGATTCCATGAACCTTGACATTAGGTAGAGGTCTTGAGGTATTTATATGCTAAAAATGGTTGGATGATCATGTGATATAGCATGGATTCTTGCTTGCTTGATAGCTTGATTTTACCTCTTTATTAGTTTACAAGATTGTGGCTTTGTTGGTTGATTATGACTTACTTTGTTGGTTGTTTTTGGTAGCTTGAAAAATGAGTTATAATGCTTGAATCTTGGTGGAAAATTTCATTTTTGGGCATCATCTTGTTATCCGAAAATTGCAAGAAAATTTTAAACTTTTCAAGGCCACTAGTTGGCTAAAAATTTAAGCTTAAAACTTCAGTTTTGAGCCCCCCTCTTTGGACGAAAATGGTGCTGAAATTTTCTAGTTTTGGTGAAGTTCCTTGGCCGAGTTTTAAAGCCGAAAATTTTTAGTTTTTGAGCCATTATTTTGGTTGAAAATGATAGCTAAAATTTCAAGTTTTTGAAGCCTTAGTTTGGTCAAAACTTGTAGCAAAGTAGCCACTAGTTTTGAGCTCATCTTGTGGCCAAACGTCATCGCCAAACTTTTAGTTTTTGAAGTCTCTTCTTGAGCCAAAATCTTGCTGAAACAACAGCCCTTATATGCACTTTGATCGGAGCAATGAAGCTGGTTTTAAAGAAAGGAAAATAGAAAGATTTCACAAGTATATTTGCTGGAATTTTCATATTGCAGGTTTCATAAAACAGTTTTTGAAAAACTATTGTATCTTGGTGTAGAAAAATCCAAATTGAGTTCTGTTTATTTTGTTTGAAACTAGACTTGATTTTATTTTAGTGGTATAAATTTTAGGGTCTAGTTAGATTTCTATGAATTTTGCCAAATTTTTAAAATTTACAGAAATTCAAGACTGATTTGCCCTGTTTTTCCTATAGCAGCAACTTGGAACTAAAATTTGACTGGTTTCTGATTTGAATCTTGTAAAAGTGTCTTCTAGAGAGTTTTATTCATTGAGTCAGTTCTCCAACGGTATAAGATTTGCAATTATTGGACTTATGGAACTCAAGTTATTATTATTTTTAAAATAATTACAAAAATTGAAATTTTCCTGATAAAGTGACAAAAGCTTAGAAATGTCTTGAAAAAATTTTCTGGTTTCAAGTCTAACCTTCTTAATTATTTGCACCCTATTTCATACTTGGGAAATGGATTTCACCAAGCACATGAGATTACTCTTGAATTGGGTTGGAGAGCTGATTGTTTGGGACTTGGCCTTGGTTAAATACCTAGGTAACTGTGATTGTGCATGTCTCAGGTGATCACGTGAACACTGAGGAGCTCATTTGACCTCTTGTTTTTCTATCGTTTGCTTTTGACTTTTGGTGAGTGTCAAGTGCATGCCTCATGTTATTATGATTGAAGTAATACTTGTACAAATGCCATGTGATTCTTGTGATTTGTGAACTTGCCGAGGTGAGGGTGTACTTTATCGCTCTCGTTCTCTCTTTCTCTCTCTCTCTTGAATACTTGTTACTTGTTATATGAATTTGTGTGACTTGCACTTGTACTCAAACATGCTTTTAACTCGGGTGCACTGAGCGGCAGTATGTATAATACCCTATTCGGGTAGGAAGTGCCTCTCATACTGACTCAGTACTATGATCGATTCTAAATCGATTGGAATGTTATCTCGTCAACCAACCATGCTTGTGGGGACACCCCAACCCATTAGCTAACCTCGTAATTCGAGCCAACAAGGGTTTGGTCGAAGAGTTTGGTGAATCATGGGAAATTTTATAGTTTGATATTTTGAGGTCTTGCTTAGTATACTCGAAGAGTATTACCATCTCGTGCTTGTTTGGTTCTGGATCCGAGAGGTTGATATGATGGATAGAGGAAGTAAGTGGAGCTCTACGGACACGTTACTATTTGAGTTGACGGAGGGTCAATCAAAGATGACTTGAACTGGCCGTGAAGTGGAAATAGCGCCAGAGAGCTCCCATATCCTTTCTACTTGTGTTTTACTTCCTACTTGCTCACTTATGTGGTATTCATATTAAGTCGCTTTTAAGTGTGCTATTTGTTTTGTTTCGTGCTACTTGCTTGCTTGCTTGTTTTTCTTCGCCTCATTGAGTGCTGACTCACCCTAAGTTGTTATTCCTTAACAGGTTTTGAAAGTGGAAGTTGGAGACTATAGACTAGCAATTTTTGTGTGAAGCTAGTAAATAACTCTTGTATGATTTTTGAGACAATTGAAGTGTAAACTTTGTTATATAAGAGGTTTTGGATTGTAATAGTAAATGGTAACCTTAGAGGAATTTGGCTTTGTATATTCGAAGTGTTCCTTTAATCCAAAATCTAAGCTTGACTTGTAAATCTCTATTAAGCTAGAGTTAGTGCGTGAGTCCTGACAGAGTTGGGCAGGCGCCCCGTTGAGACCCTAGGGTTCGCCCTAGGGAGAGGTGGAGGCATCACAGGTGGTATAAGAGTTTAGGTTTGAATGATCTAAGTAGAATTAGAGTTATTAAACTATTTGTGAATTTAGTGGGTAAGAAAGAAATGTTAGAACATAGTTATTACTCATGTTTAAGTGTTAAGGGTACTTAAGTTCGATTAAGTTCTAATTGTATTCATTTTTATAGGTTATGGATCGTAACGGTGATGATAACATGCTTAGACACCTTCAACCCGTGATTGATTACTAAGTGAGGCCGAGGGGCTCCTCGTATGGCCTATAATCCCAGGACCAGAGCTAGGCGATAACGCGAGTGTTGGAGGACACATGCCTATCCTGACAGTGTAGTCCTATCGATTTTTCATAAGAGGAGGAGTTTAGCTAGGATTAATAGGGAGCCGCAAGAGAAGGTGGATAGACTTACGACCGTGGAGCAGACTCAGGCTGCTAGAATCTGGGAGCTCGAGGATGAGGTTCGCTCGACTACTGAGCGATTGACTAGAGTGGTGAGGGTTACCCGAGAGCGAGTTGAGGGCATCATAGCAGAGTGTGAGGCCTTGGTTGAGGGAGTACCCGAGGCCAACCGAGTCGAGAAGAATCCAGTTAATGAGTCCCCTAATGATGAGAATGAGATAGAGCCCATAGAGGAGGAGCCTGAAGAGGATCCTTCTGAGGATGTGGGTCCGCTAGCTCGGTCCGCTCAGACTAGTGATCTCTTGATCTTTTGATTTTTGCTAAGGACACAGAAGGGGTGACACTCGCCTTGAGGTCTTTTGCATTTCTGTTGCATGTACTCCTATATTTTTGAGGCACTTGGTTGCCTATGTCATGTACTTGATATTATTAATTTGTTTATGATTTTTTGACTTGTAATGTGACCTTTAGTTATGTAAAGGATTATACTTTCATTTCAAGTGTTGTTACAACTTGGATATGCTTTTAAGTTTCTATATTTATTTACCCTCTTTTATTTATGCGCTTAATCTTTTGCTAAAAATGGACTGGCGAGAACGTGGAAGGGGGCTTGGGGTTCGGCAACCCTGCACTTCTGAGGGAGATGGGGAATCAGCGACTAGTCTAAACCAAAACCCTAGGAATGAAGGGGACCAAGTGGCTACGGCCCTTAACCGTATAACTGATGTCCTTGAACGTTTAGCTGAGCGCCAAGGCACTGAGCCAGTCAACCAGCCTAGAAACAACGAGAGGCGTGAAAATAGAGCCCTAGAGCGTTTCTTGAAGTTTGCTCCACCTAGATTTCAAGGAGGATCCCATCCTGAAGTGGTGGAGAATTGATTTGACTGAATGATTGAGATCTTTGCCACCTTAGATTATGCTGAGAAGAGGCAGGTGAATTTCACCGTCTTCCAGTTTGAGGAAGTGGCACGCTCATGATGGAATGTTATTAGGGCGAAATGGGAAAGAGAACAAGCCCTCTGAACTTGGGCAAACTTTGAGAGGGAGTTTAATGCTAAGTTCCTCCCCCCTATGATACAAGAAAAGAGGGAAGATGACTTTATTAGGTTGAAACAAGAGTTGCTAAGTGTGGCCGAATATGAGGAGCGGTTCACCAAATTTTTCAAATTCATCTCTGAGCCAGTGGTCACAGAGTGTAAAAGAATAAGGAGATTTATTCAAGGGTTAAATGTAGAGATTTAGAAATCCCTAGCAGCAGCCCAGATCACCACTTTTACGGATGTTTTGGATAAGGCGCAGAGGGTAGAAAATGCTAAGTTTCAATCCAAAGTTTTTCATACTAGAAAGAGGGATAACCCAAGCAATGCCCCTAGACAGTCTGAGAAATCTACCCAACCCCTTAAGATGGGAAGAGGGGCTGGAGGAGTGAGTATACCGGGAAAAGCCAGAGGAGTTCCATCAAGGGGAGCCCCACAAAAAGAAAGTCAGAGTGGGCAAGGTCTGTCAAAGGGGAATTCTCAAGTTGGTCAAGTCGTGACTTCTCGTGTGACTTGTGGGTATTATGGTAAGGTGAACCACACTGAAATTGAGTGTTGGAGAAAACAAGGAAAGTGTTTATTTTGCGGTAGTGCCGAATATCAAATTGCGAGCTACTCTAATACCCCTAAAGAGGGCGGGAATATTTAGCAACCTGTTAGGTCCATTTCAAAGCAGTCTAGTGCTAGAGAGAGCAAAGCAAAAGTGCCAACTAGGGTTTATGCCTTGGACAACCAAAAAATTTCTAACCCGATTGAGGTTGTGGAAGGTACAATCCCCGTTTTTTATCACCTAACTAGGGTTTTAATTGATCTCGGGGCAACCCATTCTTTTGTAGATCCTAGCTTCATGAATGGTATAGATGTAAAGTGTGATTTCTTACCATTTGATTTGGAACTTAAGACTCCTACGGGGAGTCAATACCTAATTGCTACTCCTACGGGAAGTCAATACCTAATTGCTAGTGAGATCTATAGAAATTGTGAGATTTGGGCAGTTGAGAGAAAATTGTTGGCAGACTTAGTGAGTTTAGCATTAAGGGATATGATATGATACTTGGGATGGATTGGTTGGCTTGGTACCATGCTCAATGGATTGTAAGATGAAAATAATGGAGTTGCGTATTCTAGGAGAAACAACTTTAAAATTAGATATGAGGGGTAGACTAGTCTCGTCTGCTCTAATTTTGAAAATTTGAACTAGGAAATTGTTGAGTAGTGGGGCTAAGGGGTACCTAACCTTTCTTATAAACACACCTGAGGATAAAGTGAAATTGGAAAATGTGCCAGTAGTGAAGAAATTTCTCAATGTCTTTCCCGAGGAATTAGAGACGTTGCCTCCAGAGAGAGTAGTAGTGTTTAAGATTGATGTAGCTCCGAGAATGGCGCCTATCTCTAAGACGCCTTATAGAATGGCTCCAGTTGAGTTAAAAGAATTGAAGTTATAGTTGCAAGATTTATTGGAAAGGGCCTTTATTAGAGAAAGTGATTCACCGTGAGGAGCTCTAGTGCTCTTTGTTAAGAAGAAAGATGAAAACTTAAAGCTATGCACAGACTATTGAGACTTGAATGATGTGACCATTAAGAACAAATACTCTTTGCCTCACATAAATGATTTTTTGATCAACTGCAAGGGGCAGTGGTATCTCCAAGTTGGATTTGAGGCAGGGCTATTACTAGTTGAGGATTTTAGAAGCAGACATACCTAAGACTGCCTTCAATTCGAGATATGGACACTTTGAATTTGCAGTTATACCTTTTGAGTTGACTAATGCACCGGCAGTCTTTATGGACTTGATGCATCGAGTCTTTAACCCGTATTTGGATCAATTTGTGCTGGTATTCATAGATGACATATTGGTGTACTCTAAGTCTTGAGAAAATCATGAACGGCACCTGAGGGTTGTCTTGTAAACCCTAAGAGAGCACCAACTTTTTGCTAAGTTTAATAAGTGTTAGTTTTGGTTGGAAGAGTTAGTTTTTCTAGGTCATATAATCTTTAAGGAAGGGATTACTGTGGATCTAGTTAAGGTAGAAGCTATTTCTAAGTAGAAACAACCAGAAAACCCTACTAAAATTCGGAGTTTCTTAGGGTTAGTGGGGTATTATCGCTGGTTTATCAAGAACTTTTCTAAGATCACGAAACCCTTAACCGAGTCGACTAAGAAGTATGACAAGTTCACATCGGATCTTAGATGTGAGAAAGGTTTCCAAGAGCTGAAGAATTGTTTGATCGAGGCATCTATGTTAGCATTACCAAATGGAAGAAATGGTTTTGTGGTTTATACCGATGCTTCGAGGATATGTGTTAATGAAAAATGGAAAAGTAATTACGTATGCCTCCCGTAAGTTGAAACCTCATGAGCAGAATTACCCGACTCATGACTTGGAGTTAGCAGCAGTAGTGTTTGCCTTGAAGAAATGGAGACACTACCTATATGGGGAGACTTTTGAAGTTTTCACCGATCATAAGAGTCTTAAGTATTTATTCTCCCAGAATGAGTTAAATTTGAGGCAACGTAGATGGGAGAAATTTTTGGAAGATTATGATTGTAAGTGATAAGTCAATATTTTACATACTTTTAATAAGTTTAATTATGTAGTTTTTGGGTGTTTTAGTTATTTTAATGGCTAATTAACTAGGGTTTCTAGTGAAGTTTTACATTTTATGGTTTAAATGAGAAAAATTAAATTTCTGTGGATTAATGTAGTGAAACTTCATGTTTTTGTAGGATTAATGGTTCAATCATCAAATGAGGAGAAATAAGAAGATAATTGCAAAGAAGCTTGGACGGAAAGCTGAAAAATTGAAATATCCGAAGTTGGTGAAATTCCAAATTGAGATGAGCAAAATGCAATTCAAATATCGAGGAATCAAAGGATCAAAAGTCGGAGGATTTAACGCGACAATTCCACAACGAAAATTCAGATTTTGCAAAATTGGAGTAGATTCGCGACCTAAAACGTGATGCAACAATTGGGAAAAATCAATTAGCTCGCGAATCCCTCTCAGTAGAGACAGGGGAGACGATCCGCGATGGGATCCGCTAGCCTCTGCCTCGCGGATCCCTGACAATGACAGCTGCAACTTGCAGCCGAATTCCAGAATTTTTCAGCTCAATTTTCAGATGAATTTCTACTGATAGTTACGTGAAGAATCTTGTAAAGTTGAAAAAACAACTCATAGCTAATCCAAAACACAATTTGCATCAACTTTACAACTTATTTGATGTTAGAATTCAATGGATTCAATGCATGAAGACACTTTTGAAGGAAATTCAAGGATGAAGATTCATGAAACCATTTTCCTTGACTTTTGAAGATCAAATTAATCTTGTGTTCACATGAGGAAGTTTTGGAGGCTTATAGATGAATTCTTCTATAAATAGGGCCTCTTGTAGAAAAAAAGAAAAAGAGGGGGAGGAATTAGTATGAAGTAGTGGTAGAACTAGAAAAGAAAGACTAGAGAATAGCTCTAGTTCATTAGTTTTAACTCTAGTTCTTATATTTCTTAGTGTGTAGTTTCTAAAGAGAGCTAAAAGTGATAGTTGTGAGGACTCTTGCACTTTGTATTTTAGAGATCAACTTGTGAAGAAGTTCAAGGATTCAACCTTCAAGAAATTGAATAAGATTCCTTCTTTCTTTACTTTGTCTCTTGTGCTTTACTTTCATGGCTTTGTACAAGTTTGTTTTATGCTTAGATGTTCTTAACATGATGTCTAGCTAAACCTCTTAAATCCTAGAGTTAGGATGAACTTGTTTTAGTTGTGATTATGAAGTAGTTAAATTATTTATGTCCTCTATAATTTTGCTAGTTTAAGACTTGTGCTTATGCTTTATGATTGATTAGTTACCAACTATAAATGATTTGATGTTGATGAGCAATGAAAAACTTGCCTTCAATAAGATCTAAGTTCTTAAACACTAACTTATATTCTCACGAAAGTAGTGAATATAGTTGGTTGGTTGTGGTTTCATACTATAAATTCATTGAGTTTATTTAATTTGTTTCTCTCTTTTCTCTATGAGAATAGGTCAAGGAAGATTCCAAGGAGTTTAGGAATTGGCAAAAGCAATTCCGAGTGACTAGGTCATCTTAAATAATAGCTTGCACTGCACATGACCATTAATGAAAATGATGGCATGCAAAAGGAAGTTATATCTTAGCGAATCATTGAAGAAAGGACATAATAAACTTGACCAACTTCTAATCTAAACATAACAAGGGATTCTAATACTCTAGGATTCCTTCAACTTGATCTTAAAACTCTCTAACTTAACTCTCTTATTTCTTTTCTTGCTTTCTTATTATTTCCTTTCTACCACCAATTGGAGGATATACCCCTGTGGATGGTTTTAATAGCTTTCTTGTTTACCACCAATTGGATGCCTTTGACACCTAGTGGTCGGTTTTAATTGCTTAATCCTTCTTTCTTAGGTCGGTTCACCGCCTTCTCCCTTTTATTTTACTTGTTGCTAAGGTCGGTAGTACCACCTAGCTTTCCTTTACTTTAATTGCCTTCCTTTAATTGTTTTCTAGATAATAAAGCAAGTGATTAAACTTTAGTATTTGCAAAACCATAGTTCCTCGTGGGATCGACACCTTATTTCCCTATACTCAATAAATGATCCGTGTATTTGCGGTAATATAGGGTAATAAAGGTTTTTAAAATTTGAAAAGTAAAGAAAAACTCTAACCAAGTTTTTGGCATCGTTGCCGAGGAACTAATGGTTTTCCTAGACTAGCTTCTCAAACTAGGACTAGGTGCGACATTAAAGTTAAAACAAGCTTCATTAATCTAGATTTTATTTTTGTAATTTTTTTCCTTTCTTTGTTCCTTCTAGGTACACCAATCTCTTCATCTAAAAATCAACTTGCCCTCATATTCAAAGACGGCGAGAAGAAGAAGGAGACGTGTCCAACAAGAAGAAAATATTGTGGTGGAAAGTGAAGGTGAAACATCCGTAGAGATGGAGGAGCCAAGGCCAAGAGCATTAAGAGATTATGCCTTGCCGGATGAATCCGGTGCTCAAACAAGTGTGGCAAGGCCGGCCATTAATGCTAATAATTTTAAAATTTCACCGGCACTTATTCAAATGATCCAAAGAAGCCAATTTGGAGGAAATGCAACTGAGGACCCCAATACTCATCTTGTTAACTTCACGGATTTGTGTGGTACCATTAAGTATAATGGAGTAAGTAATGATGCTATTAAATTAAGGTTGTTTCCTTTTTCACTTTGTGATAAAGCAAAGGTATGGCTTAACTCTTATCCACCCAATACTTTTACTTCATGGAGTGATTTAGTAAAAGCATTCTTAAATAAGTATTTTCCTCCCGCTAAAACTAATAAGTTTCGTATGGATATCACAAGTTTTCACCAACAAGATGGTGAATCTTTATATGAAACTTGGGAGCAGTTCAAAGATCTTCAAAGAGGATGCCCCCATCATGGTCTTCCGGAATGGTTGGCCGTACAAACTTTCTATCAAAATCTTACTATACCAACCAAAAATATCATAGATGCCACTGCCGGTGGATCATTAATGGCAAAATCTACCGAAGAAGCTCAAAGTTTGATTGAAGAAATGGCCTCTAACAATTACCAATGGGCTAATGAAAGAGGTAACCAAAGAAAACCGGCCGGTACGTATGAACTTGACACTCTTAACATGTTATGTGCTCAAATGCAAAATCTTACTAGCATGATTAGTAAACAAGAAGGAAATGGTTCAAGTTCTTGTGTAAATGGTGCTTATTGTTCAATTTGTGGTGGTAATCATGATACTTGTATGTGTAAGAATGTTGAGCAAGTTAACTCTGCCAACAACTTCAACCGACCACCTCAAAACAATCCATATTCGAGCACTTACAACCCCGGATGGAAGAATCATCCCAACTTTGGGTGGAGGGATCAACCTCATAACCAAAGATCTTCTAATCCACCTGAATTTCCATCTAAACGACTTGAGCCTCAACCAACTTGGGAAAAAGCTCTAGAAAAACATGCTCAAAGTACGAGTGAAAGATTTGAACAAATGGATAAGAAAATTGATCATATGCATAGAAGTTTAGAATTCCAATTAGGTCAATTAGCTAATGCATTTAATGGAAGAAAACCGGGGGAGTTTCCAAGCAAAACCGAGGTTAATCCAAAAGAACATGTTAATGCAATCACTCTTAAGAGTGGTAGAATATTAGAGAATAATAACATTGGTAAAAGTGGTAAATCTTATGAAAATGAGAAGAATAAGGAAAAAGAAGAAGTAAATAACCATGTTGCTATTGATATTGATATGCCTTCTTCTCATATTCCTCATAAGAATGCTACTAACTCTATTCCTTTTCCCGATAGGTTGAAGAAAAACAATAAGGAGAAGGAATTTGAGAAAATTGCTCAAATGTTTAAGCAAATAAGAATTAACATTCCTTTTATTGATACTATCTCATAAATTCCCTCTTATGCTAGATTTTTGAAGGATATCATGTCCAAAAAGAGGAAGATTGAAGATTATGAGACCATAACATTAGCAGAGGAATGTTCGGCTCGAATTCAAAACAAACTCCCACAAAAGCTCAAGGATCCGGGAAGTTTTACTATACCTTGTACCATTGGTCATCTCCAATTTTCTAATGCTTTGTGTGATTTAGGTGCAAGTGTATCATTGATGCCACTTTCCATAACTCAGAGACTTGATTTAAGGGAGATGAAAGACACAAACATCACTCTTCAATTGGCAGATAGGTCATGAAAGTGCCCGGTAAGTATGGTTGAAAATTTCCTTATAAAGGTTAAGAATTTCTTTATTCCGGTTGACTTTATTGTGCTTGATATGAAAGAGGATATTCATTTACCTATTATTTTAGGTAGACCATTTTTAGCCACCGCCAGCACTTAATTGATGTCCAAGAGGGCATAATTAAGTTTAGAGTGAATGAAGAAGAATTGGTGTTTAACCTAAATGAAAATAAAGATCTTGAATTATGGCATGGAAAAGCATTTAAACTAAAAAAGGTAGATATTGTTAGAGAATTGTATAATGATGGCTTATTTGTTAATGACATGTTCCATGTGAAGAACAAAGGAAAAGAGATCTTTATAGAGCATGAAATCTCTAAAGTTAATGAGGAAAAAAGGAAAAAACCAAGTAAACTTTGGGATTGTTTTAAATGTTTCTCAAAAATTCCTCATACTATATGTGATAATACTAGTCCTTTTTTGTTTGATGATGAGGATGATTTGGAGAAAGTGGAAGCTTCATTTGTGGTGAATGGAACCAAAAGCTTAGCTCTTGGGAAGGAACAAGTTCCTTTTCACCTCCAAAGTGACTTTAAAGAGAAACACTTTTGAGTCGAGCTAACGACTTTAAACAAAAGCGCTTATTGGGAGGCAACCCAATTTTGTTTAAGTTTGTGTTAGTTTGGTGTGATTTTGTGTTTAGTATATGTGTTTCATATTTTTAAGTGTGTTTGTTTTGTTTGTTTTGTAGGAAAATCAAGCATTGCAAAATTGACCTTTTTGGTGCACGATAAATAGTAAAAATGCAAACACCTTGATACCTCAATTTGTGTTTTAGTTGTTTATGATTCAAAAAATGAGGTTAATTATGTTGTTTTGATCATGTTCCATATGTTAGAGAAGATACATTGCATAAATAACAAGCAGGATTTTTAATCTGAAAATAGAAGAAAAATATTTTTCAATGAAACAGTTGCAGAAAGAACTGCGGAATCCATTTTCCAGAAGGATCCGCGAGCTAATCCGCGAGGAGTACCTCGTGGATCTCTAAGGCTC
The DNA here is from genome assembly GCA_013103745.1 of Gardenia jasminoides. Classification (NCBI taxonomy): domain Eukaryota; kingdom Viridiplantae; phylum Streptophyta; class Magnoliopsida; order Gentianales; family Rubiaceae; genus Gardenia; species Gardenia jasminoides. The sequence continues at coordinate 24,790,492 of CM023102.1, read as the reverse complement.
ACGGATCGAGGTCAGAAAGTTTTCTGAACATACGCGAGATGATACGCGATGTGTACCTCGCATATCCATGGGTCGCGGATCTGATTCAGAGAGTTACCCAGCCAAATTCGCAACCTGATTCGCGCACTATGCTTCGCGGATCAATGAATTTAACCTTTTCTTGCAGTTCCTTGTCTAATTTTTCAGGTATTAAAGGTTATCTAATGGAATTCATTAAGATTTGGGCTCGGTAGATCAAATTCATATAAAACTTCATGTTCACAACTCTTCAATCACATTAATAGGGGAGTATTCCTTTCTTATCTTTCCATCCCTTCTTACACATTGAGGACAATGTGCATTTTAAGTGTGGAGGAATTAAATTATGGAAATTGTGCTTATATGTTTAATTATGTGATTGAGTTGTTATATGGGAAATTCTTTCAAATTTTTTTGAAAAATCCTGTCCAAAATGTTTCAATTTCTCAAGTTAACTTGGAGATGACTATTTTGTGATTAGAACTTTTTACAATTTAAGGAAAGTATATCTTGTAAAATGGAGGAAATTATGCCTAATTTTGTATGTTTAATGAGATTTCTTTTCTTTATTTGATTTTACATAGTAGAGTGATAAATGTAGTTGATAAATATCATACTTTTCTAACGATTATTCTTTTGAGGGAATATTTATTTATGTTTCGAAAAAAAAAGAAGAAAAGAGAGAGACAAAAAAAAAAAAGAGTGATAGCTCTACTCCAATGTGCTTAGTAACTAGGAGTCTTCATCTAAAAATGTCGACTTTCCCGTGAAACGGTACTTGAATAAAGAATAGGCAAGATAACTTTAACAAGTGAAGTGTTGAGTAACAGGTGTTCTTCATCTAAAAATGTCAATCTTCTCGTCAAAAGGCACTTTCACAATTTAAATAGATGTTTGATATGTTACATGAATAAATCTCTCTCTTGACGGTGATCATGGGTTTAGGAAGCATTTTATTAACTACATGATTCACTTTGCATGTGAAATTGGGTGAGGACTGAGGAATTGAATTGAGTTAGTTGAAATTATGGTATAATTACTCTCTTTTACTTGATATTATGAGTACTTGGGGTTTAATGGATGATTGCAAAATGGTTATCTACCTTGTTTTGAGGAAACTGAATTTAAAGGTACACATATATTTTAATTTGGATCATTGTTGGTTTGTATTTCTTATTGTTTAAGGACAAGCAATGATTCAAGTGTGGGGGAATTTGATAAGTCAATATTTTGCATGCTTGTAATAGGTTTAATTATGTAGTTTTTGTGTGTTTTAGTTATTTTAATGGCTAATTAACTATGGTTTCTAGTGAAGTTTTACATTTTATGGTTTAAATGAGAAAAATTAAATTTCTGTGGATTAATGTAATGAAACTTCATGTTTTTGTAGGATTAATGGTTCAATCATCAAGTGAGGAGAAATAAGAAGATAATTTCAAAGAAGCTTGGACGAAAAGTTGAAAAATTGAAATATCCAAAGTTGATGAAATTCCAAATTGAGATGAGCAAAATGCAATTCAAATATCAAGGAATCAAAGGATCAAAAGTCGGAGGATTTAACGCGACAATTCCACGACGAAAATTCAATTTTTGCAAAATTGGAGCAGATTCGCAACCTGAAACGTGCTGCAACAATTGGGAAAAATCAATTAGCTCGCGAATCCCTCTCAGTAGAGACAGGGGAGATGATCCGTGATGGGATCCGCGAGCCTCTACCTCGCAGATCCCTGACAATGACAGCTGCAACTTGCAGCCGAATTCCAGAATTTTTCAGCTCAATTTTTAGATGAATTTCTACTGATAGTTACGTGAAGAATCTTGTAAAGTTGAAAAAACAACTCATAGCTAATCCAAAACACAATTTGCATCCACTTTACAACTCATTTGATGTTGGAATTCAATGGATTCAATGCATGAAGACACTTTTGAAGGAAATTCAAGGATGAAGATTCATGAAACCATTTTCCTTGACTTTTGAAGGTCAAGTTAATCTTGTGTTCACATGAGGAAGTTTTGGAGGCTTATGGATGAATTCTTCTATAAATAGGGCCTCTTGTAGAAAAAAAGAAAAAGAGGGGGAGGAATTAGTATGAAATAGTGGTAGAACTAGAAAAGAAAGACTAGAGAATAGCTCTAATTCATTAGTTTTAACTCTAGTTCTTATATTTCTTAGTGTGTAGTTTCTAAAGAGAGCTAAAAGTGATAGTTGTGAGGACTCTTGCACTTTGTATTTCAGAGATCAACTTGTGAAGAAGTTCAAGGATTCAACCTCAAGAAATTGAATAAGATTCCTTCTTTCTTTACTTTGTCTCTTGTGCTTTACTTTCATGGCTTTGTACAAGTTTGTTTTATGCTTAGATGTTCTTAACATGATGTCTAGCTAAACCTCTTAAATCCTAGAGTTAGGATGAACTTATTTTAATTGTGATTATGAAGTAGTTAATTTATTTATGTCCTCCATGATTTTGCTAGTTTAAGACTTGTGCTTATGCTTTATGGTTGATTAGCTACCAACTATAAATGATTTGATGTTGATGAGCAATAAAAAACTTGCCTTCAATAAGATCTAAGTTCTTAAACACTAACTTATATTCTCACGGAAGTAGTGAATATAGTTGGTTGGTTGTGGTTTCATACTATAAATTCATTGAACTTATTTAATTTGTTTCTCTCTTTTCTCTATGGGAATAGGTCAAGGAAGATTCCAAGGAGTTCAGGAATTGGCGAAAGCGATTCTGAGTGACTAACTCATCTTAAATGAGAGCTTGCACTGCACATAACTATTAACGAAAGTGATGGCATGCAAAAGGAAGTTATTCCTTAGCGAACCATTGAAGAAAGGACATAATAAACTTGACCAACTTCTAATCTAAACATAACAAGGGATTCTAAAGCTCTAGGATTCCTCCAACTTAATCTTAAAACTCTCTAACTTAACTCTCTCATTTCTTTTCTTGCTTTCTTATTATTTCCTTTCTACCACCAATTGGAGGATATACCCCTGTGGATGGTTTTAATAGCTTTCTTGTTTATCACCAATTGGATGTCTACGACACCTAACGGTCGGTTTTAATTGCTTAATCCTTCTTCCTTAGATCGGTTCACCGCCTTCTCCCTTTTATTTTACTTGTTGCTAAGGTCGGTAGTACCACCTAGCTTTCCTTTACTTTAATTGCCTTCCTTTAATTGTTTTTTCGATAATAAAGCAAGTGATTAAACTTTAGTGTTTGCAAAACCATAGTTCCTCGTTGGATCGACACCTTATTTCCTTATACTCAATAAACGATCCGTATACTTGCGGTAATATAGGGTAATAAAGGTTTTTAAAATTTGAGAAGTAAAGAAAAACCCTAACAGTATGATTAACTACCACACTGGAAAAGCGAGTGTGGTAGCTGATGCCCTAAATCGAAAGGTGCAAGTGGCTAGTCTAATGGTGAAAGAATGGCATATGTTAGAAGAGATTAGTGTGTGGAATCCGCACCTTGAGCCACAAAAGGTGATTTTTGGAAATTTCACCGTAAAGTCTACTTTATTGGATCGAATCAATAAAGCTCAAAAATGGATTGAGAAAGTTCAAAAAGGGGAAAAGTCTGACTTTAATTTGGGAACTGATAGAGTATTAAAGTTTAAAAACCGTTTGGTAGTGCCAAATGATGAAGGGCTAAAGAAAGAAATTTTGAATGAAACTCACCGTTCCAAATACACAATGTACCCTGGAGGTAATAAGATGTATCAGGACTTGAAGAGCCTCTATTGGTGGGGAAATATGAAAAGAGAAATTGCCCAATTTGTTCAGACCTGTCTCACTTGCCAACAAGTTAAGGCTGAGTATCAGAAGCCATCTGGATTATTACAGCCTTTGGAGATACCTGAGTGAAAGTGGGACAATATCACTATGGATTTCGTATCAGGGTTACCAAGGATTCAAAGAGGTCACGACGCTATTTGGGTAATAGTAGATTGGTTGACCAAATCTGCTCACTTTTTGCTGATCAGTATGAAGTATTATTTGGAAAAGTTGGCTAAATTATATTTGGAAGAAGTTATAAGATTGCATGGGATACTGGTTAGTATAGTATCAGATCGGGACCCATGGTTTGTGTCTCGATTTTGACAAAAGATGCAAGAAAGCCTAGGGTTAAGTTGAATTTCAGTACAACCTACCACCCACATGCAGATGGACAATCGGAAAGGACAATCCAAACCTTAGAGGACATGTTGAGGATGTGTACTTTGGATTTCGAAGAGAATTGGAGTCAGTACCTCACTTTGGTGGAATTTGCTTATAATAATAGTTTTCATTCCTTAATACAAATGGCTCCTTACGAAACATTTTATGGTCGAAAATGTCGGTCTCCGATTCATTGGGATGAAGTTGGAGAAAAGAGGATTTTAGACCGACTACTGTACCTTGGATTGAGAAAGCCTATGAGAAGGTGAAACTGATACGTCAAAAATCCAAACAGTCCAAAGCCGCCAAAAGAGTTATGCAGATAATCGAAGGAAAGATTTGAAATTTGAGGTCAAGGATCAAGTATTTCTTAAGATTACACCCTTGAAAGCAAGTTTAATGGTGGGAAAAGAAAAGAAGTTGCAACTAAGATTTGTAGGGCCCTATAAGATTATCCAACGCGTAGGAAATGTGGCTTACAAGTTGGAATTGCCTTTGAGTTTATCCAAAATTCTTGATGTTTTCATGTCTCCATGCATAAGAAATAGCATCCTGATCTGTCCCACGTGTTATGACCGGAAGAGGTGAAAATTGATGAAAATTTGTCATATGAGGAAAAGCCAATGAAACTCTTAGATTGAAAAGTGAAGGAGTTAAGACACAAGCAAATTCCTCTATTTAAGGTTTTATGGAGAAATCATGGAATTGAGGAAGCAACTTGGGAAGTTGAAGAAGAGATCCGAAAGAAATATCTAGAGTTCTTTGTAAACTGAGGTATGAATTTCGAGGACGAAATTCTTTTAAGGGGGGAAGGATGTGAGGACCCGAAAATCTCTTTACTGGCCTATTTATTCATTTATTTATTCATTTTCCCGATTAATTTATTTTATTCATTTTAATTGCATCTGCATTTTACATTGCCTCATTTTATTTCTAAAACACGTTTGCTCTTAAATTTAATTTTTCTATCACTCAATTAGTGAAAATCTGAGAAAACATGTTTTTTGAGGCAAATATTTGGTCTGAGAATGAGGCAGTCTTGAAGAGTAAAGATGATCATTTGTAGATTAAGAAAAGCTAATTGAGGGATTAGAAATGAGTGATTAGAGTTAATCTCAATTATGAGCATTAATGAGCTACTATTCAAGTGTTGACTTTTTGCATCATAAAGTGTGGCTTTATGTCACTTCTTTCTTTCACCATTTCACTTCACAAAAATCACCCAAAACACACACACACTCTCTCTCTCCTTGGCTGGCCGAACTCCCTCCCCCTCCCTTAGCTTAGAAACTTCATCTTCTTCCTCTAGATCTTGCTCACAAATCTTGCACCCAATGTTGCTCACACCTTGGATCATCTTCAAGTTTGGTAGAAGACTTGGTGGAGGGAATATTCTTGGAAGTTTAGTATTTGGTTTCTTGAGTTCTTACTTGCTATTTTGGAAGAAGGTAAATCTCTTCAAAGCTTCAACCTTTCTTTCATTTTAGTTAGATCTTAGCTAGATAATGTTGGGTTGTTGATGGGTTCCATGAACTTTGACATTAGGTAGAGATCTTGAAGATTTTACTTGCTTTCTTGGCTTACTCTTAGGTAGAGGTCTTGAGGTATTTGTGTGCTTAAAATGGTTGGATGATCATGTGATATAGCACGGATTCCTGCTTTCTTGATGGCTTGATTTTACCTCTTTATTAGCTTACAAGATTGTGGTTTTGTTGGTTGATTATGACTTGCTTTGTTGGTTGTTTTTGGTAGCATGAAAAGTGAGTTATAATGCTTGAATCTTGGTGGAAAAATTTCAGTTTTGGGCATCATCTTGTTGTCCGAAAATTGCAAGAAACATTTCAGCTTTTCAAGGCCACTAGTTGGCCGAAAATTTAAACTTATAATTTCAGTTTGAGCCCCCCTCTTTGGACGAAAATGGTGCTAAAATTTTCTGATTTTGGTGAAGTTCCTTGGCTGAGTTTTAAAGCTAAAAATTTTCAATTTTTGAGCCATTATTTTGGTTGAAAATGATAGCTAAAATTTCAAGTTTTTGAAACCTTAGTTTGGCCAAAACTTGTAGCAAAGTAACCACTAGTTTTGAGCTCACCTTGTGGCCGAACGTAATGGCCAAACTTTTAGTTTTTGAAGTCTCTTCTTGAGCCAAAATCTTGCCAAAACAATGGCCCTTATATGCACTTTGATCGGAGCAACGAAGCTGGTTTTAAAAGAAAGGAAAAGAGAAAGATTTCACAAGTATATTTGCTGGAATTTTCATATTGCAGGTTTCATAAAACAGTTTTTGAAAAACTATTGTATCTTGGTGTAGAAAAATCCAAATTGAGTTCTGTTTATTGTGTTTGAAACTAGGCTTGATGTTCTTTCAGCGGTATAAATTTTATAGCCTAGTTACCTTTCTATGAATTTTGACAAATTTTCAAAATTTACAAAAATTCAAGACTGATTTGCCCTATTTTTCCTGTACCAACAACTTGGAACTAAAATTTGACTAGTTTCTGATTTGAATCTTGTAAAAGTGTCTTCTAGAGAGTTTTAGTTCATTGAGTCAATTCTCCAACAGTATAAGATTTGCGATTATTGGACTTATGGAACTCAAGTTATGATTTTTCAAAAAACATTACAAAAACTAAAATTTTCCTGATAAAGTGACAAAAGCTTAGAAATGTCTTGGAAACATTTTCTGGTTTCAAGTCTAACCTTCTTAATTATTTGCACCCCATTTCATACTTGGGAAATGGATTTCACCAAGCGCATGAGATTACTCTTGAATTGGATCGGAGAGCTGATTGTTTGGAAGTTGGCCTTAGTTGAATATCTAGGTAACTGTGATTGTGCATGTCTCAAGTAATCATGTGAACACCGAGAATCTCCTTTGACCTCTTGTTTTGCTATCTTTTTGCTCTTGACTTTTGGTGAGTGTTAAGTGTATGCCTCATGTTATTATGATTGAAGTGATACTTGTACAAATGCCATGTGATTCTTGTGATTTGTGAACTTGCCGGAGCGAGGGTGTACTTTATCGGCCTCGTTCTCTCTCTCTCTTTCTCTCTCTTGAATACTTGTTACTTGTTATATGAATTTGTATGACTTGCACTTGTACTTGAACATACTTTTAACTCTGGAGCACCGAGCGGCAGTATGTACCATACACTATTTGGGTGGGAGGTGCCTCTCATACCGACTCAGTGTTGGATCGATCCTAAATCGATTGGAGCGTTGTCTCATCGACCAACCATGCTTGCGGGGATGCCCCAACCCATTGGCTAACCTCGTAACTCGAGCCGACAAGGGCTTGGTTGAAGAGTTTGGTGAACCATGGGAAATTTTATAGCTTGATCTTTTGAGATCTTGCTTGGTATACTCGAAAAATATTACCATCTCGTACTTGTTTGGTTTCGGATCCGAGAGGGTGATATGGTGGATGGAGGAAGTAAGTGGAGCTCTACGGACACGTTACTATTTGAGTTGACGGAGGGCCAACCAAAGATGACTTGAACCGACCATGAAGTGAAAATAGCTCCTAAGAGCTCTCGTATCCTTTCTACTTGTGTTTTACTTCCTACTTGCTCACTTATGCGGTATTCATGTTAAGTCGCTTTTAAGTGTGCTATTTATTTTGTTTCGTGCTACTTGCTTGCTTGCTTGTTTTTTTTGGCCTCACTGAACATTGGCTCACCCTAAGTTGTTATTCCTTAACAGGTTTTGAAAGTGGAAGTTGGAGGCTAGGAGGAAGAGGTATACTGGAGTCGGAAATCCAAAGTTCACTGGTTGAAAGAGGGAGATAAGAATACTAAATTCTTTCATCTGTGGGTAAAAGGACGAAGGAAAATGAACAGGATGGCTTTACTGCAAAGAAAAGATGGCAGCTGGACATCAAATGAGAAAGACACAAGCAAGGAAATTGCTGAATACTATAAAAACCTGTTCTCTAGTTCCAGCAGTGGTGAGTTTAATCAAATTCTAGAGGGTATACCAGATTCTATAACAGATCATATGAATGAATGTCTTACTAAAAATGTGATAGAAGAAGAGATAAAACAGCTTTATTCTCAATGGGTCCTCATGAAGCTCCTGGTAGTGATGGCATGACCCATTTGTTTTTTCAGAAATTCTAGAATCTGCTTAAGTAGGACCTGGTAAAAGCAATTCAATCTTTCTTCCACTCTGGTTATCATTTAAAGGCCATTAATCATACTATCATCTCTCTCATTCCTAAAATTCAAAATCCCACTAATCTTAAGCAATATAGGCCTATTAGTTTATGCATTGTTGTGTACAGAATCATTGCTAAAGTCATGGCTAATAGATTAAAGCTAATGCTTCACTTTGGCATCAGTAGAAACCAATCTGTTTTCATTCCTGGTAGGCAAATTCTTGACAATGTGATTATTTCTCATGAGATTTTGCATTATTTGAAAAACAAAAGGCAAGGAATTGATGATTATATGGCTGTGAAGTTAGATATGTCAAAAGCTTACGATAGGGTAGAATGGCCTTTTTTGAGATCCATTATGCAGAAAATGGGATTCAATGGCAAATGGATTAACTGGATCATGCAGTGTGTGGAATCAGCAACCTACTCTTTCAACATCAATGGAGAAGTCAAGGAATTCATTCGACCTCAAAGAGAAATTAGACAAGGTGATCCACTATCACCTTATTTATTCTTGTTGTGCTCAGAAGGTTTCTCCAACCTGTTGAAGAAAGCAACTGATGCTAAGAAGATGTCAGTGATAAAAGTCAGCAGACAAGGACCTAACATTACCCATCTATTTTTTGCGGATGATTCTTTGATTTTCTCTAAAGCCAGTCCTAGACAGGCAAAGGAATTAATGGAGATACTGAAAGTTTATGAACAAAGCTCAGGGCAACTCATCAATCTGTAGAAGTCATCAGTATTCTTTAACAGAAATGTCACTCAGGAGATGAAGGAAAGCATTTGCCAACAATTTGGAGGCATTCAAATGGTATCTCGAGCAAATATCTAGGCCTTCCTATGGTAGTTTCTAGAACCAAGGATCAAGTGTTCGGTTTTATCAAAGAAAGCATCAAGAATAGAACAAGAAGCTGGAAGAACAAGCTCTTGAGTACTGCAAGCAAGGAGGTCATGCTTAAAGCAGTGACAATGGCAATGCCTATATATGCCATGTCCTGCTTTAAACTTCCCAAAAAACTCTGCAAGGAATTATGCTCTCTAATGGCTAAGTTTTGGTGGGGTGAAACTAAAGGGAAGAATAAAGTGCACTGGCAGTCTTGGAAAAAGCTAGCTCAGAATAGGAAGAAGGGTGGCCTGGGTTTTAAGGATTTGGAAGCCTTTAATAAAGCTTTGCTAGCCAAACAAATATGGAGGCTAATTACGCAACCAAATCTGTTGGTAAGTAAAGTACTAAAAGCTAAATACTTCCCCAAGGAGAACCTTTTTAGCAGCAAAGTTCAAGCTAATGCTTTTTGTATTTGGAAAGGCTTCATGGAAGTGAGAGATCTAGTCAAGCTTGGTGTAAGGAAAAAAATTGGAAATGGTAAAGGCATCAATATTTGGAATGAAGAATGGATTCCTGAGACTATAGATAGGAAACCAACAACTCTGAGAGCTAGAGAATGTATTCTGCAAAGGATGGGTGAGCTGATAAGCAATAAGTGTTGGAACAAGAATGTCATCTACAGGATTTTTAACACAAATGATGCATGGAAAATTCTTACCATTCCATTGAGCCTGGCTGAAAGAGAAGATAGCAACTTTTGGATTTATGATTCAAGAAGGGAGTATGTGAAATCAGGCTATAATCTACAAGTTAATAAGCAAGCAAAAGCTGAGATCTCAAGTTCCAATGTCATTGAATCAAGCTGGGATGCTAGCTACAGACAAATATGGAACCTATTGTGGAAGCTCAAGATTAAGCACAAAATCAAGATTTTCCTATGGAAATGTTTGAGCAATGCCTTCCAATAAAGGAATTGATTTTTAGAAGGACTAAAAAAGGACATCCAATGTGCAGTAACTATGGAGATGACATGGAAACTGTTGAGCATATGTTACTACAATGCAGGAAAGCTAAGGAAATCTGGACGATCAGCAAGGGAATTTCAGGAACTAGTGGTCTACCATCTCAGAAGCTAGGAACAGGCTTGGAGGGAACAGGCATGTAGAGTTTACTACAAACCTACTGTGGAACATTTGGAAAAGCAGAAATGATTCAGAATTCAACAACAAGATTCACCATCCGTGGAAAATTTTTATGAAAACTCAAGTGGAATGGCTAGAATTTGAGAACTCTATAGAAAGAAAGGAAAGAATGAGCACAGAAGAAACTATGGCACCTATGAATGAACACAGACCTGCGGCAATGAGTAGCCATGAAAAGGTTTCTGTCAGAAGCAAACTAATGAAGCATCCAGGCAACATGTATATGGGAGTGGGGGTTGCAATTACCAATGGTCAAAATTGAACTATTGAGGGATGGGCGTTAGTGCAAAGGATGTGTGGAGTGGAAGCTATAGATGTAGTTACGGCAGTTAAGATTGTTGTTAGTAAAGCTGTTATGAAACATTGGACAAAATTAGAAATCCAGATGGAGGATAAACAGCTCATAAAGCAAATCACCACTCGCACAGCAAATGAAATCAGATTGGCTACCCTAGTGGAGGATATAACAAGTCTTAATGAATTGTTCCGCATGTGCTCGTTCCGTCTAGTTGAAGAAGATCGTAACCATGTGAGCTATAAGTTCAATGTTCATGCATTATCTATTAATAAAGATGAGGAATTCATTTTCCATTAGGAGCATGATACACCTTGTATAGTCTTGATGGACCTTTGCTCATACTTGTATATTTTACTCTATCAATGAAGCTTTCTAACATTTCAAACAAAAAGAACAAAGAGGTAAGGTTTATGTCCCCCTCTTTCATGTAGCCTTCTGTGAATTTAATAAAATAAAGGTTTTTAAAAATAATTCTGCAAGATAAAGGTGTACATAAAGTTCTTGACCTCTAAGATGCCAGACCTACTTCCATTTCGAGTCTCAACAGCTCAGATACTGTCGGACCAACTCATTGAAGATGCCATCAATTTGTGGTGCTGCAACTATGTACCGAAGTAGCCTGCACTATGCCGATCTACATCGGTGCTGGTCTGGCCCAACACGGCCCAATTACTAATTGGGTCTGACACTTCGCTATCCCAAGTACGTGCATCTCTTTCTGAGATTGGGCTTGACCCATGACATACCAAGTCAAATAGTGGATCTGACCCTTGGTCGTCTGCATCCCAAACAGTCCTTTAAAGCAACCTGGGCTATCACATATCCGTAGAGCAATTGGGCCACTACGTATGTGTGTATGTATGTATGTATTTGCCATCACATCTTCTTAAGAGAAGAAAATGTCCTCCAATTCTCCCATTTGTGATTTTCTTTCAATAGTATTCTAAGAAATTTGCTAATGAAAATCATATTAAGATAAATTATACAAATGATAACTAGGAAAAAAATATTTTAGGAGATTGTATAATGGTTGTGAACCTTGATTTTTTTGCCTACTTTTGGATGAAAATTAGATTGACAAAAATAATTAGACCTTATCCCTTCATTTCCCTTTCTATCTGCTCCATTCCCTTCTCAATAACATTATTCCCCCATTTCTTTTTCTTTCATTTCCTCTTATTCCTTCAAGAGATTATGATGCCCAATCTGATAGTACATATCTCAACAAACTATTTTCTTTTTGTTATTTTAAGTGCTAAAAAGAGATTATGATGCCCAATCTGGAGTGCTCCAGGACTAGACCCTGTCGCAGTTCCAATATTGAGAGTTCAAGTCTCTATTTGGTCCCTTGATCTAGCCTAAGACCAGAAGTGAATTCAACACCAAATTTAAATGTAAGATGGACAAATTCTCTACCTTTGACTTTGGCTCTAAAATTCAGCGCCCTTGAGCTTAAAATCAAGGGCCTAATTCTCAGGGCAGTTCCACCATGCAAATTTAGAAAAAATATTCAATCACCCTTAAGTTACTTTTGTGAATTGCTCATATAACAATTTCTGTCTATCCACTTCTACTTGTTCTATATCAATAGTTAAAGTTCCTAATAACAATGATAGAATCAAGGATATTGGCCTTAAGATTCAATTGCAAACACTCATTAAACATCTAGAGTAATTGGAGCATGCAAACATTGAAAATAGTATTCATTTTAATCATATGCAGTAATCTCTTGATGCTATTATATAAAGAATGGGTATGCAATGCAATCAGGGTAAAAGCAGACAAGAATGTCTCCTGACCATAGTCAATCAATTTTGAGAAAAAGAATTCTTGTAGAGAGCATGTCTAACAACAAGACATAAATTCATCTAATAATAAGATGTAAATTGTTATTTGTAGTGAAAGCTTAATTATAGGGATTTTCAATGTCGAAATCACGAGCATGAAGAGTACAAATTGAAGGTGAATTTTTCATATTTTAATGGTAGTTTGGGGATTGAAGAGTTCCTAGATTAGGTTGCAAAAATTGATAGATTTTTTAATTGTATGCTAATCACAAAGGAGTGACAAGGTCAACTGTGTTGCATATAGCTTAAAGAGCAGTGCTTCTTGACGAGAGCAGTTGCAGATCCAAAGATAACACCAAGGAAAAATGTCTATGAGGTTGTGAATGAAAATGAAACAATTGTTGATGGCATGTTTCCTCTCACCAGATTACGAATAGTATTTGTTTGTTAGTTTCAGTATTGTGGCCAATATGTCAAATCTGTTCATAAGTATTAGGTTGAATTTCTTCAATTATTAGCTCGTAATAATATGATGGAGACAGAGGGACATCTTACGTCTAGATTTCTTGACAGGTTGAAAATTTATGTTTGTGATGAAATTTATGAGAAATTTGCACCAATCATCCCTCATATATCACTGCTATGAAAATTTAATTTCTCAAAATGAAAATGAGCCATTTAGTTCCTAGCATATAAAATGTGTTTTTTTTTTTTTTGTCCTTTGACACTTTTTGAGTCTAATTTTGGCTGAAATGATTCATGAATCCATCATGTGCTCAATATTTTGAGGGTAAATTTGGCAACTAATTTATTCTATTAACTCAAATGTATAGGATCAATTTTTTTAATCAAAGCACTTGACAAATGAAAAACAAAAAGGAAAAAAGAAAAAAAGAAAAAAAGAAACACACTAAAGTGTCCTTTTATTTTTCAGATTTAAATTCCGAAACAACTCTCTTATTTCTTTAAAACTAGTTAATTTGGGCCTCCGCCCAAATTTTGTGATTGAAATGTTTTTGGAAGAGGAATGATTATAATCTAATGGATGTTTGTAAAATTAGACATGTAACGAGATATCTAAGGGTAGTATCAATTGGCTAGTATCAATTGGATACTTCTTAGCAGGCTTTTAACTTGTTTCTAACAGGGAATAGCCTTGATAAAAGCATTCAATAGTCTATGTTGCACACCTTGGTAAGACAAAATGTGGAATCCAGATTGTGAAAATATTGATTGAGAGCACATTTAATATGTTTTTTGGATGCTTAGTAGTAGTTTTGCCATTTGTAGGTGTTTTTCTCTTCGTGTTAGTGTTATTTGGGTCGTGGTGTCTTCTGTGGGAACTAGATTGCATTTACAAATTTGAACCCAAATTTGCATTACCATTTGAGTTTTTAGTAAGATTCCATAAGTATACAATTGAGTAGATCACTAAAAATTATTTAAGATTCAAGAAATAGAGAAAAATGAGGTTTTTGAAAAATTTGCTTTGTCAGTCTCTTCTTTGTAGTTGACGATCTTATTAAAATAAGATTCTCCTTAAGTAAGTCTTCATTGTAGCGTACTTCTAAAGTCAAACTTGTAATAATGAAGAATTAACTTGAGCGCATACTGAACATTTGGTAAACAACAAAACTATATGTGAGTAGTACTCATTCTTTATTTTTCTTTAGCTCAAATGTATTCGTCTTTAAACTTTGTATTTTCTTCTTATTTATAATTAATAAAATAACAAGCTAGCACCGAGCCCTATACATAGGGATTGTCAATAAAAAAAAACCAAATTATAGTTCCAAGATAGTAATTAATCAGTTATATATAATTATCTATTACCATTATCTAGTATCATTTAGTTTGTCGTTCTTAGAAGATCTTTCTTGTTTCCTGAAGATGCCATATGCAATATTATATTTGGGTTTAATGGCAGAAATAATACATTCAATTCCATCAAATCTATATGTGCACCTATATTCTTTTAACAAAGTCAAAGGTCCTTCCATTTTGACATCACAAGGCTCTTAACTAATTTGAATCTAGGCAATATTTTATGCATAATGGTAAATGGAATAAGTAGTGAATTATTCATCAAATTTTGCATTGTTCAATCAAACCACAATGAAATCACAATCAAAAGCAATATTAGGACCGCATAGCTAAACACTAGCAAAAGCAACATCAGAGTCAAATGGATAAGAAACTTAGTCAGATGAAAAAGTTTACTTTCTAGAAAAAGTACCACTTAAGAATTTAGCATCCAAAGCAGAGTTGCTTAAAAGTAGCAATTTGGATCCACAATTGATTTAATATGTTATTATTATCTAGAAAATAAGCATCTATATTGTTGAACAATTCATTAAAACCTTACAAATAAGTTAGACAGAGAAGTTTTCTCTTCAAGAAAATGTGATGGCATTTAGGTTAAATATCATTTCTTGAGTATACTAGGATGGGCGTACGGAAAATTTCAAAATCAATCATGCATATAAACTAATTCAGTCTCATTAGACATTGCACTCCAGTAGTTGCAGTGCATTTAATCAATTTCATGAGTATGAATCATACTTGTGAGGCCCTGTACCCACCAATTTAAATTATAAATTACAAAAATCCCATATTTTCATAAAATTATTTAAGTTTTATGTCCAACTACAAGTTTGTTATTTCTTTAATTTTATGTATGCTAAGGCATGATCAAGAAAAGTGATTAAGATCCTTGGGTAATTAGTGGCCTAAGTAGGTGAGATTAAGCATTAGTAGCTTAAGTTGAACTAATGGTTTATGGAGTAAATTGATAGGAAAAGAAATCATTTGGGCAAGAGTGCAAACCAACTTAAGTTGCTAGGTTGCATTAGCTTGAGATAATTGACTTGGAATTGGACCAAATTTTGACTAAGCTAAATAAATATCTAAGAGACTTAATCTCTTAGCTAAAAAACAGCCAAGAGGGTCGGCCAAGCAAGGAGAGAAGAAGGAAGAAAAGAGAAGGAAAAAAAAGAGAGAAAAAGAGAGGAAAAAGAGAGAAAAGCTTGGGGATTTTTGCCAATTTCAACCATCCAACCTTGATTGAAAGCTAGGAGAAGTGGATTGACCTTGAGAGCTTGCAACTTCATCAAGAACATAAGCCAAAGAGGTACTCTTCCTTTATGTGAAAGCTGGAATTTGGTTTAAATTGATGAAGATGATGGATTTTATGAATGTTCTAACTTGATTAAAGATCCTAGTTAGCTTGGAAGATGATTCCATGTATTGGTTTTATTGTTTTTCTTGTCTTGAACCTTGGCCAAGAGCTAGGGTTAGGGTTTCATTAGTTGCAAGATTTAATGTTGGGAATTGATGTTTCTAGTTGTTGGTTGGACTAAATTAGCACTTGTTCTTGCTTTAATTAGTAGATTTATGGAGTAATGATGTTGATTTCTTGATTCCCAATTTCGGCCAGCAAGCACTAAGTAGGGTTCTTGGTTTATGATTTCTAATGGTTTCAATTAGTGTTTTGTGTGTGCATTGCATGCTATTTAAAGTGTAGTTGGTGTTGTGGTTGTTGGATTGGCAATGGTGAGAGGTTGAACCCGAGTTAAAGTTAATGTTCTTGGACTACCTTAGTGTGTTTGGTAGGGTAAATTGATGATTGATAGACCACTAATAGTGCATTGAAACACCTTGATTAGCAATGTATGAGTTTTAGTTAAATTGGAAGCGATTTGGCGTGGTTATAAGCATGTGGTGAATGGATAGGAGGTAAGTGTCATTCAGGTATGAGGTTGGGACGTTTGAAAGGCTGCATTTGCATGTTTATTATTGCATTCGAGTCATTGAAATTGCATGCGTGTGAATTGGTTTGAATTCGATGCATTTGGGCGCAAAAACAGAAAATAGGGGAGGCTGGAACAACTAATTTGGCTCTATTTTTCGTGTCGATCCATTGTGAATTGGCTTTTGGCCAAAACATGAAATTTATAGCCCTTGATTCTAGCTTTCCAACACATTTGGAATTTCTTGATTTGGATCTTTGTGCGCTGAGATATGGCCATTTGAATTCGGCCTGTCAGCAAGTCTGATATGAAGAAACTGGAACTGTTTTCGTATCTTTTGACCCATAAGGAGTGAATCTGGGCAGAAATGGTCTTCATGAAAGTTATAGCTTGTTCTCTTAGTTTTGAAACGGCACCTTGTGCATCCGACACTCGTACCATGAGTTATGATCAAAATCGTAAAAGGTGTCAAATCTGCCTTTCACACCTTCTAGTGTGTGTTTTCCGTTTTGATTCTAACGTCATCCATTTTCGTTCGAGCGCCCATGCATGTGCTCTCTTTGCTATTTTAAGTGTTTTTAAGTGTTGTTTTGGCATCTTAGTGATTGTTTGGATAATTTTCTGGCTCGATTTAAACCCTATTCAAACCTAAATATCTGATATCTTGTGTGCTATTAGACTTGGAAGGCGGATACAAAGGGGATCCGAGAATGGACGCATAGGGTTTGCTTTGCTTGAAGGTGAGTGATCTTTGCATGTGTGTGACTTGAATGATCTTGTTATGTGCTCCTTGAATGTTCACTACTTGTTTAAGTGTTAAATATTTCTAAAACTGCTCAAATGTGAAACTTTTCTCCGTTATACCATTTGTTAGACGAGTGTGTACTTTATCGCACTCGGCCTAGTCAAATGTGACATTTTACTGTTTAAAGTGATTAATTGACTGTTATTTGACTATTTGTGCATGAGTGTAAACCTTTGGCTAAACTGGGCCCTTGCCCATCGTTACTAGCCTATTCGAGCCAGAAGCGGACTCGGTCGGGTAGGTTAGGAACCTTGGGCCACTGTTACGGTATACTCGAGTATTACCACTGGGTGTTATAAGGAGGAGTAGGAGGTTGATTGACCGGCTGATGAGATGGATTGCAACTGTTCCCAGTGGACACCGTATCCTTTAACTAAGTGTTTCCTTATTTTACGTGTTTTATTGGTGATAAACTCCCTAGCTGATTATTGTTGGATTCTTCGGTGCTACTATATGGAATTGCATGTTTTGAGATCGCTCACTTGGCTTTTAACTCATTCCTTCCAATTTTGTTTTCCTTAGCAGGGTTTGAGAGCGAGAGCCTCCAAGGTTTGCTCTAGGATGTTTGATTTGGAAACTTTAAGCTGTATTTTGATGTAATCACTGTATTGTGGATTGTACTTATGAAATTCTAAAGGTATAATCTTTTGTATTTGTAACTTTGGTTTGGACGGTTATGAGTATCTAATGAAGTTTAGGGTTTAAACGTTTTGTTGAATTGATTGATATTAAAGTCACCTTGTTATTCGAAATATTTGCTCGATATTGAATCGTGGATTGTAGTGAGTCTCGGCGAGAGTTGGGCAGGCGGCTTGTTGATACCCTAGGATTCGCCCTAGGGGGAGGTGGGGCTGTCACAATACTGGTCCACACAATTATATAAATTATTCCCTTAATAAATTAGTGACCTCATTTTCTTCTATCCATTTATCTTTTGCCTTATCAATAATTTAATCCATAGATTTTACCACGGTCTATACACATGTCTATTACTTTTCTACTTCGTATTATGACTAACTCATGATATATCAATCTATCATTATTTTTTTGCAGCGTGTTAGGCAACCCTAATAAGAAAGTACATTATGGATAAATTGATATGATACAACTCTGTTTCCAGTACTTAGTAAGCATTTGAGTTTTTATGAACAGAAAAGGCAAGCAAATCATTTGACTCATGTATCTATTATTAAACACTCTAGAGAAATTGAAAATGCAAACTAGAGAGAAGAAAAAAAGAAGAGGAAAAATAAGAGATTAATTTAGGACTTGAGAACTTTCAAAACTTCAGAAGTAGAGATAAACCTTAATCTAGAGTAGAAATAGATAATTTATCGATAAAGTAGGAAAAAGAGTTTAAAGCCCCCAAAAAAAATTTTTTTTTCTAATCGTCCATCAACTTCTCCATGGAAGTTTCTTTTAGGTGACAATCAATAAAAGGGTTTAGCCAGTGAATCTGGATATCCTCTATGGCTTTTCCTCCTACTCTATGCTCCTGAAATAGAGGTGATGGAGATAAAAGTGTGGAGGTGAGAAAGTGGGTAATCCAAATTAACGTGAAGAGAAGTATTGACTCAGGTTGGGGTAGAAGCAAAAGATAGGAAGAGAGGAAGTAGATCATGTCTTTATTCGATGCACAAACAAAGAAGAGGCAAACAAAATTACCATTTTGCCTTAAAAATTTTTAGCAAAATTTCAAAACTATATACCTAGTGAAGGTGTTAATAGGGGACCATGGATCACTATTCCTAAGTCCCATTCATACTTTTACTATGTTAGAATTCAAATGATTTTTTTTTTTGTTAGAGAGGATGATACAAATTTGTGATTGATAATTACTTCCTTCTTGGAGACTAAAAACCTAAAATTAGCTACTTTAGACATAGTGAAGAGATACTAGACCAAGTTAAAACTTTAGATCCATTATGCTTCCTCAAAAATCAATAGTTATTTCTTCAACAATCTTTTTTAATTCTCATTTTTCCATCTTTTTTTTCATGGAACTTTGAAAGCTGTGTTGGTGCTTAGAATTTAAATTTCAACAACTCCTAGACTAATCCCTTCTTACACCAAAGAAAACAAAGAAGCAAAAATCCCTCTCATCACCACCTTCGTTTTTGTGTCTAGCTATATGTAGACATGAAGCTATGGATACTAAATGAAAAAAAATCTCACATATAGCCAATCCACCTATTTGAACAACCTAAGATCCCAAGAAAAGAGAAATGTTGATATCAAAGATTACCTCCAAATTGTAAAAAACCATATCTGCTCTTTTATGACAAGAATTTTAAACCAAAGATGATTTTTTTGATCTGTGAGTTCTTTAGCTCTATGAGTTCCTCAGATCACAAATTTTGATCTATGGATTTTTAATTTTCATTTTTAATCATTTTTTCATCTTTTTCCAATGGAACTCCTCTCTTTTTTCTATGGAACTCTTCTCTTTACTGCTTTAAATCCCATTCTTGATTGCTAGTAATTCTTGATAGTGGCTTATGAAATTATACTACAAATTTTGGCTAAAACAGAGCTGTGGGTGGCGAGATGCAATGTGGTTAATGACCCATGCCATTGTAATTCCTTGAAAGGAAGAAACAAACTCAACCAAGTTCCCCCACCATCAAAACAGATCTATATATAATTTCAAGCTGGTTGATTTGATTTTGTTGCTTGAATTTGAAGTTTGGTCTGCTGCAAAATTTTTTATTTCGTATAACTTTGGTTAATAGAAAAAGAGAAAGCAAAGAGATCTAAATTTTTTAAAAATGAGACTTAGGTATTAAAATCTAAATAAGCAATTTTACATGTCTTAGTTCAACATTTATTGTTTGAGTTGGTTGGCACTAGTGAATCTATAAGAGATAGTCATAGATATATAAGCTCCAATTTTTAAGTGTTTTAACTAAAAAAATTAGTCCTTTATGTTTGGATTCAATCAACAAGTGACTTGCATACCCTTTAAATATAGCACAGGTGATGGATTCATGACATATTCCGGTCAAAACTAGTCTAAAAAGATGTCAGAGAATAAAAAAATGAGTACATTTTATATGTTAGGGACTAAAACCGCTCATTCTCAGCTATATGTGTGAGAAATTAGTGGTGCAATTTTCTCAAAATTTATTGTTAGTCTATACTTATTTTCTTTGAGATGAATAATTTGGTTTCAAGGCTCAACTAAGGTTGGTTTTGAGATGAATAATTTGATTCTACTCATTTTAATATTCAAAAAAATTGAAATCCAAATCATGACAATTAAGGTGCAAGGTGTCATAAGAATAAGAGTCTATGACGGAAAATAAGGAAGCAACTAAGTAGGTAAACACTTGTCAATTGCCACCACTAAATAACACAAATTCCAATAATCCTGGTGCTAAACACATAAGAAGTAAGTGTTATAAATATAGGTAGCCAGGATATATGTCAAATAATTGTTCCAGTCTGCAGTAGGTTAACTTGGTGGAGCATACTAGTGATAATGGAGGTGCAAAGGATGATGTGGAGAATGTTGCTAAGTAAAATGATGATAAAGAGGATGAGGAGCTCAAACCTTCTGCCTAAATAGTTTGAAAGTTGTTGCTAATACACTAGAAACAAAAGAAGACTCAATGTCATCAACTCTTCCATACTAGATGTCAAATTTTTAATGAACTTTTGACTTAGTTATTGATAGTGGTAAGTTGATAAACATTATTTCAAAGTAGCTTGTTAAAAAATTGCAATTACCTATAGAAAAATATCCTAAGCCATATAAAATTGGCTGGCTAAAAAACTGTTAGGATGACTAGGCATTGTTGGGTCCTATTTTCTATTGGTAAATATTATATTGATGAAATTTATTTGTAATGTGATTAACAGGTACATGTCATATTTTGTTAGAATGTCCATAATAATATAATGTAGATACCACTTTAAGTGGTTGCAATAATATATATGTGTATGTAAGGATAGTAAGAGAATTACCTTAAAGGATGATGAGCATCCTAAACCTATAAGCAAACTTGATAGTGATAGTAGAGATATCTTAACTCTTACTTATGTGCATGAAGTTTTTACTATAGATGTTAAAGAATCTCAAGAGGTGAATACTTTGGTGGTGAAGGGAGTTTAAAGTAGTAAAGTTGAAAAAACTAAATAAAAGATTTCAACAAAAGGTTGTGGTTTATCTGATGAATTTAAGGTTGTTATACTCGATGGTTTTACTGTCATATGTGCCATACAATACACTATTGACCTTGTTCTTGAGGTAAGTTTGTCAAATCTACTGTATTACCAAATGAATCCAAAGGAGAATGAGATATTGCAATAGATTATTGATGATTTCTTAGACAATTGGTCTATCTGTATTCGCATGAATCCTTGCATTGTGTTGGTTCAATTGACTCCTAAAAATGATAGTTCTTAAAAGACGTGTATTGAAAGTCAGCTATCAACAAAATTATAGTAAAATATTGGTTTCTTATTCCTAGATTAGACATATTGGATTGTCTCTGTAGGGGTCTTGTTTATATCAAAATTGATTTTAGGGGTAAACATCATTAGGTTCGCATCTGGTTAAGAAATCAGTAGAAATAATGTTTAATACTAAGAATAGCTTGTATGAATGGATGGTCATGTCATTTGTACTATCTAATACTTCTAATAATTTCATGTGGACAACGAATAAGGATTTAATCTATTTATTAGTAATTATGTTTTACTTTGATGATTTTTAATTTATAGTGCTAATGAAGAAAAGTATCTTCAATATTTGTAGCAAGTGCTAATTGTTTTGTAAGCAAGCAAGTTCTATATCAATTTGAAGAGGTATAATTTCATGACAACTAGTTTGGTTTTCTTAAATTTTGTTGTTAGTGCAAATGGTACTCATATGGATGAGAAGGTAAATGTTATTTGTGAATGGTCTGTCTCATACACTCTTACGAATAGTAACCTTCTATAGGCACTTCATTTGCAATTTCGACTCTTTAATGACTCTGTTGATGGATGTTTTAAGGGAGGAGAATTTTCAATGGAGTCCCAAACAAGATTAGAATTTTATCTTGATCTAGAAAATGTTGACCATGACACCATGTTTAGTTCTTCTTATCTTTGACAAATTACTTCTGGTAGAGTGTGATGTTTGTGGAATTAGTATTAGAACTGTCTTATCTTAAAAAGGCATGCCAGTGACTTTCTTCAACTAGAAGTCGAGTAAAACTCACCAATAGTGATCCACATATGATCAAGAGTTTTATGATGTGGTTCATGCTTTGAGATATTGGAAGCACTTTTTGATCCAAAATTAGCTCATGTTTATACAGATTGCCGAGCCTTAAACCATAACAGTAGTCAAAAGCAAATGACTAAGATGAATGACAGATGTAGTGTTTATTTAGCAATTTTCCTTTATTTTGAAACACAAGTCTAGATAGCAACATAAGATAAATAATGCTGTGATTCAACATACAACATTTCTTGTGACTTTGAGCCATGAAGTGATTGCATTTGAAATTTTGCCTAAAGTTTATATGGACAATGATGACTTCAAGGAGTTGTGATTTGCATGTAAGACTAAAGGACCATCGGATCATATTTGCAATTATGATGCTTATCTCTCCAAAGATAATTGTTTTTGCATTCCTCATGTTTCTTTACGTAAGCAATTATTTTGTGATTTATAAGAAGTGATTTTAGTGGTCTTCTATTCTAGAAGAATCTATTTTTAGTCTCAATTGAAAAGAAATATGCCTAGATTTGTCCAAAAATGTTATACTTGTCAGAATGCAAAGGGGTATTCCTAAAATACTTGTTTATTTACTCTTTTATCAGCTCTTGATGGTATTTAGTAGAATTTGTCAATAGATTTTTTTTTTCTTGTATTGACTAGGATAAAAAGGTGGTAGATGCTATGTTTGTTTTTGTGACAAGTTTTCAAAATGGGGCATTTCATTCCATATAGAAAAACTTCAGATGCATCCTATATTTGTTGACAAGCAATGACTTTTGACTAGGACACTAAGTTTTTGAATTACTTTTGGTTGATCTTGTGGAGAATATTTAACACTTCATTGAACTTAGTAGTATAGATTATCCTAAAAAAGATGATCAAATGGAAGTTATGAATCGATCTCTTAGCAATTTGGTACATTGTATTTGTGGAAAGCATCCCAGACAATTGAATCATCCACTTTCCCAAGTAGAGTTTACTTTCAACAATGCTATCCATAATTCTATTAGGAGGCCACATTCTCTTTAATGTATGTGAAACCTCCAAAATATACAGCTGATTTGGTTGGTGAATCTTCCCAAAGTTGTGGGGTATAGTATTATTGCAGGCAATATGGTTAAAAATTTGCAAACTATACAAGACGAAGTGTAAGTGAAGTTAGAAACTACTAATGCAAAATTCAAGACTGTTGCAAATAAACGTCACAAGTTATAATATTCGAGATTGGTGATGAGACAATAGTTTTTCTATGCAAGGAGAGGTTTTCCATTGGCAAATATCATAAGTTACAATCAAGGACATATGATACTTATGAAATCTTGAAGCGGATTAACCGCAATGCTTATGTTATTGATTTACCCGATTCTTTGGGTATTTTGCATACTTTCAATCTGGCGGATCTTAATATTTATCATCCACCAAAGGGTTCTTTGTATCCGGAATTTCAAGATCACTCAAAGCGAATTTTTCTCAAGTGGGAAGGACTAATGCAAAACAACTTTCGGCTTCATTTTGGGCTCAAACAGATCAAACAAAAAAAGAATGAAGGAAAAATTATACAGGTGTCTTGTGTATCAAGACAGTATTAGATCATGCCATGGTCCCACTATTGAGGGTTTAGGTCTTGATCTAGCTTACAACCAAAAGCAAATCCAACACAGGATGCGAATGCGAGACGTACGAATCTTTTACTTTCAAATCTAGATTGTGAGGGTCTCAAAATTCTATTTTTATTTTAAAATACAAAATAATGTTTAAATTATATTTATTCACTAAAATATTAGTGAATTTATACTTTGAGTTATTATTTTCCAATTTAGAGAAATTTTTGAGAATTATTTGCCGGTGTGCGGTTTCGGCCAGTGTAAGCATCTAATTTTTGTTCGAAGTGTGAATAGTGACTTTAAGATGAAACTGAGCATATATAGAGATATTATAGATATATATTTAGGATTGGACAGTGTCGGAATGAGATAAACCAGTAAAAGTTAGAGTGTCGCACGTCAACGCGACAAAAAGTGGTCATTTGACCACTTTTCCATAAATTAAGGAAGACCACACTTTTTGTCCTTAAAAAGCCTTGTTTCTTGCTTCCTAGCTTCATCCTTTTCAGCCACACTTGGGGCTTAGAGAGAGAGGGAGTAGCCGAACTTAAGAGAGAGAAAATACAGAGATTTTGTCCAAGTCTTCTTCTTCTTCTTCTTCTTCCTCAATCTTGTGAATCTTCAAGACTCCATTGAAGGCTTTGATCTTGTTCCTTTATTCCTCGTAGCAGCCGAGAGTGAGAGAGAGAAAAGGAGAGAGAGCCGTGAGTGAGAGAGAGAAAGGAAGAGGAAGAAAGTTTCATCTTATTTCTTCCTTCTTGGTCTTGAAACTTGTGGAGGAAATCACCAAGGATTGAGCTAGATCTTGGCTTAGCTCGAAGGATCTCGAGGTTTTAAAGATTGGAACATCATCCGTGGGCGGAACTACATTACATCTTCCTTGATCTTGTTAGATCTGAATAGATCTTGAGGTATAATCCTTAAAACTCTTAGCTTTAACCTTATTAGCGGTAGATTTGTTAGATCTATAGGTTATTTTGCTAAAAATGCTTATGTATGAAGCATTTGAGTTGGGCTCTTGAATTTCCAATTTAGGTAGCGGACTTGAGGTGACTTTTAGGTAGCGGACCTGAGAACCTGACTGTGATTGTGTTTGTCGTTTATGAGTTGAGTGCATTTTATGGTTAGAAAGTAGATTTTGTTTTTGAAAATGTTGAAGGAAAACAGTGAAGGCTGGCCGAACCCATGCTTGAAAATTTTGATGTATGATTTCAAAATTTTATGATATTTCTTGATGAGATTTTGCTTAAGTAAATATGTATTATGTTCGATTATGAGTATAAGCTTTAACAGAGTGAAAATCTTGAACGTTAACGGTGAAAAATTGAATTTCACTAAACTTTGAGGGAAAAGTGCCATTTTGGACAAATTTGTGGGTTTGAAAGACTTTAGCTAATTTTCATGAATATTGTGCATTGAGACCTAGTGAAAAATGTTTGAAAAATGTGTTGGAACTTTGTTTAAAAGTGTAGTGTTGAGTTAAATGAGTGATTTTGAGGTGAAATACCTCACTTTATTTCAATGTGTTTAAAGATTAAAAGTCATTTGGATGGAGTACGTCGATAGAGTGGTTTGGTTATTTGATATCTCAGTTTGAAAATGAAAACTTTTAATATGATTTTCGACTCGAATGACTACTTTTCATTCGAGCAAAGTTAGAGGAATTTTGTGAAGAATTTCGACAAAACAAATGAATAAGTTATTTGAGTTAGTTTCGCTAATTGTGAGGCGAAACTTATTTCTCCCTTTTATTTGATTATAGGAAGTGTGGAAGGCTTTGAAGCCAAGCAAAATTTGGGATCCGAATCTTGATATTTTGGTGAGTTTCTATGCATGTTATTTGATTATGTGAATTTAATTTGGAATATGAATGATATATGATTTGATGTGAAAATCTGATTTTTGATCCATCAAATGGAGCAGTGTGTACTTTATCGCACTTATTCCTATTTGAATGGTAAATCTTTTGTAAAAGTGCTGTTGTGACATTTCAAGTACGTTTTGAACCTTTTGACTTTTGATATGATGTGAATTTTGTTTCGAGTATATGATGTGATGTGCTGTGTTTTTAATTACTATTCTTGAAATACTTAATCCCCTTAGTAAGTTATCGACTCGAGCCGTTGGGCAGATCGAGGAGATTTAACAACCTTGGGCTATGAGATAAATTGTGTGCTCTGGACTTGGCATATGGCCTTGTCCCTGATGGAGAGCAATACACAAATATATAAGTTTATGTGAGGTGGGCGGGCCCGTGCAGGGGTTTTGGTGGTGGAAGGAGTAAGTGGTTGTCTACTTGGTATGAAAGTTGACGGAATATCAACTACGTGATCTGTGCACCAGCCGATGAACGTGCTCCAGTTTCGAGGATCTTAGCCCCTGAGGGCTACCCATATCCTACCTATGTGTTGTTAATCGTTTTCCTTATTTGTTTATTTCTAGATATGAATTTTTGAAATGAAATATCATATGTGCTATGTGCTTTGCATGCCTTTTGGAATTCATTGGGCTTTTAGCTCATTCTTTCCAATTTGTTTTCCTTAGCAGGGATTGAGAACCCTAGTGAAGGTGCCAACCATTAGAGTTAGGGCTCGCTTTTGTATCTGGTTTGTGAAACTTGAATTTATGGATTTGAAGGCTTTTGGATTTTGAGACTTTGAATGTATGATAAAGTACTTTGTGTATTTTGGGATCATAAGGTTGGAACGATGTATTTGTGAGTTACTGTTTGGTTTGGTTTGATAATGGCATTGGAGTTTGATGTTTTAGTGATCATTATATGAGTGAGTCCTGACGAGAGTTAGGCAGGCAGTCCACGGATACCTTAGGGTACGCTCTAGGGAAAAGTGGGGCTGTCACATAGCTTCCCTAAGCTTTAGATTTGGGGTTGGGCTCTGAATGGAGTTTCAACATGAATTTACCATTTTTCTATCATTAGCTATATTTTCTTTTCTTTTTGTAGTTTCAAACTTGTCATTAATAGATAGGGACATACTAGAGTCATGTTTTTTAGAATTTTATCAATATCAATAAATTCTCTTTAGTTTTACCAATTTTTCTTAAGTTCACTCGAGATTTAAGATTCTTGTTCAATTTTTAAAAGTTGACCGTGAATGACTCTTGACTCTTGTCTATTCACTTTGGTATCATTCATCTTGCCCTCTATGAAGATTGAATTGCATCCCTCTATCCTATACAATATTACACTATTCTAATTTGGTGAAATCAAGTCCGGTAGTCCAATTCATGGCTAATTTAATCATGTGCACCTCACATAATTTGTAAAGTGATCAAACTACCCCCACAATTATTAGTTGACATGACTAGAAAATTATGTAAATAAAATGACCAATTTGCTCTTTTTTTAGTGGGAGAATAACTCCCAATAAATAAGTGTCTTGGTTGTTTGCTTAATGACGTAAACATTTCCATTATCTATTTTCTTATCATTTCAAACACTGTAAAGATAGGTTTGTCGCTTGAATCTTTGAATATTATCAAAAGTTATTGTCAAACATATAGTCTTTAATATTTTTCTTTCTCTATTTTGGATTAGAAATCCCGATATTGGTAGGAATAACCGTGCTATTAATTAAGTAGTCATAATAAGACCCAAAGTATGTGCAATGTAGAAATATATTATTCTTATTTTAATTACTTTTAAATAAACCTCAACAGTTAAACAGATTTTGGTCATTTACCATTTTTTCTATAAAATTATGGATTGTTGTATTAGCAACATATAATTACGTAATCGTGTTTAAAACTAATTTTAAAGGATTACAATAATGATGTTATTTTATTGAATGTCATTGGAAGAGTAAAGGGCAAGAGAAAAGAAAAGAAGTGGGGTTATTTTTGGTATTTTATGAAGTGATGTAAAAGTTTAACTTCAAAAGGCACTCATGCTTCGTATATAGAGAGATTTAATAGAAAATTTGTATAATTGACCAAAACCTTTTTATACATATTGTCACGGGAATGGGTTTATTTACCCTAACTCTCAACTAGTATTTTGCCTATACATTAGCACAGAATAAATTTTTTAATTATGATTAATTGTGAATGAATGCAAGGCTTAAATAAATCATTAACAATATCTTTTATAAATTATTCATACTCGTATCAAAAAATTTTGTACTCCAAATATATAACTACCATATTAGCCTTTAGAAACTTTTACAGGTAAATTGATTATAAAATTGTAATATTCATTAAATAGTATATTTCATAAAAAAAGAAACAACAGGTATTCTTTGAGATAGGAATTTTCATCACATATATGAATATACACCTACTCTTATTCATTTTCAATTCAAGACTAAAGCAATAATATAATGATCTACTTTTACTGTTACCCAAAAAAAAAGATCTTTTTTTTACATGAATGATTTATTACTATTTATCAAAGTTAATAAGTTTTCCAATATAACAATTAATTAACACAAAGAAAATTTATCATAGATGGATAAAAAGAATAATTCAAATTTATTAAATAAGATAGAGGTTGTTAGAAGAATAGTTTTCAAAATCGAGATACTACCCAGGATCGTTTTTCAGTTATAGGATCGGATCGTAGAATCGGATCGTAGGATCGTAAGATACTACAAAAAATTTAAAAAATAGCTAAATTAATTATTTTAAAGCATATTAATCATATGAACTAATAAACTAACTATTAAATAATTCAATTAATTATAATTTAGATCCTTCTTACCTATTTTTTGGCAAAAAAAAGGAACTCTCCACACGTATTAGTAAAAAAAAGGAACTCTCATTATCCTAGGTGATTAAGATACAAGTCCAATCTGACTAATATTACAACCCATACAGAAACACAATGCTATCAACATTCAACCTGACCATCACAAATTCATTACAACAAGTTCCTTATACATAAGTTGCAGACAAGTACTTCACAATAAATTCAAGAACGCCAAAGTCCAAACCCCTTACAAATAAGTTCAAGACAAGTACAATTTTCAACACAAAAACTTCCTATTACAAATAGTCATCAAACTAATAATACATCAACACAAGTTTAAAAGGAAAACTCTAATAGTAAACTTGTTCACTACCAATAGCCATCATCATCATCATCATACTCATCATCCCCATAGCCCATAGTCTCATAATCATTCAAATTCAAATATTCATTTGAGTCATATTCATCTTCACCATCATTTTCACCATCATTCTCACCATCTTCATTAGTGTTGAATTCATTGGTTTCCATTTGGACATCATCTTCTAGAGCCATGTCGAGGTAGTCATCATCTTGACGATTAATTTCACTTGAAGGCTCATCATGTTCATCCACCAAATGAATTTCTTTGAATGTAGTGGTTTGTCTTTTACGACCACGGGTTGCATAATTTTGCTGGTCATCTACATAAACATGGAAGGATTCAAAACTCACTCAATCATTTCATACAAACTAACTAATAATCTTGCTGCTTGTAAATAATAAATGTAAGAATATTTGAAATAAAAGATGAGAAATAAACTTACAAGCCCTTTGCACATGTTTTGTAATCACAACTTCAACTTCTTCTCCATCTTCCTCTTCATCTGATGTGTTACGCTCCAAATTCTCGTCTAAAACTCTCAGCCAATTATTTTCTTTTGGAAGAGCTGGACTTTCTTTTTCTGTTATCCATTCATCATCGGACGGAAAGTTTTCAAATGGAATCTCTTGTATGACACATTGCCTTTGTTTTTGTCTTTCTTGCAATTTCAGATTATACATGACAAATACAAGGTCATTCATTCTTTTTTGGGCCAAACGATTTCTTCTCTTAGAATGAACCTAAAGGACATTAAAGAGTCAATTCTAAGACAAGTGCTGAAATAGTTTGAATTTGTTTAATAAACCCAATAATTTATGACCTGAAAAATTTCTCACCAATTCAAATGTGCTCCAATTACGTTCACATCCAGAAGAGCTACATGTCAAACTTAGAACTCTAACAGCAAATTTTTTTAGCTTTGGACATTCATCCCCATAAGATTCCCACCAATCAGCTATAGCACATTAAAATAAATACATATCAGTGTTTGATTACATATAAGCATTCATAAATTTTTTGTATTATATCTCAACTATAAAATTCAAACTAACCTGGGGACTTTTTGTTTCTCGTTTGGATTGCATTTTCCAAACCAAATAATCCCCTTGCATCTCGAAAAGCATCTAACTGCAAATCAATCTTTATCCTTTCATTGGAATCAGGAACCATCTTAGCAATACAATCATACATTTGCATCACATTGAAAATCTGGGCTATACTGAAATTGGGGATTCAAATAATAACCGGCTGCGTGCAAGGGTTGGCTTAATTGATTCTCCCATCTTTTATCAATAATGGCGAACAATTGTTCATATCTATCAAATAAAAAATAATAAACTGATATTAAAAGAAAACAAGAAAATATATTATCATATCACATCTAATAAAATAATGAAATTGACAAGACATAAAAAAGTACCTTCTTCGATTGTTGTTAACATTTTGCTTGATTTCATCTTTAGCAAGATCCATTGCCTTGTAGAGAAAAGCCATTGCGGATTTATTATCGGAATCTACCATTCTTAACACTTTAATGAGAGGAGACGCTACCTTCAAACATAACTCCAAATTCGGCCAGAATTCTTGATTATCGAAAACAATGCTGCAAATTTTTTTCCTTTCTTTTTCTTAGCATATAAACTGTTCGTCCACTTATCAGATGAGAAAAAAGTAAAAAGATGGAGTTTAGTTTGCTTAGACGTCTCATTGTCAAGTATGAAGTGGCGAATCGAGTAATTCCTGGCCTAATCAACTCCTTCGAGTAATTCCTGGCCTAATCAACTCCTTGTCATCTGTGAACTGTTTCATCCAATTAATAACTGTAGACCATGAATAGATGTATGAAACCACTAATTTAGCTTTAGCTATTGTCACCTTATGTAATGGATCATGTTTTTGAAAATCCTCTAACATTAAGTCAATGCAATGTGCAGCACAGGGGGTCCAAAATAATCTTTTTCGCTTCTCCATCAATAATTTTCCTGTTGCCTTATAGTTAGATGCATTATCCTTGATGTCTTGTACAACATTTTCTTTCCCAATTTTTTCTACAACTTCATCTAATAATTCAAATAACTTTTGGGCTGTTTTGGAAACATCAGTTGTATCTACCGAAGATAAAAAAAATAGTCCCAGCTGGACTATTAACGAGAAAATTATTCATGGTTCTATGCCTTTGATCTGACCACCCATCCGACATAAGAGTACAACCTGTTATTTTCCATCCTTGCTTGTATGCCTTAAGCAAGTTCAATGTCTCTTGAACTTCTTTTTTTAAAAATGTCCCTCTCACTTCATGATATGTAGGTGGGTTAAGCCCTTTGCCATATTCACCCATTTTCTTAATCAGCAAAGCAAATAATGGATTGTTTACAGCATTAAGTGGAATGGCACTTGTATAGAACCACCTAGTTATGAGTTGACAAACTTCATCTCTTTCTTGCTTCTTCCATTTCTCATTGATAGTTGTTTGTTTTAAACTCAGTCCCCTAGGATTTTTCACAACAAAATGATCCATTGAACCTTTTTTCTCTCTCTGTCCATCCATAGGATGCTTTATTTGTTCAATTTCTTCTTCTTCTGCATCATGTGCATTGCTGTAACTTTGTTTCTTTTTTCTGGATTCCTCAGAATTTGCACTAAGCAAGTCATACATTTGTTTCCTAACATTTCATCATTTCATCAGGAACTTTAGGACATGGTTCAGTATTCATGTGTGTCCAATCTAAGTGATGTTTAAGCCTAGACACTCCACCTGCCTGAGTAACTCCACAGTATTTGCACATAACTTTTCTTCTTAAATTATCAACTTCAATTCCATGTTCCCACCCAGGATCTGATCGAGAACCTGCTACATTTTTTCTAGTTTCTTTTCTTGGTGCAGGAGTAGACATTTAATCACTGTTAATCATATGAAATATATAAGCAAAAAAATTTAGCATTCTATTCTTTAAAGTCCAGAAACTAAGTCATAAAACAGTCTATTAAAGTCATACAGTCAAGAAACTAAAGTCCAGAAACTAAAATGTTATATTAAGTAACAAATGACTTGAGGACATATTCAAACTAAAAATACCAGCAATGATGAATATAAAATACCAGCAATCCCCGCAAGCCAGAAGTTTTAATTCACAGAGACTTCAACAAAGACGAATATAAAAATACCAGCAGCCCTTAGTGCAGTACTGGTAGGTCGTAAATCATAATCTAAAGTTCAGAAACTAAGTCATAAGTCACAACAAAATTTAGTTATTGAAGTACATACAGTAGTGGTTCATATTTTGCAACCAAAAAAAACAAAAACCACAAGTAGGACTGAGGGGATTAATTATATAAATTAAGTTATTGAAGAAAGAAAAATGACTGATCGAACAACCACAAAAACAAAGAAAAATACACAGCAGCAGCAGTAGGTACCTTGACGATGATGATTTGGTAGGAGTATTAGGCTTTGTTGGAACTGTAAGAGAAGCTTTTGAGTTCTGTTTGCCCTAATTCAACCACATCTTGGTTGTATAACAATGGCAGTAATAATAGGCTTTGGGAACTTTTGAGAAGTTTTGTTTGGAAAATCGAATAAGAATTTGATTGAATTTGAAGCTGAAATTTGAGAGAAG
This sequence comes from Gardenia jasminoides, assembly GCA_013103745.1. Lineage (NCBI taxonomy): Eukaryota > Viridiplantae > Streptophyta > Magnoliopsida > Gentianales > Rubiaceae > Gardenia > Gardenia jasminoides. The sequence continues at coordinate 24,757,975 of CM023102.1, read as the reverse complement.
ATGAAATATTTTGTTTGCCCTAATTCCTTTTCGGCTTATCTCCTCGCTTTCCTTCGCTTTCAGACTTCAATGAATGAGAATGACCGAATCGCTCGCTTTCCTTTGCTTTCCTTTAGTGAATTGATTTCGTTTGGACTTGGGAGTCTTGGACTCTTGGGTTGAGCTAAATTATTCAATATTGAATCAACAAAGAAGGGAAAAGAGAGACAAGCCCAGCAACCAAGCAGTCCAAGGCTTCAAGCTCACAACTTATGTAAATTTGTAGTATCGATAAAGTAGCGTAGGATCGTATGATCCTACGATACGTATCTCGAAACTAAAGATTCCATTGGTTTTCTTCAAAATTATGATCCTACTTACGATCCGTATCATGGGCACTAATACGGATCGTAGTATCGTACGATATTACGATCCGTGTCGCGATACTAACAATTATGGTTAGAAGTGAGAGAAATTATAGATAAAATTGGTTGGAAGAGAATTAGATGCAAAAAATGAGTAAAATCCAAATATCTATTGATTCATGAATTCTAGTCAATTAGACATGCCGTCCATGGGGCATAAAATGCTTAATTGAAATGACCACTTTCATATATACATGTACATGCATGTGTGTGGGTGTGTACGTATACGTGTGTGCATACATACATATACCCTCACACACACACACACACACACACACATATATATATATATATATATATATATATATATATATCGTTAATCTTAAAATATTGATAGTGTCTTAGTTGGATAAATGCCATGTAGATAAAAATTCAGGTTTCAAATTCAAATTCATATATGTTGCAGCATCTATGTTAGACAGATTAATGCTTATATTAGAATTAGAATATATTAAATTAGATTCCATTATTAATCAATTGAGCAAATCTTGAAGGGTACTCCCGTAAACTTCACTAAGAAGCACAGATCAGCAACCCCTGCAATTCTCCGGTGAGTCCAAGACACACGTTCTTTTACAAGCATACAGAGTCACACAGAAACCTCCCCAATTTCACACAGTCACACACAAACTCAATCAACATAAAACCCCAATCTCTCTCTTCCCTCCTCCCCCCCCCCTCCTCTTTCTTTTCTTTCATATTTTCATCAGTATACAAATAAAATAAAATAAATAAGTAAATAAGTAGATGAGTTGACGAATCGACAATGCGGAAATTCACGGGTTTCAATGGCGGCAGTGGACTGAGGAACGGCGGCGTCACATCGGATCACAACCACCACGTATCGATTGGGATTCGTCCTGGTGCTTCGCATAAGCAGCAATCCCGCTACGGTCACCATCATCACCACCGTCGGTTAATAAAGGGTCGCAAGATCTCCATCGTCGGCGCCCTTGTTCTCTTCCTCTTCGTTGCCTTCATCGCCTCTATCTTCGCTTTCCTATTCCTCTCTTCAAAAGATAAAGGTACATTTGCACATTCTAATTTTGTCTCTACCTTTTTTCGTTCTTTTTAGTTTTAAAATTTTTTTTCCTCTGGTGTTTTTTCTTTTGCTTAAATTAGCAGAAGAGTTAACCTTTTTGGGAACCTAGAATATGGTGACAATGTGGAAACTGAATTTGCAATTCTCTGGTTTAAACTAGATTATGGCTGTTGATTCGATGCAAATTTGGTACGTTTGACTTAGCTGGGAAAGCTTACTGTTGTGGTGTTGCTAAAGAAGGGGGCACAAACGATTTTCCCCTGTCAACGATTAGAGGGGGAGATTGGCAGTGAGTGAGAACACGAAGTTGATTTTCAAGCTTTTGCAGCTTAGGTTAACGGAGAGTTTCAGTGTTTGACGCGAATGTTGGGGCTGGGCGACTTGGTGAACATTATATGAAAATTGCTTTCGTTGATTACGTTGATTGATTCTTGAATGGTGGACTGACAACTGGTCCTGCCCTTTACTAGTGAAATTATAGTTTTAAATAATGGATGATAGTAGCATTTCACTGCAAAAAAAAGTGCACATATTATTGGAAGACATGAACAGAACTAGGTCTGTCATTGGTATCACTGTGACTGACATTGAAATTTGACAAATCAAACTCCTGGTTTATGCCAGCAAAGGGGATCCCAGGTTTGTCAGCCAAAATGTGTTCCTTTCTTCCTGATGCTTTAGAGATATCATAATTGCTGAAGCATGACTTCATTTACTAGAGATTCTTTTCATTTGCATTAGTCACAAATTGGTGAATATTTATTTGATAGTTTTATAACTTTTCTAATACATGTTTCTTTTGTCTTGCTGCAGACACACATAGTAACTTAATACAGGAGGATGACTTCGCAAATGATACAGATTTTCTTACAAATGTTACACGTACAAAGAAACAATATGCCGTAAAGTTTGGCCATGGGTTGGTTACACATGGTAAAGATTCACGTTATTGGGATGGTGATGATAGGAGACGGGATGAAGATGATCATGAGGAGGTTTTAGTGCAGGCTAGGGAACGTTCTGTAAATAAGGACCATGTTCCTGAGAAGGGCAAAAACAGTGGTAGGAAATCTTCTAGTGATGAATCTCATAAAGGCTTGGGTCATAGAGGGAATGGATTATACAACGAGGCAGGGCGTAATGAATTAAAAATGTATGAAGCTAAATATGAGGCATCTTTGAAGAGCAGTGGGCAGTCAAAAGAACACGATGGTGGATATCAGCTACCTCATGATCGTATTAGTAGTGGAAATGAGACTGAGATGGTGGATCCTGATGATGAGTATGATGATGGTATTGACCTACAGTATGGTCGGAAGGAAGACGATGATGAAATGGAACAGGATGATAGGGACCATTCTGGTGCAACCACATCAGATGATCTAGATGGTGAAGAGTCTGCTAATTTGCATAAGGTTCAAACCAGGCATCCGAGTATTGTTCACGAAGTTGATGGAGCTTCCTCTGATTTATATGACAAGGAGTCAGCATCCAGCTCTGAACATTCTGGCAAAGTTGCTGGTAATTCAAGACATGCACCTCCTACTGACAGTCAATATTCTAAAAGATCTGCTTCTGAAAAGCGGACTGGTTCCAAAAAGAAGCCAAAACGCCGTAAATTTTCTGGTCAGTCTCTGTTATTTTTACTATGTGTGGCTTTAAATGTTATAGCTTTTGAGTGATTTCTGATGCAGTGAAATGGTCTTCACAGTTTTGTGGAGAAGTCCTGAAAAACTACCCTGGTGCTCTACCATTCTTCTTTGTATATGAAAACCAATCATGGTGTTTGTATTTGCTGATGAACATTGAAATTTTTTTGATACTTTTTTATTTTCTTGTTTTGAGAAAAGGTAGTAAGAATATGATATGATTACGACACACTTATACTAATGTGCTATGTGGTTATCTGATGTTGCACTGAATATTGGAGCTCATAATGGCTAGGTTGTGCTTGGAACTGAATCAACTATTGGGTTGACAATAATGGGCTGCAATGTCAAGTGAAGAACCTTTAGTTTTGTGTCTAATACATCTTTTTAGCTTGAAGCAGTTCTATTATTCTATCTTATACTTCTTGTTGCTACATGGATCTGTAATTGATTTTAGCATTAATTGTTTGTACGCGTTATGACCTAATGTGTCTAGGTTAATATGTATTCACTCACATGTTGATATAGACAGGACAAAAAAGCAAGGGATAGTTGCTTGTGACTGGTGTAGGCAATTTATGTGGTTTATTTGTAATTCAAATTTCCATTATATTCATCTGAATGTGAACATTCATTTGTCCAACTTCTACTATATGATTGCAGGTTCTTGCGAGATGAAACTTTTAAACTCTACAGTACTGCTTGTAGAACCTTTAGAAAGCCGGAAATTTGCGAGGTTTTCCTTGCAGTACACAGAAGCAGAAGAAAAACCCAATGACGATGAAGAGTGGCAACCTAGATTTGCTGGGCATCAGAGTCTAAGAGAAAGGAAAGAATCTTTTATCGCACATGATCAGAAAATAAACTGTGGCTTTGTAAAAGGTACTAGTGAATATCCTAGTACAGGATTCGACCTGGCAGAAGATGATGCTAAATATATAAGCAGTTGTCACATTGCTGTGGTGTCTTGCATTTTTGGAAATTCAGATCGGTTGAGAATACCTGTTGGAAAAATGGTGAGATGTGTTTCACTTTTCCAATATGCTTGGTAAAACTTCTGCATCATCTAGCTGTTAGTCTTTACGATCATTGATCTGGAGTAATAATACAAGAAGATGCTTTAATGGTGTCTAGATGATGCCTGGTCAAACTAATCAGTTCTCATTTCTCTCTTTCATGCTTTTTATTAAATTGAAGATCTGTTATCAAAATCATAAAACTGGGTCTAGGGTGTACTGCAAGGGAATGTGGTTATTCTCTACAGATTTACTGCAGTTTTATGAAGGGTTGACAGTTTACAGTAGAGTGTTAACCTCGTAGCTTACTGATAATTCTATTAATTCCTTTCCCTTCTCCTACCCCCTATTGCCTTAAATTCTGTCAGTCCCTTTTCTTTTAATATGTTTCTATGTATAAAGCATGTGAAATGATTTTGGTGTATTTGAGTGTCATTGAATTCAAATCAAGTACATCATGTATATAAAAATTGTAATTTGATTTGCATATGGAATTTGTCAGAAATTGTATTCCTCACGATAAATTGGAAGTTTAATATTAAAATAGCTTTCACTTTGGGGTGAAAAAATTGCTTCTAAATGGAAACACCCATATTGCCTCCTTGGTCAACTCCTGTTAACTAATAAAACATGTTTTATGTACAAAGGCAATTGATCATGAATGCTTTGGCTTACCATGTCACTTAAGTGATGAATCTGTGGAGAGTGGTTGATTGCTCGAACATGATAAACACGTAAATGTGAGATGTACTGATTCTTTGCAATGTTTAATGAATTTTACCTGCCTTTGCTCAATTTTGAACCTCTGCTTTCCTTGGTTGAAGGTCTTTCTATCTGTAAAGATATTTTTTCATGTCCTTTCCTATTTGTCTGTCCGCCCATCCTCTCTGTCTATGAATTTTTATAGGTAATAGTTTCTACTTATTCCCAGACTTTCTTGCCAGCATATGCCTATGTTGTTATTAATGCATTAAGCACGAGAGGATTCAGAGCCTGGCTTCTGTTCCTTCTTCAGTTGAAGAGCATGCGCTTTTCTTGTCTTAGTTGTCATGGACATTGTGAATGTAATGTCCTGAAAGAATGCTAAAATAAATATCTTTATATCTAGTTGCAGAATGTTACTTGGGTGCAGATCATATTTGTGGTCATGTTTGATTCATTCCTTATGATCAGTAGATTAAATTGCTTATTTCTTTCTTTTTTTTTTTTACTCTTACTTTATCTGGTTAGTAAATAAGTTTTGTTTGAATAGTTTATTATGGTGATGAATATGATAGTATTTTCACTTACAGTCATCTATCCTCTTTCTTTCCTCATGCAGGTCTCTCGTTTATCCAGAAAAAATGTTTGCTTTGTTATGTTCATTGATGAAGCTACTTTACGAACTCTTTCTTCAGAGGGGCATATGTTAGACAGAATGGGCTTCATTGGGCTGTGGAAAGTTGTAGTTGTGAAGAACCTCCCTTACACTGACATGCGGAGAGTAGGAAAGGTTCCAAAATTGTTGTCACACCGACTTTTTCCTTCAGCTAGGTAAGAGAGTAGTTATTCAATGACCTTTAAATTGATTCTGAGGTTAACCATGTAACTTCTTGTTTTAGTCCTATTTTTACTAGTGGCTTCATGGTTACGATGGAAGACTTCCCATGTGTAATGGCCCAGGTTTCTTTATGCTATCATTAAATGTTTAATATAGCTATGTATGGTAAGAGGTGTCACTGTCATTTGACTTGTAGCTTTTTCCTCTTTCTATGTCATTCTTTTTGCTATTGCCATTTCAATCTGTAGTTTGAATGTTTTGTGAAGAATATTGGTTCAGCCGATTGTGGCAAATGCTGAGACTATCTGGTAGATTCCACATTGTACTTGCACGGTGAAACCTTTATTTTTTAGGGATTGAGTGGACTTTTTTCTTTAAAAAGATTAAGATTTCATTACACTGTTATTTAGTGAACAGTATCCAGTTAAACTTTTGAAGCTGCCCCATCATGTCTGTGCAGTTTTGTCCTGTTTTATATATCAAGGTATGTCAAGCGGCCGACTTAACTATCATGAGGTTTTAAACATCATATTCCGTAGAAGTCTAGAACCATGGAGGAAGTCTTAAATGTTTGCGTTTGATCTTAATTTTTCAGATCAGGTCTTTCGCCAGATGTTTCCAGATATGCTTGTTAATATTGTTGTATTTGAATGGTGCTCAACTGTAATTCTTATTAGGGTTAGTGATTTCTATATCTAGTGGTAAACAATATTATAGTTTTTTTTAGCCATCTAGAGATTGATTCAAATCAACTTGACCTATTTGTGTGGTCCCACTTTTTTATCATGGGTATTTTTTCCACCTTTACTATTCAGATATTTGTGTATCTTGGTGATGAGGTGCTTGATTATAGTTAATCAGTGGGAAAACAGGAGCAGCAGTACAATTTAGAATTCAGAAAATGGGAATTCAAGTTGATGAATTGTGGTAATGGTTCTATATGAGAGCCTTTCCTACTCAGTCACTTGTTCCCCTGTGTACTAGGTTTCCTTTTGTTCACAAGTGATGCAACAAATGTCAATCATCTATACCATATATAAAGGGAGAGCCTTAAGATTGGGGAAACCTTTTTTGTCATCTTTTAGATTTCCAACTTTACCCTCACAATCGCTTAATTATACCTCAATATTGCCAACCAACTTAACTGCAATTAACTTTCACCCCACTTGTCTACCAACTTATCTAAATATATATTGCCTACGTAACTACCTACAAACCATGTAACCAACAAGTTAATTAAAATTCTATTCAGAAAAACTTTTTTTTTGGACAAATATTCGAAAAACTATTAAAAGATCAAAATTTTCTTCTTTCTTTTTTTTTTTCCTTCTGTATGAAAATTTTACACTAAATTCTTCCATATAAAGGATTGTTCTTAAATTGCACACACGTTGGGTGTGCCCTTATCACTAGTACCAAATTTTGTCATAAAGGGTACAATTGGACAGAAGAAACCACCTCTTTTTTGCTGTTCTATAGGACATAGCTCGACAATCCTGAATTCAGTTTTAATTTATTCAAAGTTGGATTATGCATTTCATATGATCATTTTGGATGGTTAAAATCTGCTACTTGTGTTTAGGTATTCAATCTGGTTAGACAGCAAGCTACGTCTACAGCTTGATCCACTGCTTATCTTGGAATATTTCCTCTGGCGGAAAGGCTATGAATATGCTATTTCTAATCACTACGATCGCCACTGTGTGTGGGAAGAAGTTGCTCAAAATAAGAAGCTTAACAAGTACAACCATACTGTCATAGATGAACAATTTCAATTTTACCAAAATGATGGGCTGAAACGATTTAATGCATCGGATCTGAATAAACTTCTCCCTAGCAGTAAGATTCTGTTTCTTGTCTGCTCCTGAAACCTTTCAGCTTCAGTTTCTTGTATGATCTTAATAGAATGTTTTCTGGGTTATTGCCAGATGTACCTGAAGGGTCCTTCATTGTACGAGCTCACACACCTATGTCAAACTTGTTTTCTTGTCTTTGGTTTAACGAGGTTGATCGATTTACTCCTCGTGATCAGCTGAGTTTTGCATACACGTATCACAAGTTGAGGAGGACAAACCCAGAAAAACCTTTTTATTTAAATATGTTTAAGGTGAGCAGTCCTGGAAATTGCATCTAAAATCTGAGCAAGAGATTGAAAATTGCTACTAGTTTTGTTTCTTCTTCTTATAAGCCATTTAAAACTGCTGTTGTTCTTGCAGGATTGTGAGAGGCGAAAGATAGCCAAGTTGTTTCGTCACAGGTCAGAGGAAAGGAAAACCGTACAACATGAGATAGAGTAGTTCTGGATGGAACTTTACCTGGGAAGGGTGATTCATTCTTTTGTATGTTTACATCATTACAACTGGATTCATTGGTTCAATTCTTCCGGCGCATTTGTTGTAAAGTGATGATTAATCAGTCCGCTCATTTGCTCCTGGTAGTCTGCTAAATTGATGTATAAGAATTAGACATTTGCACACAGCTCCAGGGAAGGCAGGTCAGTTTTCAAGACTCGTCTTTCAGCTGGAAATTCAAATAATAAACCAAGAGCCTCCCTTTTGTCTATTTCATTAATTGCTTGTACCATAGCACCATATGGACCACCCAATACCTTTTGTAACAATATTTTTTTATTATAACTTCTTGTACGAAATATATACCTAGCCAAATTGTGCCTCTTTTATGGGGTTCATGAATTTTGTTGAGTCATTTACATCTGTAAAATGTATTAAGAGTTTAATTCAAATTTGAGTAGTTTTAGTTGTCTTCATATCCGAACATTGTACTTTTCTTTTTTCCTTTTCTCAATTTGAGTTTATAATACTTCTTGATATAGGGTTTATATCTGACTGGATTTACTGGTGTGATCTGTTTTTATTGTGGACGGATTTAAAAGTTTATCTGAGAGATGTTGGTGTTCAATTTTCTCTCTTAGAAGTTAATAGATTTGAATGTGAAAATATTGAGTTTAGCTAGACAAGAAAAACCATCTACCCTCTTTGCATAAGGCATGCTTGGGAAGAGAAGTAGAATTACATATGGGGCAATGCATTCCTAGAGAGACGAACAAAAGAATATTAAAGATCATATGACAAATTCTAGACAATATGATGTTTGTATTACTTAACATGGAACTTTAAATGTGGTACTGTATGTAACTGGTGATTGGGCTATACCCTTCTGTGTATACGTGCTTTTGTGAATAGTAAGGACCAATTTGGCATTCCATTTATCAGATGATTGCTCTTTTCCTAAATTTTTTGATGAATCCTGATTCAGTTTTCAAGTTTTATGGTTGTTTTGAATTTCAACATCCTGAGAGTACTTTTGAGAGCTAATGCTTGTGGCTGGTGGATCAGTGAGCATGTTTCCTTGGAAAAGTTCTGTAGAAGGGGAAGTTAAAATGTTAGCAATGAGAATCAAACTGGTGTTACCGTTTGAGCTAAGTCCTTTACCCAATTGGTCGCCATTTGATTCTCCAGTGAAGGTCATTTAGTTGCTTTGTTTTCTATCTTAAACCTTTCAACCAGCACTTTGAGATGGCTCATGACAATGACATCTCTTCACTGTAATTGTCCTTCAATTTGCCGAAGATCTGCACATAAATTTACTTAGCTGACACTGGAAAATTTTCTGTCTTGTGTTCTGCACCTGATTAATTGGAGTTAAGAGGTGAAGCGTGAATCCACAGGTTAGGGCGGTGAGCTACTGGTGTGCGTCTCATATACCTTCACATTTAAAATTTGGTCTGGTGGACGGGTGCTTAATGTTAGCTTTAAGATGGAAATTCCCTTAAAGCATGCTGATTTCTGTTTCAAGTTTTATCAGGTACTTTAGTGTTATCTTAACATCTTGTGCAGGAGACTGACCCCAAAAAAAAAAAAAACTTGTGAAGGAGAATAAGAGCATTGTTCAACTTGATCTATTTGGTACCTGAAAAAATTTACCTGATAAGTTGAAGCTTTACATTTTAGAAAGGTTGAATTAATGTTTAGTTAGTAGATACTGTCTGCATGGTGGTTCATCTACAGTTGTGAACTGTGGAGCAACCTTTAATTTTGAACAAATGCCCACTACTTTAAAAAAAAAAAAAAAAAAAAACATGCTGCATGGTTGTGATTGTGTGAGAATTATGTTGTTGAGAAACTTGTCCTTCTGCTTCCCCCAAAATGAGACTCAGATGCAGAAGTAGGTTTTAGAAAAAGCTGCAAATTAAGGACATAGATACAGTAGCAAGATAAATAGCACAGAATATGGGATTACAGTTGTTTCCTTTTGGGTTAAGATTTGCATTTCATGTTTCAACGGGAAATGAATACTTTTGCATATCGAACAAATCATAGCACTTGAAGTGATTTAGGATTACAGGGGATCAAGGCACCAATAACATCAGATTCAGAGTCTTATTGCTTCTACACGATATTCAATAGCTACAAATACTTCTAATATAAGTTTTGCTGCATGGGTGTAATTTGCTGCAGCAACTTGTTTCTTCCTCTAAGAACCTCTTCAAAAACTTTGGTGACTTCCAATTCAAACACCAGCTGATTTCTCTTGGATTGATGCTTTGGTTCTTTTTAGCTTCTCTATATCTGTTGCACTCTGCATTTTAGTCTGAGATTTTGTATCTGTTATCTCCTGTTCAATCATTTCATACCCAAGAAATGCCACCAAAAGATTGCCAACAAGGATGTTTGATTTGTTGTCAAAACATTTTGCAAGTTCTTGGACTGAATCGACAAATAAATTCATCTGAGGAAGTTCACAGTGGGTTTCCTGTTCAAATTCTACTGGAATTGGATAGAAACTTACCCGGAAAAGGATTGAGGATATAATGGTCATGGCACCTCTGATTGCACATATAATATATGTGGTACTATTCTGGCTTTTAATTTTGTTCATTGGAAATTCAGTACTATTTCATTTTTCCACTTCAAGGAACCATAAAGGTTCGTCTGCTGCACAGCCAGTATCTGGATATTAGCCAAAGACTCACCTTGAGACGTACTTTTGGAAGCAATATCAATCTTGAGAAGATTTCTATTCTATTCATCTCATTAATTGCAGATTGGAGCAAATTGCAAAGCTCCAAGATGTTTAAACTCTTACTCATGTATTCATCCCACATCTAGTATCTTTCGCATAAAAAAAAAAAAAAAAAAAGTATTCATCCCACAACTTGCTTATGCCATTCCATGAGCTTGTTGGTACTTTCAAGCTCTAAAGTAACAGAAGAAACGTGGCATGCATTTTCTTTAGCAGAATAACAGCTTCTGTGCACCATTGAAGTGTTAATGAATTTGCAGAAACTCTCTTCTGCAGCTTCTGAATGTCGTGTGCCAACGAAGCAAACAATGCCTCAACATCCTTCTTGGTGATGGTGTACGGGCTGAAATGGAGCCAGACAGGTGATGAAATACCCCTTTTCATTTGCCTTCTATATTAAGCTAGAAACCCTTAACAGAAGAATTATCATCTTGGACAGACAACCATGCCATTTACAGAAGATCATTAGCAGCATGTTCAAACAAATAGCTTGGAGTTATGGTTAAATAATTAAATTAGGATTTTGGGGGAAGCCATTAGCTAGCATTGAAATTGTTTGTAGCACAAGTAAACCAATGGTTTTAAAGAAAAACTCTAAACCAATTTTATTGCAAACGTGAACATAAAGTCACGCAATTGCTTTTCCTGTTGAAGCTTAAAATCTTTTTAGTGGGAATGGAAAGCATGACTGTTCAGAATGATTATAATTGTCTTTTGACAATGATCGACTACCAAAAGTATTTTGAAAATGAAAGACTCCCAAAATACTAGCCGTGGAAGAAAGGAACCCCATAAAGGCAACAAACTGTGCATTAATCTATTCTTGATCGATTGCTACAAGCTTAAGATTCCTATGGGCAGCTTTATTGTGTGGAGAGAAACAAAAACAAAGTAAAGCTGTTTTCCCTATGTTGCTGCTTATTTTCGGGTAAGAGGTAACAAAATGATTCTATATTTAACGTGTGCATGATGGGTCAAAAATAATCCAAGTTTTGCTTGTTTTGCCACTCAAAAACAAGCTTGAATTTCATAAGAGCATATATTTGCAGATTCTATAGTATCGATTGGGTATTGTGCAGTTAGTTCAACTCAACTGTTAATCTTCATTCTATGATTTTATTTAACAGTCTTATACTGAATTAATAACGAATTCAGTACCATAATCTCTGTCTAAAACATTATACCTTAGAATTCCATAGATGGTAATTGGAAAGGGACAATTTATTGAATTATTGTCCCCATGCTTTTGTTTCTAGAATTCCACAGATGGTAATTGGCAAGGGACAATTTATTGAATTATTTTTAAATTTGTATGTTGATGAGAAAGTGCTTGACTTTACATACACGCTATTTAGAAAAGGAAATGAATAATTATACGCACACATTCGTATTAGCCAACCCCATGCTCCGATTACAAAATGGGCTGAGCTTCAGAAGTGCATTGAGGAATCTAACGTTTTGTGGGGCCAACTTTAGGCTTGTAGATCGAGTCCAATTTTATGGACGGAGACATCACGAAATTTATTTTCTTGAGAAAAAAGATATGCGTTGTGTGTAAGTTGTAACCTAATCTAATCAAAACCCAGTACTTTAACGTTTATAGTTGTTTGTTTATTTCAGTGAAGTTTTTGAGATTGGTTGTTTATTTATCAAAGAGGTGAAATGGTCATTTATCGAGTCGAGTTGGAGTATTCTAAATTTTCCAGATGTAAATTTACAAAATTATATTAATTGACTAAAGTTCTAGTTGTGATCACTTGGTATGAGTGTCAAAACTAAACACGAGAATCTTAAGATTTTGATGTGATGGGAGTCCAAATTGATCCAGCAGAAAATAGTTATAGGTGTCAAAATGAGTAATTTGGGTATATTTGGGTAAGTCATAATTGGGTAATGGGTATAATTGAATCAACCCATTTATACCCATTTAAATAAATGGGTACTCATTTATTCCTATTTAATAAATGGGTATGGGTATACCCAACTACTCATTTATGACTCGTTTATTTTTTAAAAAATTTTTTGCATGGTGTTTGACAATAAATAATGGTATTTTATTGTTATTCTATTGGTAAAACATTCAAATTTATCTCATTAACACTCACTAAAATTTTGAATAAAATGTATATTTATTTTTAAGTGGGTTAAATGGTGAGCCAAGTCAACCTATTACCCATCAATTAAATGGGTATAGATGGGTATCCATTTATACCCATTTAAAATTAATAGGTGGGTTTGGGTAAGCCAATATAAATGGGTTGTGATTGACACCTCTAGTTGTAACACTGAGGCCTTATTTGGGTTGCCATTATCTTCAAAAAATTTTTTTCATTTTTTGTGAACATATTTTTCAATCACCTTTTTATTTTACATATATTAAGTCGTTACAATAATTTTTCTACAAAAATTCCTAAAAATAGTAGTCTAAATAATTTTCTATGTTGAAATGGCGAAATGTAAATTTTGATGATCCAAAAACAGTAAACAAATAACAAAAAGAAAACAAAAACAAAAACAAAGGATTAAACCACTAGGAAGGGTGTGGTAGTTGGAGATGGGAAGGATGTGGGGAGGGGTGAGAGATTAAAAGAGAAAAAAAGAAGGATTAAACCAGCAGTAAAAGAGCAAATCCAAGGATATGAAATTTTATATTTCAATTGATCATTAACACCTAAAAATTTAATTTTTGATCAACTATGTGGCCTAAGCTCCTCCAAATATCAAAAAAATTTGCAGATTCTCTAATTTCAATAATTAAAATAATGACCTAATTTTATTTTTGTTAATAGACAACTCAAGTATTGACAAAATGCAATCAATCTACTAGCAGCTTCAAGAACTAAAAATCAATCAAGGCTAACAATAATTTGTGGTGCCCAAATTATTTAATCGATACTATGACTTGCTAAGATATCACAAAAGGATACAATAAGTTATTAGCACTAGTTGCCACTGCCGCACCAATTTAAGACAAATACAGATCAAAATCAATACTTTAACGTGAAAGTACATATAGAAGGAATAATGTGCTACTTACATTGTCATATGTGTTTCAACAATAGCAATTAAATCAAGGAGACATAAATAGTAAATAAATAGATTGAAAACATCAAATCCAATTTCACAATTAATGGAACTAAGACTTTAATCCTTGGGTTGAATATCAAATTAGCTACACATAATTGAGATTTTCTGACTCACGAATAATCTCCAAGAATAATCGAGAGAACGTGAGACATTTATAGCTAAAACACAAGTCCCTCATTTTGATAAACTCCTCTAATCTACTCCTAAGAATGTAAAGCTGCGAGAAATGTAGAAGTCTCCATATTCTGTCTCTTCTATGGTTGTCTGTTGGTCTCCTTATCTGGATACTACAAAGTCGTATTTTTTTCTTCTTGTTCTTCGCCAAACATACACTCACTGTCGGCACCGGTCATCACCTCTGGCGCCGGCGACCTTTTTTTTTTTTTTTCCTCTCCCTCCTCTTCTCCCTTCCTCTCCCCCACCACCTCCTCCCCTACTCCCCTCTCCTCCCTCTCCTCCCCCCCTCTTCCCCTCCCCTCTCTCTCCCCCGCCACCTTCGCCCCCAGCCTCCCTCTCCCTCCGCGCGACCAGATCTGGTCATCCTGCGATAAAGATTTGGTCATCCTGTGACCAGATCTGGTTGGGAGGGAGGGGAGGGAGGCGGGGAGAGGGAGAGGGAGGTTGGGTGCGGAGGTGGCAGGGGAGAGGGAGGGAGGAGAGGAGGGAGAGGAAAAAAAAAAGGGAGAAGAAGAAGGAGGAGGCGCGGGCACCGGTGGGGGTGTTGGTCGACGGTGTCGGCACCGCCGACGGAGGAAGGGCAGTGGATGCTGGAGAAGAAGAAGAAAGAAAGAAAGAAAAAGGAAAGGGAAAGGGAAAAGGAAAAGGAAAGGGAAAGGGAAAAGGAAAAGGAAAAGGAAAGAGAAAAGGAAAAGAAAAAAGAAAAAGAAAAAAAAAGAAAAAGTTTTTACACATTCCAAAAACATCCCAAAAGTTTTTCTACAACTTCTACAATAAATTATAGTAGAATTTTGGACAAATACCCAAAAAACTCACTTGCCAAACGAGCCCATAGGATTTGAGCTGGAGATGAACAAGTTACTTAATATAGAAAACGTGTTTCCCATAGGTGTCTGGCTCCAGGTCAAGCTTCATACCCAGTGCTTATTGTCTATTGCTTCTTTGAGCTTTGAATTTTCTCCTAATTTCGGCTCCATTTTTGTTCTTTCTTCCAATTGCATTCAAACCTGTTCAATCACAAGAAATATCTTAAATAGTACTTTTGATAACAAAATTTTTTATAGCAAAAACTAATTAGAACCAGAGATTGTGAGGACTTGAGAGATTATTTTACCCATGTTAACTGAATTGCATCCTATTTATTTATTTACTTAATGATTTGATAATGATTTTTGTCTTATTAATTTTATTAATTTGTTGCATGTGACTTTTAGTGCGCTGTGTGAGGAAACTTTTGTAAAATAGGAAGTTTTAGTGTAAAAAGAAATTTTGGAAAAAAGAATTAGTAAGAGAAAATAGGGATAAGATATTTGGGAAAAGCTTCATGAGAGTTGGACAAGTGGCACTTTAAGGATAAGATATTTGAGGAAACCTTCCATGAGAGTTGGACAAGTGGCACTTTCTTAACCACATGTTGATTAATACATCACCAACCAAGCTTCCTTTTCTCTCCATTTCATTTTCTTGCCTTGAAAAAAAAAGAGAGATAGGGGGCCGAAATTCTTGGAGGAGAAAAAGGGGAGGAAAATTACCAAAATCCTAACTTAATTCTTGCTTAAAATTGTAAGAAAAGAAAGGAAAAATCTTATTCAACCATTGATCTTTAGCTTAAGGTTGGAAAGAATAACTTGGAGAAGCTTGTGGGTTGTTTTCATCTTGTTCGGTGGAATCAAGAGAGGTAAAATGCTAGACCATCACCTTTTCTTTTCTTATGTTTAGTGTAAGTTGATCTTTTGGAATTAAAGGCAAAATTTTTGTGAAGAATCTTAGTAGTTCTCCAAACTAATGACAATTGAAGTTGATGTTTGGTTTATTTGAGATGACAACTTAGGGTTAAGTTGTTTGTGTGCAATTTTGGTGGTTTTTCTTGTTAAGATTTTAGGTTACATATTCCTTAACATGCTAGTGATGAGATATTATGGATTTGCTATGAATTTTGAGCTGAAAATTTTGAGATTTGTTGGAGAAAATGTTCGGAAATTATGTTGAAAATTTCTATTTGCTAGCCGAATAGGGAGGAGAAAAACTTCAGCTTTAATTTCAAATTTTCATAATGATTTTTCGCTAAATCTTGCTCAAAACACAGTATAAGACTTCAAACTTAAGTGTGTGTTAGATTTGAAGCAAAATCATGAAATTTGGGTGGTTAAAGCTTCAATTTTTTTCTGTTTTCTTGGCACAAAAAACTTGATTAGACCTTGATCCTATCATGGGCAGTGGATTTGAGTGAAAAATGATGAATTTTAAGAGGTGAAAAATCTCATTTTTTCCCTATTTTCCCTTGCTGAAATTCCAGCAGCAAAAATGAATTCTTTGGGCAGTTTTGAGCCCAAATTTGTGGCTGAAATTTAGACCTACTTGCACCAAATTTTACTTGAATCATTGATCTAACATATACATGGGTTTTTCCCTTGAATTGAGCATGAAACCATGTGATTTTTGGGAGAGTTTTGAGGTGCAGAGAATATTGGGACTTCTTAGTTGAGACTTAGAAATGGTATTTGCTTGCTCATTGTGGTTTGGATTAGTGGATCTTATTGTACTTTATTAATTTGATTCTAGGACTTGGAAGTGAGCATGAAGGAGCGCTTGAACCAGAAGTTTGAACTGTGTTTTAAATGTGAGTGTTCCAAGTACTTGTGAAATGTTTGAATGCTATATTTCTTGCTTGAATGACATGCCCTCTTGAATACTATGTTTCTTGCTTGAATGACATGTCCTCTTGAATACTATGTTTCTTGCTTGAATAATATGCCTCCTAGATTGATACACTAGCACTTGAGCTATTATTGATTGTGCAAGTGCGTTCTTTATCACACTCGACCCTTCTTGACTGGGTGACTGTTATTGTATTTCAAGTGAAATGTTTACTTGTGCATGACTTGATCATCATTTGTGTTGTTAATCCATATACTCCATTGCATGCTTAGGGCCCAAACCCCATTGGCTAGTTGGTCATCGACCCAGCAAGGGCGTG
The DNA here is from genome assembly GCA_013103745.1 of Gardenia jasminoides. NCBI lineage: Eukaryota > Viridiplantae > Streptophyta > Magnoliopsida > Gentianales > Rubiaceae > Gardenia > Gardenia jasminoides. The sequence goes on along the minus strand of CM023102.1, from coordinate 24,741,040 downwards.
ATCGATGAGATCAATGAACCATGGGTCTTGTCTCTTGAACTTGAACTAGTATACTCGAGTATTACCCCCTTTTGAATCTGGCATACGGGCCCAATAGGGGAATGAACAGTGGATGGAGAATGGCGTGAAGTGGTGATCTACTTGATAGTATTATTGAATAAAGTTGATAGAGTGTCAACGGAAACCTTGTATCCTGAACCTGCTACTTGAACTAACTTATGAGAGCCCTGTATCCTTTTAATTGAATGTGCTATTGTCCTTTTGAGGTGTATGTGCTTTATTTTGTGGTGGTTTGCATTCTATATGACTTGTGATTTTCTCATTGATTGCATGTTTTCTTGGAACCTCATTGAGCGAAAACTCACTCTTTTGATTTGTTTTCCTTACAGGAGGCGAGTACATGGTCAAGTGTTTGTGAAGGGCCACGTTATGTCTAAATCTTTTACTTAGAGTAATAGTAGTGACTTTCTAGTTTTGTATATGACTTGTAAGTTTGAAATTTGACTTTTGTAAGCTTGAAACTTGTGTGGTACCTTAAGATTGAAATGACAATTATCTTATGAAATGGTTGATGAATGGCTCATGTTATTGTTGATTGGGGTTGTGGTTCTTACTTTGTTAGCAAGGTTTGCTAGTTAGTTTGTGATTGAGTCCCAACAAGAGTTGGGCAGGCAGTCCGCTAATCCCCGGTGTCCACCTAGGGGAGGTGGAGTCGCCACATAGATAGCAATGGGGTTTAAAAGTACAATAATAAGAGCATATCAAGTTGAGATTGAAATTTCACTAAACCTAAAATGATGTTTACGATTATTGATTAGTTGGTAAAGCAAGGATTAAAAAAATTCTAACCAAACTAAGCTCAATTTGAATGTCACTTTTTAGACCTATGAATTGTATAACGTTAGCTTCCAAATTAACCAAATGCAGAACAAATCTTTCACATGGGGACATAATTGCTAAAATTCATTTCTTCAACCTTCAATTAATGAACTTTTTCTCAACTAGGATGTCCTTAATTTTGCTAGTATATGGTTGGAGGTAGAAGTGTCAAGAATTTGAAGCTCCAAAACTCCAGACATATATTTAGTGAGACCTAAGCCCAACTGCTCTAATTTATAGGATCTCAAACATGACCACTAAATCAAGGTTTCATCGACATCAGTAGAGCCTATCGCGGTGACCAGTGAAGTCTATTTTCCAACTTCTCTCTAACTATTTTTCAACTTCTCTCTATTTTTCTTTATCTTCTCAAGAGGTTATCTTCTTTGGGAGGGAGACTATCACTATGGTCTTTCTCCGATAGATTTCATTTTTTATTGTGTATTTTTGATAAAGCCTTTCCTCCTGATCTTTAATTGATTTTAATTAATCATTTATCTATATAAAAAAATAAAGCCTTTCCTAAATTTTCTTAATAAGAGTCCTCTATTTCTTCTAGGGATTTCTAGGAGAATTTTCTATTTCTCCTAGGAGTTTCTAGTGAAAATTTTCTGTTTTTATCTTTATTTTGCTATTTCCTCCAAATTTATTTTATATTTGATTGTCAGATTTGGAATTTTTCTGGAGTATGGATGAATGTTGTTAGTTCTCATCATTGTTGTTAGAACTTGAAACGGTTGTTTAGCAGATCTGGCGATAGCAACATGCATAGAAAAGAGATTCATAGTTTTATCTTATTCGTAAGTAACTTGAAAATTGTTTGTATTTTTCAGATCCGTTCAGTTGTTAAATTGTAGATCTGTTATTTCAAGTGCATGTTCAACCTGCCATTAGGGCAGATATGTAAATCAAGTGGAGTTGGAAATTTTTTATCAAAAAAAGCTACATCAACATCATGTTAGAGAAAGTTAAAAGTGTGTTATTTGGCTAATATTGGGGGAGGTTAATAACTGCATTGAAATATCTCACGATAAGTGCCCAATGAATTTAATATTTTATTCTATCATTAAAAATTAAGCTTAATTAGTTCTATCAAATATAAGAGAAGCTTTAATTTTCAGTTATGATAGTAAGGCAATTTGTTTGATTTGGATCCATGGGACCTCCTACACATATTGTATTACTAATTTTTACTAAATCTTAAATTATAATACTTCTATCATTGTAGTATTACTCACCAAATTTCATTTGAATTTTCTTGTATATTTATATAAAATTTGAGAATTTTATAGTTCAATCTTTCAGGACTATTCATTTCATTCGCTCTAAAATATATGCATTTTATAAGAAAATAGTCTTTTCATATTGCAATAAGGATTCCATTTGTACCGCAGGCGATAAAATTTTAAGAGTTACACACACACACATATTTGTATGTATGTATGTATGTATGTATATAAGTCCCTCAATTCATTACCAGTATAATTTGTGATATTAAATACTTGTGAAAGTGTTTAAAACATAGTGGTGATAATATACTCGCTTGGGATCTTGTTTTCTAATTATATTTACACTTAAATGAAGTAATTTTGACACGATCCAACAACATGACTCGAACAAGAATCGAGATTAATGAAAATGTATATGTCCTAAGGTCAATCAACTTTTAGGTCTGATTTGACGACCGTATTATTCCCTTCCTCTTGAGAAGAATTTGCCCTCAAATCTTGTGTGTCATCTACATCAAAAGGACTCAAGTCAGTGACATTAAAGGTAGCACTTACGCCATACGCACTGAGCAACTCAAGTTTGTATGTAGTATCGTTGATGTGCTCCAATGCTTGAAAAGGCCCATTACCACGAGGTGAAAACTTGCTACGGTGTTGAGCTAGAAATTGCTCCCTGCGCATGTGTATCCACACCCAATCACCAGACTCGAATACTACCTTGCGATGCCCCTTGTTCGCTTGTTGAACAACTTGAGCAGTCCTTTTCTCAATATTAGCTCGTGCCTTTGCATGCAACTTCCTCAAAAAATCATCTTTTTGTGCACCATTCAAATTAGCTCTTTCACGCATAGGCAAAGACGTTAGATCCATAGATGTCAAAGGATTAAAGCTATACATATTTTCAAAAAGAGAAAATTAAGTAGTAGAATGTATAGCTCTATTATATGGAAATTTGACATGAGATAGACACTCTTCCCAATTCTTCAAATTAGACTTAATAATAGTACATAGATAAGTTGATAAAGTTCTATTGACAACCTTAGTCTGACCATTAGTTTGTGGATGACCAGTTGTCAAAAACAACAACTTAGTTCCCAACTTAGACCATAATGTCTTCCAAAAGTATGAAAGAGATTTAACATCTCTATCCGACACTATCGTCCTAAGAATACCATGCAATCTAACCATTTCCCTAAAGAATAAATTAACTACATGAGTCGCATCGTCACTTTTATGGCAAGCAATAAAGTGAACCATCTTAGAAAAATGTGTCAACAACAACATAAATAGAATCATTACCCGTCCTAGACCTAGGTAATCCAAGAATAAAATCCATAGAAAGATCTACCATGGTGCATTAGAAATAGGTAAAGGAGTATATAGACCATGAGGACGTACCTTGGATTTTGCCTTCTTACAAATGATGCATCAATCCACCAGTCTTTCTACATCATGCTGCATCTTCGACCAATAAAAATGATCCTGTAAGATGAAAGGGGCTTAGCAATGCCGAAGTGTCCCATTAAACTACCACCATGTGCTTCCTTAACTAAAAGTAATCGAATGGAGTTAAAAGGAATACACAACTGGTTTAAGTAGTACAAATATTCATCAAAAATCGAAAAACTTCCTTGGGCAGCACACTTGCATCTTGTATATATGTCACGAAAATCATCATCCTTATCATACAAGTCCTTAAGCATTTCAAATCCAAGCAATTTAGCGTCTAAAGGAGTGATGAGAGAATACCTATGTAACGGCCTTGAAAAGAAATTTTTTTTTTAAATTTCAAAAATTCGAAGTTTTATTTATTTATTTATATAATTATTTCTTTAATTATCTTGTGAAATCCAATTTTTCCTCATTTACAATGTCTCATTTAATTTTAACCCTATTTTCCTGTTAATATCGTCTCGTAGCATTTATTAGCGGTAAAATGTTAAAGGCACGTTTTTCGAGGTAAATTCGGACTGTGAGTAAACTAGTGTAGATAAGTATGGATGATCACTGATAAGTTGGAAGTGTAATTAAATGACTGGATTTGGGTCTTTGAAGGTGATTAATTAGGGTTTTGAAATTTTAGTTAAGATTTGGATTAACCTCTTTAAGTTTAGACTTTTATCTAACCGTTAATTCTTTCAACTAAATTCCTACCAATCACTTAAAAATTACTTCTCCATCCCCTCTCCTAATCGAGATTTGTCCCTTAATCTCAAGCCAAATGAAGTGATTAATTTTTCCTCCAAGTAGCTAATTAAAATCACTATTCAAGTTTTGACTTTGGATGAGATAAAGATGAAGTCTTGTCTTCCTTTTTTTCTCATTAACTCCTCAAGGAAAATTGGCCAACAACTCTTCACTCTCCTCCCTCTCTCTCACCCGAACTCCCTCTCCTCTTCTTCCCCAAATTTTCAGCAAATTTTCGTCACTCAATTCCCTCCAAAAACTCAACCCAACCTCCATTAATCTTTGCTTGGACTTGCACTTGGTGAAGAGCTTGAAGGGGAGGCACTTGGAAGCCTTAGCTTAGCATCATTCTTGGAGTTTAGTCATCATCTAAGAGGAGGTAAAATCCCAAGAACTTCATCCTTGTACATTCTTGAAAGTTTTAAGCATGCTTGGGTTGTTGAGAGGTTGATGAAACCTTGACATATGTGGTAGATGAGTGTGTATTGCTAAGTTTCAATGAGTTGTTTGTTGGTTTAAGTTGTGGGTGGGCTCTTGGATTCCCACCAAATATGTGCATTTGTTTGCTAGATGATTAAATGGTATTATATTAGTGCATTATGTTGATTGTTGGTTGTTAAAAGTTGGAAGGAAAACTTAGGGAAGAACCGGCTAGAGGAAGATGAAGTTGGGGGTGAATTTTCTGATTTTTGGGTCTAATTTCGTGGCTGTATTTTTGGCTAGTTTAAGGGCTAAATTTGATGTTTAAATGCTGCATGTTAAGCTGTTATTTTTCCCCACAAAAAGCCTCTCAAGAGTTGATGCAATTAGGGTTACTAATTTGGAAGTAAAATCTGGAAAATGGAGGCATTATGCTGCCCAAATTTTATGAGGATATTTCGTGATAATTTTGCTAAAATATGTGGCCATTTTTGATCATCATTAGGCTTAGGAAGTTCAATACTAGCCTGGTTTCGAAAATTAGGCCAATTGGTGATGATTTGAGGCATAATCTAAGTACATGAAATGAGGGATTAAAATTTCACAGTTTTGGATGAAAGAGCTGAGCGAACTTTGGGCACGTAGAAAACTGCCTTCCCATATGAATTTTTGGTTGAATTTTGGTATGAACTTAGCCTATATATGGAAGTATTTTTGTACCAAATTTGGTAATTTTTAGACATGAAATCTTCACTCAAACAGGGCTTTAAACTCTGCCCTGTAAATCCGAAACCCAGAAATTTCAGAATTGTGAACCCCCTCTGTTTGAACTGTTGTAATTTCATGCTCGGGTGTTGGAATTGAGTTCCGTCAGTGGCTGTTGAAACTAATTATGTAATACTATATTGTGTATGAATTTAAGAGGCTAACTAATTTCCTGTAATTTTTGGTGAATTTTCAAAGTACCCTGGATGGCCAGCCTGATATGCCCTGTCTCTTTACTGTAGCTGGATGTTGAACGAAAATATGGGTTAATTTCGTCCATAATTTTAATTGAATGTCTTCTACAAAGTTTTAGAGCTTTCAAATAGGTTTCCAACGGTACCAAATGTGCAAAATTCTGACTTGTATAACTTGAGTTATGATTTTTCAAAGTTTTCAGCTCGAATTAGGAAATTGTCGAACTTTCGACCTTTTGAACTAAATGTGGTTGGTAAATTAGGAAAACTCATTTTTGTTCTCTTTTAATTATTTTAGGGCAAATTGCTGATTTTGCAACTGATCAAAACTTGGACTCCGACCTCTACTTTGTCGATGAGATTTCCAATGCATGTTTACTACTTTAATGTACGAACTTAGTGCTTGAATGTGCCATGTGACTTGTCATGTGCTTTTGTTGAAACTTGAAACTGTTAAACCACTCACTTAAAGGAGAGTATACTTTATTGCTCCCTTTTTGTAGAGTCGGTAAATTATTTGTTTGCATGGACCGAATTTGGGAGACGGAAATGTGTTATACAATCTCTCTTGGCCGAGTGCCTTGAGGGATTTACTGTTACTGTTCACTGTTTAAATTTTGGCGTGCGGGCCCGGTAGGGGGAGTTTGGTGGTTGGAGTTTGGCGTGAAGAGTCGTCTACTTGGATTGAAAGTCGACGGAGTGTCGACTACTATAAATGCTCGGGAAATGTGGAAATTGGCTCCTGAGAGCCCCCGTATCCTCAATGTGTGTGAATTTGATTTGTTTACGTGTTTTATTTATTTTCTTTTACTTTTACCGCTTTAAGTGCATGTGCATGAATTTTGGAAACTCATGAGCTTGTTAGCTCACCCCCGTTCTCGTTTGTTTTTCCTTAACAGGTGACGAGAATCCCGAGGCGTAGCTAGGGCTAGTGTCTTGATCTTTTGACTTTTGTCTCGAGTATGAAGAAATATTTTGTATATTTGTTTGGTGTTGAGTACTTTAAGCTTATGGAAGTGTATGAGCTTTGGCTCGAGGGCTATGAATATTTTAAATGGATGATTGTAATTTTAAGTTTAAATGCCCCTTTTCAGTTTTAGTATTAATGTTGTGGTATTTGGTGAAATTGCACGTTTAAGTTAGTATTGTTTTGAATGCTTGAGTCCTGGCGAGAGTTGGGCAGACAGCCCGCTAACCCCTCTGGTTAGCCTTAGGGGGAGGTGGGGCTGTTACAACCTACGTGACAATGCATCAGTTTCTACATTACTCTTACAACTCTTATACTTAATAACATAAGGAAAAGACTCAATGAAAGTGATCCAACGTGCATGCTTCTTGCGAAGATTATGCTTTGCCTTCAAGTACTTAAGAGATTCATGATCCGTATGAATCACAAATTCCTTAGATCTCAAATAATGCTACCACACTTGTCGAGCTCGAACCAATGCATAAAGCTCCTTGTCATACATTGAGTAGTTCAAGGTAGCCCGATTGAGCTTCTCACTGAATTAGGCAATTGGTTTATCCTCTTGCATCAACACGGCACCAATTCCAATCCCTGAGACATCACATTTAACCTCAAATGTCTTAGAAAAGTTTGGTAAGGATAAAACTGGTGCATGTGTTAATTTATCTTTCAAAATTTGAAAAGCTTCATCCTGTAACTCTCCCAAAAAAAATTTTCATTCTTCTTAATGAGAGTAGTGAGAGGTGCAGCTAATGTGCTAAAGTCTTTCATGAATCTCTGATAGAAACCCACAAGACCATAGAAACTATGAACTTCCCCAATTGGCTTAGGGGTTGGCCATTCTTGAATCGCCTTGATCTTACTTTTATCCACTTGCATTCCCTGTGCATTAATGAGAAAGACTAGAAACACAAGTTTATCAGTATAAAAATTGCACTTCTTAAGATTAGTGTATAGCTTTTCCCTTTGAAGTACATCCAAAACAAATTTTAGATGATCAAGATGTTCCTCTACACTATGACTATAAATAAGAATATCATCAAAGTACACGACTATAAATTCTCCTATGAACGGACGTAAAACATGGTTCATTAGTCTCATAAATGTACTAGGAGCATTAGTCAACCTAAATAGCATAACTAATTATTCATACAGTCCATACTTAGTCTGAAATACAGTTTTCCATTCATCCCATTCTTTAACTCTTATTTGGTGATAGCCGCTTGTTAAGTCAATTTTTGTAAAGCTGACTGCACCATGCAATTCATCTAACATATCATCTAACCTAGGTATGGGGTGATGATATTTTACTGTAATTGCATTTATAACTCTGCAATCAGTGCACATATGTGCCATGCTCTATCTTTCTTTGGCACCAACATAACTGGCACTGTGCATGGACTTAAGCTCTCCCTTGTCCAACCTTTATCCAACAATTCATCTTCCTGTCGTTGTAACTTCTTCGGCTCCTCTGAGTTGCTCTTATATGCTGGATGGTTGGGGATTGTTGCTCCCGAGACAAAGTCAATTTGATGTTCGATCCCTCGAATTGGTGGCAAACCACTTGGTATATCCTTGGGGAAGACATCTTCATATTCCTGCAAAATTAGGTCAACAATAGAAGGTATATTAGTGGTAGAATCATCATGGAGCAGCCCGGCTTCTTTGCTTATAAGTACAAGAAGCGGTTGTCGAAAACTCATAGCTCGCCTCACTTGTTTATAAGCATTAAATGCTTTCCCTCATTTTTCCTCTCAATTTACTTCTTTCCCTCACTGGCCGAATTCTGAATTTCATTTTTTCCCCTCATTTTTCTCGGCCTTTTGTTCTCTTTTTCGTCTCTCACACTCTTGCTCAAATTCTTTTTGTAAGCTCTCTTGATCCTCATGGACTTGCTTAGGGGTAACGCGTGCAAGAGTGGTCTTGCAATTCTTATGCATGAATGAGTACTTGTTGGACATTCCTTCAAAGTTCATGCACTTATCATACTGCCATGTTCTTCCAAGAATGATGCAACTCATGTGCATAGGCACTATATCACATAAAACATCATCTTCATAATGTCCAATCTTGAAAGAAACCATCACTTTGCCTCCACACTTGAATTTCACCACTATTGTTCAACCATTGAAGCTTATATGGTCGTGGATGATCCATGGTTGGCAAGCTCAATTTGTCCACCATAACAGCACTAGCAACGTTTGTACAGCTACCACTATCAATTATGAGACTGCATAGCTTATCGTTGACTAGGCGGCGTGTGTAGAAAATATTTTCATGTTGCATGTCCTCTTCTTGGCTCCATGAAGTCAAAGCTCTATGTGTAGCTAGTCTAAAACCGACTTGTCCTTCCAAGGCATACTCTTCCTTCTCAGATCCTTCATCTTCTTCCATCAATAGTGGCATTTCATCATATTGGGACTCGTCATCGGTAACTATCTCCCTATTAGCAAGGCTATCATTACCCTTTTGGTTAGGGCATTGCTTTGCCATGTGACCACGCCCTTGACACTTGAAGCATCTATTGTCCTTCGCTCCAGTCTTGGCTTGACTGGTCACAAATCTCCCTTTATTCTCCCTCTTTAGGATTCGGTCTTAGGTCTAGGTGCAAAATCTGGTTTGGTTTGAATGATGAACCAAGGTCCGAATTCTTTCTATCATTCCTTATGGTGAATTACCTCGAATTTGGAGTTGAGTATGAGTAGCTTGGGCACATTTGACCCCTCCTCTTGAGGCGGTGCTCCACCTTCTCAGCTTTGGATCCTAAGTTATGAAGCTCCAAATAGTGTTCAAACTCAACCTTTTTGGCAATTTCTGGACGTAATCGGTTTAAGAATCTTGCCACGATCACTTCTTTATCCTCTTGGACATCAGCTCTGAGCATGAGAATCTCCATCTCCTTGTGATATTCATCAACACTCTTATTGCATTGAACGAGTGTTTGGAGTTGTTGATGCAAATCACGGTAATAATGAGATGGAACGAACCTTGTCCTCATGATGCCCTTCAACTCGATCCAAGTGGATATCTCCGGTAGCTTACTCCTCTTACGAGATGTGCAAAGTTGGTTCCACCATATCACAACATATTCCAAAAATTTGATCACGCCCAACTTTACTTTTTGCTCTTTGGTGTAGTCTTGACAAGCAAATATCATCTTGATCTTGGACGCCCATTGTAAATATGCTTTCAGATCTGATCTTCCTTCGACTTTTGGAATTTCCTTTTTGTTGGTCCCAAATGCAACCTAAGGGGGGTGAATTAGATTGTTTAACAAAACAAGTAAATATAGCAAGAATTCACCCAATAAAACAAGTACAAACTATTTCTCAAGTATGCACAAAAATATGTCAAATTAAGCACAATAAAGATGTCACAATTGAGCAATAAAGAAAAGAGATATAGAAAGAATTGCAAACCAAATTTTCAAATTGCACCGAATTTGGATAAAATCCACTAGTAGCTTCTTCAATTGTTGGTGAAGCTAACCAACTTGTACAAGTGAAGGTTCATTCCTTCCTTATCCTAAAAGCCTTTAGTTGAGTCAAGGAGTTTTACAACTATCCAGTTAACTCTCAACAAGTTACAATTGAAAGCTCACTCAACCAATTAGGAACAACTATTACAAGTGAGGCAACCTTTACCAAGGTTTTATTCGTCCAGTTGAGTAACCTCACAATACCCACTTTTCCCACACCTATACAACAAATAAAGAATATTTGTACCCAAATATTTCATTTGAAAGCTTGTATTTTATGTAGGCAAAAGTCCCCAATCTTCTTGAACTTGTGGGTTTTTATAGAGTGTGAGAAATGGTCTCAAGAAACTCTTCAACAGTCAAAAATATGGCTATTAGAAAAGTAGCCGTTGGAGCTTCAGACGTCTGAACCAGTTTCGGATGTCCAAACCTTTGCTTGTCGAATGTCAGAACCAACCGTTTGAACCTTGGTGAGAATTTGTGTCATTAACTGTCGGATGTCCGAACCAATCGTCTGACAGAACCAGTAGCTATTTAAATTTCATTCTTAATCTGTCGGAAGTTCGAACCTCTGTTCATCATCATATCCTTGCATCTGATAAGTACTTGTTAACTATCGGATGTCCGATACTCGATTCCTTTGTATCCGATAGTAGGCAAAACTTCACAATTCTTCTTAAATTGATTTCTTTTCTTCTCCAATGAATCAAGGACCTGTTTTAACATAATTCTCACATAAAAACATTCGTCCAAATCATCATTTTGTTTTGTTATCATCAAAACCTAGGATCAATTCCAACAATTTTCTCATTTTTATGATGACAAACCAAATGATGATTTTGCAAGGAAAAGGAGAGAAACTCCCCCTCAATAAGAGTTAAAATGATTTACAAAATCATCTAACATTTCTCCCTCTTTTGTCATCAATCAAAGAGAGAAACTCCCTCTCAATAAGAGCTAAAATGATTTAGAAAATCATCTAACATTTCTCCCCCTTTTGTCATTAATCAAAAAACATATTAACTCCCCCTTGATAAAAAAATTTCTCCCTCTCATTGGTCCCAAATTTTGACCAAGCCAATAACAAAGCATTGGAAAGCAATAGAGACAAAGCACAGAAATCAAAAATTAAAACCAAAGATACAAAGTATAGAAAAGCAATAAACAAAACCCATAAACACAAAATAGGTCCATTAAATATAAAATAGATCTAATCAATAAGATCAACAAGTTTAGAGACCTATTTTTGGCCAATAAAATAACCAAGGCCAATAACTAGATACGCACAAATATTTAGAAAAATGCTGTCGGACGTCCGAAGGCATGTAGGACGTCCTATCCCCTGTTTTCCTCAAAAGTATTTTTCCTTTGAAAACAATGTTAAAACTAGTATAATGAACCAAACATTCATACTTTTTAAACAACACATAAAGATTTCTATCACATAATTAACTAACACTTAACAAATTATAACCCAAGTTATCTTCTAAGAGAACATTATGAATGAAAGTTTCACCATTCATACCGACAACACCTATACCAATTGTCTTTACTTTCTTATCATCATCAAAAGTTACCTTTCCTCTACTCTTTTGCTTGACATTGATGAATTGTGATGGATCACCTCACGTGCCTTGAACACCCACTATCTATAGACCATCTTGTTTCTTTTATGGTGTTCTTTAAGCATAACTTCACATGAGATCAAGAAATAACATTTGGTAGCCTTTCGTTATAGGGTCCTTGGGGGTTAGTACAACATGATCTAACAATCCACATGAATTTCATGCCTTTTCTTATATTTTTCTTTACATAACAATCATTTTGCATATGTCCAAATTGGCAACAAAAATGACACATAATACTAGAATCATTCACAAAAGTAGGTTTAATAAATCTAATTTCTCTTTTTCTAGAAATAATAAAATCATTTTTGCCATGTAAAACATATTTTTCTTTTCTTTGTAAAACATTTTGTTTCTCCTTTTGGAGAGAAGCATTCAAATCATCAATTCTTTTCTTTAAAAGATTTTGTTCCTCCAAGATTTTTTTATAAAACTTTGTTTTATTTTCCAACTTCTTTTTCAAATCATTTTTGCAATCAAAATCAATTTTGTGCTTTTTCAAATCATCATTGTCTTTTCTCAAATTCTTATTTTCTTGAAAAAGTCTAGAATTTTCTTCCAATAAAGCATTTATTTTTACTTTCAAATCCTTATTTTTGGCATAAGATTCTTTCAAACTTTTATGCATTTTGATCATAAGAACTTGCATATCATCATCATCATTTTCTTCATTACTAAGAGAGTGATTAGAATTTGCCTCATCATCTCCACAGGCCATAAGTTCCATTTGAGTTGATTTTTCTTCTTCTTCTTCCATTTCTTCATCCAAATTGCATTCATCCCAAGTAATTTTGAAATTCTTGAATTTTTGTATTGTATCATTACTTGGTCTTCCTCCTCTAGAACCCCTTTTATTTAGAAACTTCTTCAATATCTTTGCCATGTTATTTAGCTCCACATCTTCATCATCTTCTTGTGAGGCCTTGAATGCTATGCCTCTCTTTGATCCTTACTTCCTCATCATCTTGTGTTTTTTATTTTAACTTCAACTCATAAGAGGTTAGCGAATTCACAAGAAATTCGATAGACATTGAATTTAAATCCTTTGTCTCTTCTATAGTGATAACTTTATTTTCCCATTCTTTTGGTAAGGCATTCAAAATTTTTCTATTTTTCTCACCCAAGGTGTATACCTTGTCAAGCAATTCAAGATCTTTAGTAATATCATTGAATCTACAAAATATTTTATCAACATTCTCACGAGGCTGCATTTTGAAAGATTTATATTGTGCAACAAGCATAGATTTTCTTTGCTCTCTAACATTGTCACTCCCTTCATACATATCTCTCAACTTATTCCATACCTCCTTGGTCGATTTGCACCTTTTTACTCTAGTAGATTCATTTGCATCTAGGGTATTGTACAATACATTCATGGCCTTGGCATTCAAGGAGAGATTGATTCTGTCTTGAGCACTCAATTCACTTCTAGTTTTAATTCTATTTCTACCAGTTGTTTCATCTATAATGATAGCCTCATAAGGTCCTTCACTAACAATAAACCACAACTCTATATTTATAGATTGCAAAAATATTTCTATTTTATCCCTCCAACTAACATAATTTATACCATTAAACATGCTAGGTCTAATGATGGATTGTCCCTCTAAAAACAATGCATTATTAGTTGCCATCTTTACTCCTAAGCCGATTGAGTTTAATTTCTAGGAGACCAATCTGTGATATCAATTGTTGGTCCCAAATGCAACCTAAGGGAGGTGAATTAGATTGTTTAACAAGACAAGTAAATATAGCAAGAATTCACCCAATAAAACAAGTACAAACTATTTCTCAAGTATGCACAAAAATATGTCAAATTATGCAAAATAAAGATGTCACAATTGAGCAATAAAAAAAAGAGATATAGAAAGAATTGCAAACCAAATTTTCAAGTTGCACCGAACTTGGATAAAATCCACTAGTAGCTTCTTCAATTGTTGGTGAAACTAACCAAGTTGTACAAGTGAAGGTTCATTCCTTCCTCACCCTAAAAGCCTTTAGTTTAGCCAATGAGTTTTACAACTATCCTAGTTAACCCTCAACGTGTTACAATTGAAAGCTCACTGAATCAATTAAGAACTACCATTATAAGTGAGACAACTTTCACCAAGGTTTTACTCCTCCAATTGAGTAACCTCATAGTACCCACTTTTCCCACACCTATATAACAAATAAAGAATATTTCTACCCAAATATTTCACTTGAAAGTTTGTATTTTATGTAGGCAAAAGTCCCTAATTTTCTTGAACTTGTGAGTTTTTATAAAGTATGAGAAATGGCCACAAGAAACTCTTCAACGGTAAAAAATATGGCTGTTAGAAAAGTAGCCGTTGGAGTTTCGGACGTCCAAAACTTTGCTTGTCGGATGTCCGAAACCAACTGTCCGAACCTTGGTGAGAATTTGTGTTGTCAACTGTCGGACGTCTGAACCAATCGTCCGACAGAACCAGTAGCTATTTAAATTTGATTCTCAATCTGTCAGACGTCTTAACCTCTGTTCATCGTCTGATCCTTGCATCCGATAAGTGCTCGTTAACTATTGAACGTCTGACACTCGATTCCTTTGCATCCGATAGTAGGCAAAACTTCACAATTCTCCTTGAATTGATTTCTTTTCTTCTCCAATGAATCAAGGACCTGCTCTAACATAATTCTCACATAAAAATATTAGTCCAAATCATCATTTTTTTTATTATCATCAAAACTTAGGTCAATTCCAACAACTTCAAAGGAAGGTAATTCTGTTATCTTTTAAATCCCAAATATGTGCTCCTATGTGCTATTATGCCCTTCTATGTATTTATATGCTTTTCATGTTTTTCTTTTATTTCTTCTATTTACTTACTTTAAGTTTTTTATTCACTTTCCCATATTCATTTATTCCATTCAAATTACTTAATTATTTAAAGGGCACTTGAATATCTGAATTGTAATAGATAAGATATATTTGGAAAGTAATGCAATTAGATAGAAAATGTAATAGATAGATTAGATAGGCATATTTTTCCTATCTTCCCCCTTTTCTTAGAATGTAATCAGTCCCCTAATGTCTAGATAGGTTTGGTGGGCTTTTGTGTGCTTTATGTGTTTATGTGCTTACGTTCTTTATCCGCTTTGTTTTGGATTTTGCATCTAGATATTATGCTTATATGCTATGTGCCTTATGTGCTTTTATGTGTTTAATTACTTTAATTATGCTTTATATGTTTTATTATGAATAACGAACGCATGACGCCACCACACTAGTCCAATGCTAGTTGTGGCCTTTCTCGTCTCCTTACCAGTCCAATGCTTGTGAGGACTCGTAGAAATAGGCTAATCCAATACTAGACCCTTAGACTTCCCATGTGCTAGATTCATGGTTGTGTATGCTATTCATGCCATTTCATGCATATTTTTTGATTTTTAGAATCTTTAATCATTTGCATGTTGATTCCCCTATTATATTCTGGTACCCGTTATGCATGCAAATCATTTCACTTAGTCTCGCATTTCATGTAAGAAATTAGAAAAAGTAAGTTAGTTCATTTGCTAATGTAGGTTAGAAAGAGTCACCCTTCGAGTATGGGAAATGAGTGAATATGGCTTTCTAATGTTAGCACGCTATCACCCTTTCTATAATAAGGAAAATTGAGTCACGAGTTTTCATCCCCTATACCCATTATGTTGCATTCCTTTTTCCTCGATCACTTATATCCTGCATAATATTTAATTTTCATTTCCTTGAGTCTCATTTTTGAATACTTGTGGTCCCTTCGAGATCTCTTTTTAGGCTCCGCAACTAATGCGTTAGTACCAATTTAATCTTGAAAAGATATTTTGCCCCCTCCTGATTCTTCTTTAGGTTTAGCTATCTGCATTCGTATAGAAACATCCAAATGTGATAATTTCAAGGATTATTGATGCAGTCATCAAGGCTGGTTGGGGTTTGAGTCACGACCACATTGTTATACCAACTAGACCAATCACTCGAGCTAGGGCTAAGAAGTTGAAAAATTCACTTCAACTTTGGTGATGTCCGTACGAGTTTCAATTGGAGAACCAACTGCATTTGAAGATTTGAATTGCATTCAAGAATGCATTAATCTTCTTCAAGTGATGGATGGTCAAGAGGAAGCTCATACTTGATTAGTTTTCATTAGGAATCATTTTGTTTTCATTGTTACTTTTGATTGGATTAAGCGACTAGCTTTAGTGTCATATTAGTATAGTTGTTTTGCTAATTTTGTGAGCATTCCTAGGCTAACTAGGAGTGTAGAGTTCAGCCAGCTTAGTGTTTAAATGGTCCGAACTTATGTTAGGTTGGTTAGTCCTAGTTTGGGTAGGTTTGGGCCTTGTAAAGCCTATAAAAGGCTTCCTTCAGATTTTTAGCAATAATTAATTATGAATTTTCCAGCAAATTGAAAGAAAAATTCTCTTGGCTTTCCAAAGCTTATTTTGAACAACTTAGAAACATCCTACGTGTTCATCCTTAGCTTATCAATCAAGAACCGCACTTGATAGTGGCACCTACTACCAAAAACCTTGGTTTGCTAGCTCGTTAAGTCGTGGGTTGAGATAATATCAAAATTGTTCACAACTTCGGGGGTTAGATTAGGTCAAAAGGGTTTTTGTTGCTATCAAACTTGAAAATCCTCCATCAAGATCAGGGGTTACTGATCACAGGTTTCATCACATCGATGGGGTTCGTATCCGCTGGCATCAAAGCTGGTTGATGGTTTTTCAGGTTATATCTCTTTAAATTTAGTTCTTGAGTCATGTTTTAATTGTTTATGTCATGTCTTTCTTGTTTCCATTTGGTTCAAATAAAAAAAAAA
Source organism: Gardenia jasminoides (assembly GCA_013103745.1). Taxonomy (NCBI): domain Eukaryota; kingdom Viridiplantae; phylum Streptophyta; class Magnoliopsida; order Gentianales; family Rubiaceae; genus Gardenia; species Gardenia jasminoides. Next base: position 24,724,479 of record CM023102.1, on the reverse strand, counting down.
GCTTCGGATCCCTAAGGTTTCTATCGCTAGGGTTTCTTGTTCATCGTTAATTCTTGTTTGTCTTGCTACTGAATTGAATTCTTGATATTCTTGGGTTGTTAAGTTTTCTTTTGGTCTTTGTTTGTTGCTGTTAATTACTGGTTTTCATTGAGATAAAAATAAATAAATATCAGCCGCTAGGTTTGAAGTTCAATCGCTAGGGTTTTCCTTGTTCGGTTAGGTTTTCTGCTGCTATTCTGTCTAGATTTGTTTCTCTTTGCTTCTGCCATATTTCTTGTCCAAATTGGTGTCAAGATTGTGTCTTGGTTCTTCTATTTCATTGTGTAAAAAAAAAAAAAGAGAAGAAGAAGAAAGAGTCGTACCTTGTTACCAAATTCATCTTCTTATCTTGTCGGTTGTTGGACAGCTTTCTATTTTGGACTTGGTTCATGAATTTGAAGTAATCTACTTGATATTTTGGGTTGGAAACTTGAAATTCTTGACATTCTTGATTCATATCTTCAAGTTCTTGGGATTCTTGGGTACAAAATTTCAAATTCTTGAAGTCTTGAAACATCTTTGTCAACTTCTTGAATTCTTGAACTTGAGTTTCCAAGTTTTGAGTTTCTTGCAACCAAATTTAATCAACTAAATTTCTGGGAATTTTGGGGGCTGAACTGAAAATTTGAAGGCTGTTATTGTCCAAAAAAAATAGAAAAAAATGAAAGAAAAGAAAGAAAGGACAGCCGAATCTGCCTTCCAAAATTTGGTACAACCAGATTTGATTCGTGGTTGCTCTTGGTCAGCTTTTATCAATTGGTTGCGCCTTGGAGGCATTGAACCTGATCTTGAGGCTTCCTAAATTTGATTCTACAGATGATTAGGGTCAACTTCAAATGGATTTTGTGTATTGTCCAAATCTGTCGAGGTTTCATTCTGCTAGTTTCCTAAAACAGTCCACTTTCCTGATTGTGTTTTGCTCATAGTTTCTTATTTGTGTCCAGCAACAAATAGTTCCATTTCCACCAGAGTTTAGAATTGTTTTCTAGCTCACTCTTAGTCTCATAAAATCATGTTTCAAGTTGGGAAATTCACCCAAAATAGTCGACACTTCACAGCAAGTTCCAACTTATATTAGGTCACTCTTCACGTGAGTTTCTTGGCCGAAGTCAGTGAATCACTTTGGGAATTTTCTGATTTCTTCAAAGGAAGCAATCAAGAGCCTTGAGAACATATTTGTGAGTTCATTAGAGTGGGAAAAAAATTGAGAGAAACACGAATGTGAGTGCATACACGTGAGCGAGCATGTGAGGAAGTAGTCTACTTTGTAAGTTTGTATTGTTGTCCTAACCATTTTGCAGGTTATAAATCATTTCAAACGGAGGTGAAGGCTACACTTCCGCTTCTATTGCTGTGAAACTCTTGAACGAGGTGCTTGAGGTGAGGTTTAAGAAAATGCTAGACCAAGCCTTGGAACCAATCCAAAGTGAACTATATCAGACGAGGGGTTCAGAGAGCCCATCCCATGCTTCATGTGGAAAGGCGAGAATTGTGAAGTTCGATAGCTCAATCGAAGAAGAGGAAATTATTAGGTGACCTAAGCCTAAGAAACGAGATCAATATCGGCCTTTCGATGCTTTCAAAGGTATAAAAATGTGTTGGACTTGTGGAGTTGCAGCACCACCCTTTGACTCGGATTAGGATTCATAGACCTGATCGTGTGACTAACCGCCCGACCCGTGGCACCCATGGGGGGTGCAGTCCCTTAGGCTGACCGTGTAACAGCCCCACCTCTCCCAAGGGCGAACCGAAGGGTATCAGCGGGCTACTGCCCAGCTCTCGCCGGGACTCACTACAAATTCTCAAACAATAAACCAAACATTCATTCGTAAAGTCATCAACATAAAATATTAAATTTCTAATAAACTCTTACAAAATACAAACCCCAAAATTTCATCGAAATTACATTAATAATAACTCTAAAATTCCATAATCCATCAAATTCATCCATTAATTTCAATCTTATACAAAAAGGGAAAATCCTATACAAGTACTAACTTCCTCGATTCACGTGCCTTTCCTCGGAACCTGTTAAGGAAAACAAATTGGGATGAGCTAACGCTCAGTGAGGCCAAGAAAACATGCACAAGCAACTCAAAGCAATTAAATCAATTTATAAAACAATAAAAGAGCGAAACAGTGAATTTAGCAATAAAGCTTTTAAACAATACAATTTAAAGGATACAGTTGCCGGCTCCACATTTCCAAAATCTCGGTAGTTACTTTCTCCGCTTCACAAGTATCAATTTCTGGCCATACGTTGACACTCCGTCAACCACTCACTCTCACAGTCCATATTCGTCACTTTTCTCCCTCTCCCGTCTACTTACACCCCCTTGACCGGGCCCGAACTCCTAAATTTGAGAAGTGTTTGGCAACCCACTATGAGTATGCCAAGTCGGTGGACTCATTCCAACCGACGTACTTTAAACAGTAAAAACCCATGGTTTTCCCAACCCTTGCCCTAGCCCCTGTTGCCGGACAAGGTGAAGGGATCCCCAATGGGGTTTGGGCGTCCCCATAGTTATAAACAATTCAATCAAGTCAAGCAGTTGAACAAGAAACCATTTAAATAGTTAAGCTCATTTTGAGACAATTCAAGAATGTGAGCGCGATAAAGTACACGCTCACCAGTTCACACAAGCATGCTTTTCAAATTATTTACATCACTTAAAGCAATTAAACATGCACTTGAACACTCACCGACAAAGTAGGGGTCGGAGTCCAAGTTTTGGTCAGTCGAAAATTCAGCACTTTGCCCTAAAATAATTAAAAGAGAACAAAAATGAGTTTTCCTAATCACCAGTCAAGTTTAGTTCAAAAAGTCGAAAGTTCGACGATTTCCCAAGTTGGGCTGAAAATTTTGAAAAATCATAACTCAAGTTATACAAGTCAGAATTTTACTCATTTGGTACCGTTGGAAACCTCTTTAAAAGATCTAAAACTTTACAGAAGACATAAAATTAAAATTATGGACGAAATTAACCCAGATTTCCGTTGAACATTCAGCTACAGTAAGTCGACAGCGTCCGTCAGGCTGGTTATCCAGCACATTTTGAAAATCCGCCAAAAATTACAGAAAATTAATTAACCTCTGAAATTTATAAAGAATATAGTCCTACATAAGAAGTTTCAACAGCCACTGACGGAACTCAATTCTGACATCCGAGCATGAAATGACAACAGTGCAAACAGAGGCTACTAGGAATTCTGCAGTTCTGGGATTTCGAAAATACAGGACAGTTTTCAAGTTGCTATTTGAGTGACGAATTCAAGTCCAAAAATTACCAAATTTGGTACACCAAAACTAACATATATAGGCTAGGTTCACACCAGATTTCAGCCATTAATTCAAGCAAATTACTGTCAAACCGAAATGAACTCAAACGGTGCTCAAAGCTGGGGAAGATTTTCCAGATTAGAGAGGCAGTTTTGAAACATCATTTGAGTAACGAAATGGTACTGGAAAAATGCCAAATTTTTCAGACAACAACCTCAGTATATGAGCTACATCTGTACCAAAATTTAGCTAAAATCTCACATAGAAAGACAGTGAACAAAGCAACTAATATCAGGGCAGCAAGGTTCGATAAATCTGGAAACTGTTTTCCAGATTTTAACTTCATGTTTTCCTTGCGATTTTGACACACCAAATGGAATGATTTTTGCAAATAAATTTACATACATATAGACCAACATTTCAACTCCCAAAATAGCCAAGAAACTCACGAAAATATGGAGCTAAAACAGGGCATAAAAATCGCTAAAGTGAAACCGGCAGCATAACCTTCCTCATCATTTTTTTCTCCAGTTTTTCCTTGCTTCAATCCATCACCAACTTTGCCCGACTCCTAAGGAATATGTGTGGGCAAATTTAACAGCTTAACCACCAACATTTAATCATCAAATTCAGCTCTTAAGTTAGCCAAAAATACAGCCACGAAAATTCAAGGAAAATCAGAAAAAAAATGCACCCCCAATTTCCTTCCTCTAGCCGGTTTTCCTTGAGGTTTATTTTCCCACTTCATACAACAATTCTCAAGCATATACACACATATATCTCCATTTAACCAACAAATAGACAAATTCATACACTTTTGTGGGAATTCCAAGAGCCCACTCAACAACCCAAAATCAACTCAACAACAAACAAGAAGCTACAAGCTTCAAAACTAAACAATTAGAACAAAGGAATTAGAGTTTGTTGGAGAACTTTCACCTCAAATAGCTCAAGGAAATTCAAGCTTGAGATGTGATCAAACCCCCTCTCCTATCAAGCTCCTAGCTGGCTCTCCTACTCTTTCTTGTTGATCCTCAAGCTCCAAGTGAACAAGGGTGGAAGACTACTCAAGGTTTCTTGGTGGATTTGGGTGGTGGATTTGGGTGGAATTTTGGTAGTTTTTTGGAGATGAATTGAAGGAGAAAATGGGAAAGGGGAGGTCGGCTGAAATGAGGAAGAAGAAGAGGGTTATCGGTTGTTTGGTAAAGTGGGAAAAAGTAAAGGGAAGAAGAAATATAAAGTTTGGTTTTATGGTGCCAAAAGTCCACTTTAATTTTTAGACAAAATGCTCCAATTGGAGTTTAATCTTAATCACTCACTTCTAATCCCTCAATTAGCTTTTCTAAATCTACTAACGATCATTCTTATTCTCCGAATGTACATCACTCTCAGTCCGAAAATTTGTCTCGAAAAACGTGCCCATTTTCTTTTTTCACAATTAAGTGACAGAAAAATCATATTGATGTTTAAAAATGGTTTTTAAAATAAAATGAGGTAATTTATGATGTAAATGCAATTAAAATGATTTAAAACAATTAAACAGATATTCAGAGAAATTAAATAATTTATTAAATAAATAGGTCAAATAGAAATAAAATTTTCGGGTCCTTACATTCTCCCCTCCTTCAAAGAATTTCGTCCTCGAAATTCATACGTCACAGTCTTTATACCTCAAATTAACAATCAAACCTTGATTTTCCCGTAAACGTTTCAACTTTCAACTTGTAAGGTAGCCTACTTGACCTCATGTCTAACCCAGTCATGAAACTAAAACTTACAAAGAGTCTATTGAGCTGGGATTAATCAAAACTCTAACTAGGCAATGGTAAATGGAGGGTCATACCTTCAAGAACCTCTGTAGGATTAAGGGTCTGATGTTGGTTCATAGCATAGACTCTGGTGGGCACTCTCGAGCGATTATCCCCTACACTCGACTGTTTAGACGTCGGTTTAGCAGATTGTTGTGATCCACCACTCTCACGACGTGACATTGGACAGTTGATGATTTGATGTTCGGGGCTCCCACATCTCAAACATTTTCCAGCTTTCTTCCAACAACCATCCACCGTATGATTTGATTTGCCACAATATTCACATCCCATTTGTGGCATCGCTACTGAGCTAGAACCTCCTTGTGAGGTACTCCAGGACTGACCACGCCCACGAGAGGTTTCCTTAGTCATAGACTCTCTCGATACTCCGGTAGTCCTTACTCCACTCGTGCCTCTTCCCAGCTTAGGGGTCGGTATATCTCTATCAGTCGATCCTATTTCACTACTACTCGGAGCATTCCTCTTTTTAGCATGAAAAGCCTTCACTTGCTGCCTAGCACTCTCAACTCTCTGGGCTTTCTCTAAAGCCTCGGTAAAGGTATTGATTTGGGCCGCAGCCAATGCCTCTTGGATCTCAACATTAAGGCCTTGTACAAATCGCCTAATTCTTTTCCGATCAGTGGCCACTAGTTCGGGTGCAAACCTTGAGAGCTTTGTAAATTGAGTCTCATAGTCGGCCACACTTATAGATCCTTGCCATAATCTAATAAAATCATCCTCCCTTTTTTCCTGGATCAGTGGAGGCAGGAATTTCTCATCAAATTCTCTCTTGAAGTTCACCCAAGTCCAAGGAGTTTGTTCTCGCTCCCACTTAGCTCGGATTACATTCCACCAAAATCTTACCGCGCTCTCAAATTGAAAAGTGGCAAAGCTCACTTGTCTCTCCTCAGAATAATTTAGAACGGCGAAGATATCAGACATCCTATCTAGCCAACTTTCAGCTACCTCGGGATCAGCCCCTCCTATGAACTTAGGTGGCGAGAACTTAAGAAAACGTTCCTAAGCCCTATCATCCCCATGATCAGGTCCTAAAGGTTGGTTCTGCTGTCCTAGGCCCTGATTATCAGCCAGACGTTCAAGTATATCAGTCATCCTATTGATGGCCGTAGCCATTTGATCCTCATTAACACCGCCTGGTCTCTCCTCAAACTCAGCCCCAGAAAGGTGAGCACTCGCGGAGGGTTGGGGTTGCACACGCCCACGTCCTCGACCACGACCTCGACCTCGACCTCGAGCATCCATTTATCTTAGTTACGTCTAAACACAGAAATAAAGTCATTACACAAAAGCAAATTAAGTATAAAATCAATGGTGAAAACATTTAAAATAGAAACACTAATATATATTTATTTTTGCAAGTTCACAAGTAAGTATCAAACCATGGTGTATTATAAGATAAAACACATACAAATGCCATAGAAATACAAACAGTCATGCAGTCACAATTGTAGGCCTCACTAGCCTCACCCCAACTAAACCATTTACAAAACACTCAAAGATTGGAAACCCTAACTTAGTTCACAGCCAAACCGCTGGTCGGGAATCCCCAGACGGGTCCTTGAATGGCTCCTCCTCCGAGGGCTCCTCACGAGCCATGCTCTTCACTCTCTCTTCTACTTCCTCACGGGGTCTTGGATAACCTCCAAGTATGGCGAATATCCATAGTTATAACATATTTGTATTCAAGCACCAAAATAAGAACAAAGTCAATCAACACTCAGGTTGGCCACCCCAAAGTGTAAATTAACTCAATCCTCATTTTTGCCCGACATACCATCTGAAATCTTCTAATCACAATTCAAACCTTAATCATAGATAGTTCAACATTTTTTTTTTCAGATCAACCGCTTAGAACGCTAGTCTTAACCAAATGTATACAAGTATTCCCTTCACTTAACTTTCAAGCTAACCCCACAGTCCGGCACCCTAAACATCTAGTCTAGGATACACTACAAGGATTTGAAACCTAAGCTCTGATACCACCTGTAACAGCCCCACCTCTCCCAAGGGCGAACCCAAGGGTATCAGCGGGCTGCTGCCCAGCTCTCGCCGAGACTCACTACGAATTCTCAAACAATAAACCAAACATTCATTCGTAAAGTCATCAACATAAAATATTAAAATTTCTAATAAACTCTTACAAAATACAAACCCCAAAATTTCATCGAAATTACATTAATAATAACTCTAAAATTCCATAATCCATCAAATTCATCCATTAATTTCAATCTTATACAAAAAGGGAAAATCCTATACAAGTACTAACTTCCTCGATTCACGTGCCTTTCCTCGGAACCTGTTAAGGAAAACAAATTGGGATGAGCTAACGCCAAAGAAAACATGCACAAGCAACTCAAAGCAATTAAATCAATTTATAAAACAATAAAAGAGCGAAACAGTGAATTTAGCAATAAAGCTTTTAAACAATACAATTTAAAGGATACAGTTGCCGGCTCCACATTTCCGAAATCTCGGTAGTTACTTTCTCCGCTTCACAAGTATCAATTTCTGGCCATACGTTGACACTCCGTCAACCACTCACTCTCACACCATATTCGTCCACTTTTCTCCCTCTCCCGTCTACTTACACCCCCTTGACCGGGCCCGAACTCCTAAATTTGAGAAGTGTTTGGCAACCCACTATGAGTATGCCAAGTCGGTGGACTCATTCCAACCGACGTACTTTAAACAGTAAAAACCCATGGTTTTCCCAACCCTTGCCCTAGCCCCTGTTGCCGGACAAGGTGAAGGGATCCCCAATGGGGTTTGGGCGTCCCCATAGTTATAAACAATTCAATCAAGTCAAGCAGTTGAACAAGAAACCATTTAAATAGTTAAGCTCATTTTGAGACAATTCAAGAATGTGAGCGCGATAAAGTACACGCTCACCAGTTCACACAAGCATGCTTTTCAAATTATTTACATCACTTAAAGCAATTAAACATGCACTTGAACACTCACCGACAAAGTAGGGGTCGGAGTCCAAGTTTTGGTCAGTCGAAAATTCAGCACTTTGCCCTAAAATAATTAAAAGAGAACAAAAATGAGTTTTCCTAATCACCAGTCAAGTTTAGTTCAAAAAGTCGAAAGTTCGACGATTTCCCAAGTTGGGCTGAAAATTTTGAAAAATCATAACTCAAGTTATACAAGTCAGAATTTTACTCATTTGGTACCGTTGGAAACCTCTTTAAAAGATCTAAAACTTTACAGAAGACATAAAATTAAAATTATGGACGAAATTAACCCAGATTTCCGTTGAACATTCAGCTACAGTAAGTCAACAGCGTCCGTCAGGCTGGTTATCCAGCACATTTTGAAAATCCGCCAAAAATTACAGAAAATTAATTAACCTCTGAAATTTATAAAGAATATAGTCCTACATAAGAAGTTTCAACAGCCACTGACGGAACTCAATTCTGACATCCGAGCATGAAATGACAACAGTGCAAACAGAGGCTACTAGGAATTCTGCAGTTCTGGGATTTCGAAAATACAGGACAGTTTTCAAGTTGCTATTTGAGTGACGAATTCAAGTCCAAAAATTACCAAATTTGGTACACCAAAACTAACATATATAGGCTAGGTTCACACCAGATTTCAGCCATTAATTCAAGCAAATTACTGTCAAACCGAAATGAACTCAAACGGTGCTCAAAGCTGGGGAAGATTTTCCAGATTAGAGAGGCAGTTTTGAAACATCATTTGAGTAACGAAATGGTACTGGAAAAATGCCAAATTTTTCAGACAACAACCTCAGTATATGAGCTACATCTGTACCAAAATTTAGCTAAAATCTCGCATAGAAAGACAGTGAACAAAGCAACTAATATCAGGGCAGCAAGGTTCGATAAATCTGGAAACTGTTTTCCAGATTTTAACTTCATTTTTTCCTTGCGATTTTGACACACCAAATGGAATGATTTTTGCAAATAAATTTACATACATATAGACCAACATTTCAACTCCCAAAATAGCCAAGAAACTCACGAAAATATGGAGCTAAAACAGGGCATAAAAATCGCTAAAGTGAAACCGGCAGCATAACCTTCCTCATCATTTTTTTCTCCAGTTTTTCCTTGCTTCAATCCATCACCAACTTTGCCCGACTCCTAAGGAATATGTGTGGGCAAATTTAACATCTTAACCACCAACATTTAATCATCAAATTCAGCTCTTAAGTTAGCCAAAAATACAGCCACGAAAATTCAAGGAAAATCAGAAAAAAAAAAATGCACCCCCAATTTCCTTCCTCTAGCCGGTTTTCCTTGAGGTTTATTTTCCCACTTCATACAACAATTCTCAAGCATATACACACATATATCTCCATTTAACCAACAAATAGACAAATTCATACACTTTTGTGGGAATTCCAAGAGCCCACTCAACAACCCAAAATCAACTCAACAACAAACAAGAAGCTACAAGCTTCAAAACTAAACAATTAGAACAAAGGAATTAGAGTTTGTTGGAGAACTTTCACCTCAAATAGCTCAAGGAAATTCAAGCTTGAGATGTGATCAAACCCCCTCTCCTATCAAGCTCCTAGCTGGCTCTCCTACTCTTTCTTGTTGATCCTCAAGCTCCAAGTGAACAAGGGTGGAAGACTACTCAAGGTTTCTTGGTGGATTTGGGTGGTGGATTTGGGTGGAATTTTGGTAGTTTTTTGGAGATGAATTGAAGGAGAAAATGGGAAAGGGGAGGTAGGCTGAAATGAGGAAGAAGAAGAGGGTTATCGGTTGTTTGGTAAAGTGGGAAAAAGTAAAGGGAAGAAGAAATGTAAAGTTTTGTTTTATGGTGCCAAAAGTCAACTTTAATTTGTAGACAAAATGCTCCAATTGGAGTTTAATCTTAATCACTCACTTCTAATCCCTCAATTAGCTTTTCTAAATCTACTAGCGATCATTCTTATTCTCTGAATGTACATCACTCTCAGTCCGAAAATTTGTCTCGAAAAACGTGCCCATTTTCTTTTTTCACAATTAAGTGACAGAAAAATCAAATTGATGTTTAAAAATGGTTTTTAAAATAAAATGAGGTAATTTATGATGTAAATGCAATTAAAATGATTTAAAACAATTAAACAGATATTTAGAGAAATTAAATAATTTATTAAATAAATAGGTCAAATAGAAATAAAATTTTCTGTCCTTACAGATCGAGCATTGTACCGTACTTTGCACTGCCATTGGGTTAAGGATATAAAGTAGTGCCCTCACTAACAGTAATTGCTTTTGGTAGTGGTCAGCACTTGATCCTAACAAGTGGTATCAGAGCGACGTCGCGGGTTCGAGTCTCCCAGACTGGTGCTGGGGGGTTGATTGTTGGACTTGTGGAGTTGTAGCACCACCCTTTGACTCGGATCAAGATTCATAGACCTGATCGTGTGACTAACCACCTGACCCGCGGCACCCATGGGAGGTGCAGTCTATTAGGCTGACCGAGCGTTGTACGGTGCTTTGCGTTGCCATTGGATTAAGGAAATAAAACAGCACCCTCACTAACAGCAATTGCTTTTGGTGTAGCGGTTAGTGCTTGATCCTGACAAGAGAAGTAGTGACTAATGTGAGGAAATGGGGAACTATCTATACTCAAAGTCAACACATGGTCAAGGCACCAATTTACTTGACAATTAATCATAAAATATTAAACATGTAATTTGATAATGAAGCTCACTAAAAGTAAAGCTAGTAGTAACTAACAAAATAAATTAAAATATATTAAAATGTAGTCATGGAAAAAGATTTCAAGGGATTTCAAAGATAAATAAAATGCACTTTAGAGTAGCTTAAGTGGCAATTAAAGAGAGAAAACAATCATAATTGTAAAGTTAACATTCTACTAGGGACTAAATTGAAAAGATCTAAAATTTTTTAGGATTTGAACATAATTTTTCAAAAGATTAGGGTCAAACTTGGATAAAAGGAAAGCCTAGGTGGTAAAATATAATTAAAATAGGGCCTAAGTGAAAGAAACCAAAAGATTTTGGGCCTGAGTGAGATTATTTAAAAACTTAGAGGTCAATCCATAAATCTGAAAAAGACAAGGCCAAGAAAACATTTTTGGGTCATTTTTGTGTTTGGGCTATAGCATTTTGGCCCAGACAAAAATTACAAACTATTTCTTGTAAAAAAACTGACAAGCCTATTTAAAATCAAGCAATCTCAAATTAACAAATTTTATCGAATATAAACCTCAAAACCCAACTACAAGTACAAATAATAAAAAGTCCAATCATAAATCCAATTCAAGAATAAATGCCAGTGCAATTTTCTCTTCCCCCCTCTCTTCTTTTTTTTTTTTTCTTTCTTTTTCCTTCTCCTTCATCTCTAGTAAGACCAGCTCGCTGGCGGCCATAGAATTTCGGCATCTCCAGTTGTCGGCGAGCTCTCTGGTCACCAAATTTCACAAAAATACACATCCCCACTCGATTTTTCACATAGAGTCCATTTCCAAATTTAGATTTCACAAAAAATGAATGGATCATGGTGAAAAATGGCAAAGACAATCCAGCTTCTCTCTCCTCCGAAATCACAAAAATCAAACCCACAAATTCACACAAAATACACCTACATGCTCCTTACAAGATGGGAAATTCAAAACAACTATTAAATCCACAAGCAAAGGTCATGAAATTATAAGTTCACATGCAAAGTTGAAATTTCTTCATGAAATCCATTTTGCCAAAATTGAAAGCTAAACAACATGAAAATAGGGAAGAGAAAGCTTTGGTGATGACGAATATAATAGGGTTGGCTAGAAAATCCTGGTTTGCCTTGGTCTTGCACCTTAACTCATTTCCTCCTCATTTTTCCACCTTTTTTTTGTATTGTGTGTAAGTGCCTATTTGTGTGTGCAGGTGTGTGTGTGTTGTGTATTTGTCTTTGAAAGGGAGAGTGGAGAGCACGATTGTGTGCTTTGTGCTTGGGAAAGAAGATGAGAGTGGTGAGTGTGAGTGTGTGCTTGGGTGAGAAGAGGAGAGAGTGTGGTAATGGGAGTGTTAGTTGGAAATGGAGTGATTTGATTCTTATTTGTTCAAAGAGATAACCAAGAGAGGTATGGGAGGTGGAGTGTAGAGTTGGCTTTCATATAGGTTAGTTGAGGAAAAAAATGATTGTGAATTGGCAAAATCTTAAGGAAAGAAAAAAATGGGGCAAGTGCTAGAAAATTTATTAAAGACTCCAAATTATTTTCACTAATGATTTTGATTGGTTTTTCTCTTTTTTCTTTTTTCCATTCTTTAAAAAAAACCTACAAAATAAGAAAAATGCATGTTAAAATGCATGAAAATAAATGAACAATAATTAGATAAAAATTTTTAGAAAAATAATAAGAGATAGTAAAAGTTTGGTGTCTACAACGAGGTATACCTCGCAAATCCCTGAAACTCACATTTCCAGAGGGAAGATGTAGGGGAAGAAGAAATACAGGTGAGAAATGCAACCCACACCGTGTAACCTGGCACGTATTTCCTTGATGTTGACGTATTTCGACTGCTTTGCAACTTGTATCTCATTTCCAACTCGTTTCCAGGCATTTCCAACTCATAATTTTAGCTGTAATTATACAAGATGGACTTGGAGAATTGAGAATCATATTATGGCAATATTATGAAGACATTTCTCCTTTTTAAACACCTATAAATACCCTTGTATTTCATTGATTCAAGCATCGTTTTAGGGGGTAGAAATAATAAAGAACTAGAGTTTAGTTCTAGTTTCTTAGTTTTATATCTCTATTTTCATATTGAAAGTATTTTCGTACCAAAGAAAGCCTTACAGAGAAAGTGAGAGACAGTCTTGTACTTAGCATATTTGAGAGTTCAACTTGTGAAGGAGTTCAAGAGTTCAATTTCAAGAAATTGAATAAGATTTCTTCTTCCTAAACATTTATCTCTTATGCTTAGTTACCACGCTTTATTGCAAGTTCTATCTAAATTTAGGCATGCTTAATATAATGTTTTGCTAAACTTCTCACCTCCTAGGGTGAAGATGAATTTGTTGTAGTTTTGATATAGAATAGTTAGGTGTGACAATTCTTCTTCATCATTATGCTAGTATGAAAACTTATGCTTGCTATTTATGGTTGCTTGATCACCAATTATAAATTATTTGATGATTGCTGAGTAATGAAAGTAGCCTTCAAATAGATTTTGGTTCTTGAACACTTGCCTTGTTCTCACAAAAGTAGTTAGTATGGTTCGTTGGATTTTCATGCAATAACTTCATTGAACTTATTAAACTTGTGTCTAACCTTTTCTCTATGAAAGTAGGTTAATGAAGGATTCAAGAAGTTGAGAAATTGGTAAAAGCAATTTCCACAATATATGTTCATTGATGAAAGAGAGGACATGTTTTGGGAAGTTATTTTCTCAGTAAATCATTGGAGCAAGAGCATAATTAATTTAACTAATTTCTAATCTTGACTCAACAAGGGATTCTAATCCCTAGGAATCTCTTACTTGATCTTTGAGCTAATTACTTCTAACTTGTTAATTACCTTCAATTTTACTTCTTGTTATTTACCGCCTACATATGGTTGGTTCTACCACCTAAATGGCCGATTTTATTGCTTAACTACTAAGGCTGGTTCTACCACCTAACTACTACTTTTATGATTGGTTATACTGCCTATTTCTCTCATTTAATTTCTTTTGCATTTACAATGGCTGGTTGTACCAGCTAAGTGCTTATCTTTAATCATTTGTCTAGATAATAAGTGAGTAATTAAACTTTCGTGCTTGCCATCCCTAATCCCTGTGGATTTGACCCAATACCCTATATTTGTTGATCCGTATACCTGCAGTAAATAGAATTTCGTACACTAAACCCCTATCAGTAGAAAGGCCTTAGAAAGTGATTCCATGTATTTCTATGTCAAAATTATATTTTGATACAAAGAAATAAATTAGTTTAAATAGAGTAGACACATACTCTATGACTAATATGAGATAAGTAGAGTGGAAAGATATTCATTACATGAGAAACATTCATAGAATTATCTACTTGACCATCTCATCATTTGGGTAGTCACGATATATTGCTTGATACTAATTTGATCTAGAAGAATTAGTTGATTGATTAGTTGTATCAATGATAAATTAAAGGTGTTTAATTTATCTAGTTCTTATTTATTGAGAATTAAAACTTATACTAAAAAAATTATAACTTATTATCCATGTGTATGAGAACTTAATGAGATTACACATATTATAGTTTGATTTATAAGACAAATAAATTTGAGAGACTTACTGTGCAAATAAATTTAAGTCTTCCAATTAAAAGAATTATATTAAATAAAGAAGGTGAATCCAGATGGAAACTAGTTTCACATTTCTAAAAAGATTCGAAAAACCGATTTGTTTATAAATACTCTCATGGCTTATGCTAATAATATTGATGAACACAAATCAAGTTGTGTGAGATTTTATGAAAATCTAGTGAGAGAAATAGAAAGAAAAATCGATTGGTAAGTGAGAGAATCTTTAGCCAATTTTAGAATTAATAAAGCCTAAGTGTTTTTTCATCTTCTCCAAGAATAATTTGAGTGCTTATTTCTTGGTAGTTGTGAGATCCCACTTTTTCCCAAATTTTGGAAAATATTAAATAATGTTAATTATGGTAATTATTGTTTGCCAAGGTGCTTATATGGTTTGTTTTACTTCTTAAAGTGTTTGGCTTTAACTATTTTGTTTTACAAGTTTGAAAACCTAATATGAAATTAAAACCCTAATTGGTGTTAATTGAACAACTTTAATTTTTTGAAACCCTAATTTATAGTAAAACCCTAGTTGTATATTAAACCCTAATATGTTTTCTCAAAACCCTAATTATATGTAAAAATCAAACGTTTGTTATTTCATGAATTTTCGGTGTGAACTTGCATGCTCACGAGAGTTAATTACGGTAATTGGGTGATTAGTGACCTAGCTAGGTGTAATTAAGTATTATTGGATTAAGTTGGATTTACAACTTATG
Source organism: Gardenia jasminoides (assembly GCA_013103745.1). Taxonomy (NCBI): domain Eukaryota; kingdom Viridiplantae; phylum Streptophyta; class Magnoliopsida; order Gentianales; family Rubiaceae; genus Gardenia; species Gardenia jasminoides. The sequence continues at coordinate 24,709,354 of CM023102.1, read as the reverse complement.
GACTTAATTGATAGGAAAAGAAATCATTTGGGCAAGAGTGCAAACCCACTTAAGTTGCTAGGTTGCTTTGGCTTGAGATAATTGACTTGGATTTGAATCAAATTTTGACTAAGCTAAATAAATATCTAAGAAACTTATCTCTTAGCTAAAAACCAGCCAAGAGGATCGGGTGCAAGGCTGGAAAAAGAAGAAGGAAAACCGTGGGAAAAGAGAAGGAAAGAAAGAGAGAAAAATGAGAGAAAAAAAAAAAGACAGAAAAGCTTGGGAATTTTTGCCAATTTCAACCATCCAACTTTGATTTGGAGTTAGGAGGAGAAGATTGCACTTGGGAACTTCGAGTTGCACCAAGAACATAAGCTAGAAAGGTATTCTTTCTATCTTTACAAGCTGGAATTTTGATTGAGTTGATGAAGTTGTTGGATTTTGTTGTTGTTTTGACTTGATTGAGGATCATGTTTAGCTTCTTAGATGAATTTAGGGTATAGATTGTTGGATTTTCTTGTGTAAAGCTTCAGAGCCAAGAAGAAATCAATAGGGTTAATTTTCTGTCTTAATTTCTGTCCGAATTTGCTCTGGATATTTGAGTATGATAGAGGCTGAATTAGCTTTAGCACAAAACAGGAAAGTTGTATATAATTGAGTGAGGATTCTACCTGTAAATTCTCAGATGAATCGGAGCACTGTATCATGTGAAATGACAAAAATACCCCTGACTGCTCTGCTCCCCTGTTTTACCCGACAGTCTCCAGTTTCAGCCAACTTGTCGGATTTTCTGGTATCAATTGACAATGAACTAGAGTCTTATTTTTATATCATTGAAATACCTATGAATATAGTTTTAAAATCCACTGACGGCACTCGATTTCGATATTTCTACATTGAGTTATGGATTTTCTCGCGAAACTGCTCCTGCTCTCCTGACGTAACCGACAGTTTTCTTAAGTCTCTGTAATTACCATTTTTGACCATGAAAATGCATGAAGTGAATTTTGATGGCTTCATAAAAATTGTAGAGCTTTGTCTTAGCTTCGAAATGGTGTGAAATTCAACTCAATACGATAAGTGTAGCTCTGGTTTTGATCGAAATACCAGGAGGTGTCAAATCTGGCAAAGTTGATGTTTCTCTTTTATACTCATTCCTTCATTTTGGTTTGGTTCAAATACTTTTCTTGGTTCAAAATAACATTTTTCACTCCATTTTATACCTGGACTCTTGCTCTAAATGTTTGAAGTTCTTCCCTTGATTTGAGCTAAAGGTTTAGTAAGTTTGGACAATAATTTTGGGGGATTAAGTTGGACTATTAATGTGAGTTGCTTGAGGGTTTAAAATAAAAGTTTTTCACTTGTTATGAATTAGAATTGGTAAATTCTTGTTATATTATGTTGATCTCAGGATTCAATTATGCCCTAAAAATTAAATGGTGATTGGTGATTTATGTGGACGAGTGTGAAACTTGGTGAGTATTCATAAAACTGTTTCAAATCGAAAGTTTCTACTGTTAATTGCATCACTTCATGATGACATGTGTGTGCTTGTATGTACATGATTTGGTTCAGTGAGTATGTGGTGGTCTTGTACTTGACACCAACGGCTCCACTTGATTTCTAGTGCAATGACTCGTTCGAGCCAACGGCTCTGCTGTTAATGATTAGTATTCTACTGTTCAGTGACTCGTTTGAGCGTTGGGTGTTTGAGTGCAATGACTCCACTGGCTCACCAGAGCAAATAAAATTTGTTCATTTGATACCTAATCACTGTTCAATAAACTAAATTACTGAGTTACTTATTTGCCAACTTATTTTCATTAGATACTCACTGAGCTTTCGCTCACCCCAAAAATATTTATTTTCCTTCCATAAGAATCGAGGTGATCGGAAGCATGTGTAGTAGCCTTATTAGTAATTTTGGAGTATTTCTGGTACAATTGTAATTTTTGGTTGAGTTGTAATTTATATTTTGGAGAACTTGGGTTGTATTTACTATTGGGACATACTTGTGGATTTTAGCATTTTTGTACTTTTGGAGTTTAGAATTGTAATTGTTATTTATTGGAGTTTTTAATTTGTAATTAATTGAGGACTGTAGTGAGTCCTGACGAGAGTTGGGCAGGCGGTCCGCTAACCCCTCTGGTTCACCTTAGGGGAAGGTGGGGCTGTCACAATAGTAGCTAATAAATTTTTGCCTTAATTGATTTCTACTTATGACCGATCTAAATAAAGAGTCATATGGATCATCATTAGGGGCTAGACATTTGGCTAGTTTCAAGTGGATTGTGAAGGACTTCGCACACACCCTTTGATTAGTGTTTAAGAAGATTTATTACAATCATGGAGGTAGCCTTTTTAAACTAATTCTTCATCACACGGAGTTAATCAAAATACTATCCACTAAAGAATAAAATTTTTTAAAATTTTCACTCTACATACTCATATGATTTCTTATAATGGTAGTAGAACTAATTTTGAATAACCCATATAATAAATTTTTTTAATTATCATAAATTTTGATATGATTGAATTTATATGCTATTCTTGAATTTAGAAATTTAAGTTTTTATGAACTAGCATAATCAATTATATGGTAAAAAAATTTTCACATATTTTTTATGGTTCTGATTTTTGTTTCTTATCATAGATAGCTTGTTCATGGATAGAATATTATGATGAGATTAGAAGAAAAATATAAACCTCCACCATGAAAGCTCTAGATAAGTTTATGACAAAATCATGAAGAAAAACCTTAGTTTTTTGCATTGCATGGCATTCTATTCTTGCTAAATTTTTTGTTGTGATTTTTCATGATATTTTTTTCTTTATGTGTCCTCAATATCTTATCAAATGTTGATAAAAAATATTGGAGAAAAATAACATTGAAATTCATCATTTAAAAATTCAGAAAAAGTACATGCTCCATGCTATTTAGGGTTCTTCTTGTGTGGCTGATTTGTTCTTAGTCCTGAGGCTAATTTTATCTTGATTGTTCATCATAAGATGATGATATTTGTTATTCTATGATTAGAAAAGTTTTGAAAATTTGGTACTAAAAGGAATTAAAATAAAATTGAAAACTAACTAAAATTCCATTGGGAAATTAGTTTTCTCATTGAGTAAGATTTCTAATTTGGTTTCAAATTAGTGTTTGGATACTAAATCATATTTGGAAATTACCAAGGATTCCAATCTTATTTATAATTAAGGATTCCAATCATACGAATGAACCAATTTCTACTCTAAATTTGAAAATTCTAGTTTGACTAGAAATTTTAGTATTCGAAGTTTCTATTTTATTTTGTGAAATTTCTATGTGATTTTAAATCTAAAAATTTGTTCTAATAAGATTGGAAATAATTAAAATCATACAAATATAGAATAAAATAAGAAAGTAAAGCTGACTTTAGAAACTTTTAAATTTAATGAAGTTTGAACTGGAAAGTGTTTACATATAAAATAAAATAAGAAAGTAAAGCTAACTTTGGTAACTTTCAATTTTAATGAAGTTAGAACTGGAAAGTGTTTACATATTTTTAGAAACTTAGAAATTTAATGAGATTAAATTTAGAAAGTTTTCTAAAGTTAGTATTTGAAATTCAAAAAATGTTTTAGATTATTTACAATTATTAATCAAGGGTAGAATTTTAGACTTGAATTGGAAATAATTGTTTGGATAGAGAAAGAATTCTTATTTTGGAAAATTCTTATTATTATTATTTTTTTTTACAAATAGTTGTTCACGGTTTTGAAGTTTGGAAATGGTTTCCAATGAGATTAGAAGGTGTTTTCCATGAATCTTTAGACACATTTTAAAAAAATTTAGATATGCAGCCAAATCCATTTAGATCAAGCACGAATCCACAGTGCAGATCCTCTACATAGTTTCCCAATGTGAGGATTCGGCACTGAATCATGTTGGACATGAAGCAGATCTGTGAACCAGATCATGGTCAATAGGGTGATTTTCACCCGATGGTGCAGGTCCAAATCTGTGCTCGGATCATTTTAGATCCAACGGCGCAAAAATGATATACTAAAATATTATTTTTACTTATACTAAAATGATATACTAAAAATGAAAATCATTTTTTACTTATAGTATATAACTAAAATATTTTTAATTTTTAAACATAAATGATTTTCCAAGAAATTTTAAATTAACCCAATTTCAGCGCAAAACTCAATCTAGAAAAATGAGTTGAGATAAAATATTACATGCATGCATTTTAAATGTGAATTCTAACTAAAAAGTAAGATTTTTTTTTATCTTGTATTGGGTCTAGATTTGTTGAAATCTATGTAAGAACAAATCATAAACTTTAATAGCGAGTTGGGTTGGGTTGGATCAGGTTGGGCCAAACTAGATGGTATTGGGTCAAGTAAATTAAAATATTTAGATGGAATAAATGATGGTGGTTAAGTGAAAACAATTTAAAATACTGATTTATTGAGTTTCTACTTTAGGCGTTTTATAAATAGTTAAAAACAACAATTTTGATGTTTTCAAGACAAGACTCATGTTCATAAACATTTCTCTTCTTTGTAAAACACAAACAATTTTAACAAACGCTATTTTTTATTTTTGTTTGTCAAAATCTACAAACAAAAATAGAAAAACAGGAAACATAAACGTTACCAAATGGCCCTTTAGTTTTTAGTTTTAGTATGTTTTGAATTGGAGCCTGCATGTCTTGCCTTCTCTATACATTCTCAATATAAATTCTCTTCTTATTTCACTTTCCTTAAATGTAATTCAAGATTTCTCTCAATAACATATAATACATTAGGGACATGATGAGGATCTAAACTGTTTAGGATGGATTTACAATTGTAATCTACAAAGGAGATGGACATAGTACCAATTCAATCATGGCAAACATATAAAGGCCTATAGGGCATGGGGATATTTCTCGTCCCTTAGTTTAACCATCTACTTACCTTTTGACCCAAGAAAACTAGTTTAGGAATAAAATTTATAATCATCCATGTTTAATTATAGTATGTTTTAATTTATGTTGATAAATCAATATGCATGCTATATACTTGATGAGACTAACTTTAAATTGTAATTGTCTAAATTCTCTCTAATTAATATTAAGTCAGGGCCTAATGTTGCTTTCCATTTTAAAGTTGAAATGAGAGTTCTTGTTCAATGTTACATTGTTCACGTTAGTGAATGGCACTTTACCAAAGATAAGATGACATCTCAGAATAATGGGGTTAAACTTAATAATAACATATAATTTGTTAGTCCCGATTAAGGCTACGTGCTATAGAGGCAAAGGTTGAGAAACACATATAATTTGCTTTGCTAAGTGTTGATAACTTAACTATATAGAAGTTACAGTAGTCGTAATTGATAGTAAGTACCCATTTGCTGAAGTCATAGTTGGCTTGTTCGCCTTAGTGAAGGTCAAAATAACCAAAATGAGATTTTAGCCTACTTAAATTTTTTTAATTCTTGAATTTATACAGGAGGGTATAGATTTAAATAAAATAGTGGGAGTAACATCAAACTTAATTTTTATGTCATTTTTACTTTTTTAACATAAATAGTAATTTTTATTTATCTCTATTTCTTGTTATAGAAATTACGAGTTACTACATATTATTGTTGTGAGGGACCAAAATTTTATTTTATTTAAAATACATAATAATATATTTAGATTATGCTTATTCACTAAAATATTAGTGAATTTATACTTTGAATTATTATTTTCCAATTTAGAGAATTTTTCGAGAATTATTTGCCGGTGTTTGGTTTCAGCCAGTTTAAGTGTCGATTTCTGTTTCGAGACGTGAATAGTGACTTTAAGATGAAACCGAGTATATGTAGACATATTACAGAGATATATTTAAGGAAGGACAATGTCGGAATGAGAAAAACCAATAAAAGTTAGAGTGTCGCGCGTTGACACGACAAAAAGTGGAGTTTGACCACTTTGTCCCTAAATTAGGGATCACTACACTTTTTGTCTCCTTAAAGTCTTGTTTCTTGCTCCCTTGCTCCTCATTTTTCAGCCACACTTGGAGCTTTAGAGAGAGAGAGGGCCGAATTGGAGAGAGAGAGAGAAAAGAGAGGGTTTCAAGCTTTCTTCTTCTTCTTCTTCTTCTTCCTCAATTTTCTTTGATATTTTAAATTTCTATTGGGAAGTCTCAGCCTCCGCCGGACACCCTTCTATCTCCCATTTTTGATATTTTAAATTTTCGTTGGTGAGTCTCAGCCTCCGCCGGGCACCATTCTATCTCCCATTCTTGATATTTTAAATTCTGTTGGTGAGTCTCAGCCTCCGCCGGGCACCCTTCTATCTCCTATTCTTTATATTTTAAATTCCTGTTGGTGAGTCTCAGCCTCCGCCGGGCACCATTCTATCTCCCATTCTTGATATTTTAAAATTCTGTTGGTGAGTCTCAGCCTCCGCCGGGCACCCTTCTATCTACCATTTTTGTTATTTTAAATTCCTGTTGCTGAGTCTCAACCTCCGCCAGACACCCTTCTATCTCCCCTTCTTGATATTTTAAATTTCTGTTGGTGAGTCTCAGCCTCCGCCGGGCACCATTCTATCTCCCATTCTTGATATTTTAAATTTCTGTTGGTGAGTCTCAACCTCCGCCGGACACCCTTCTATCTCCCCTTCTTGATATTTTATATTTTTGTTGTTGAGCCTCAGTCTCCGGCGGACACCTTTCTATCTACCATTCTTGATATTTTTAATTTCCGTTGGTGAGTCTCAACCTCCGCCGGGCACCCTTCTATCTCCCATTCTTGATAATTTAAATTTCTGTTGGGGAGTCTCAACCTCCGCCGGACACCCTTCTATCTCCCCTTCTTGATATTTTAAATTCCTGCTGTTGAGCCTCATCCTCCGCCGGACACCTTTCTATCTACCATTCTTGATATTTTTAATTTCTGTTGGTGAGTCTCAACCTCCGCCGGGCACCCTTCTATCTCCCATTCTTGATATTTTAAATTCCTGTTGGGGAGTCTCAGCCTCCGCCGGGCACCCTTCTATCTCCTATTCTTTATATTTTAAATTTCTGTTGGTGAGTCTCAGCCTCCGCCGGGCACCATTCTATCTCCTATTCTTGATATTTTAAATTTCTGTTGATGAGTCTCAGCCTCCGCCGGGCACCATTCTATCTCCCATTCTTGATATTTTAAATTTCTTTTGGTAAGTCTCAACCTCCGCCGGACACCCTTCTATCTCCCCTTCTTGATATTTTAAATTCCAGTTGTTGAGCCTCAGCCTCCGCCGGACACCTTTCTATCTACCATTCTTGATATTTTTAATTTCTGTTGGTGAGTCTCAACTTCCGCCGGGCACCTTTCTATCTCCCATTCTTGATATTTTAAATTTCTATTGGGAAGTCTCAGCCTCCGCCGGGCACCCTTCTATCTCCCATTATTGATATTTTAAATTTTCGTTGGTGAGTCTCAGCCTCGACCGGGCACCCTTCTACCTCTCCTTCTTGATATTTTAAATTTTTGCTGGTGAGTCTTGACCTCCGCCGGGCACCATTCTATCTCCCATTCTTGATATTTTAAATTTTTGTTGTTGAGTCTCGGCCTTCCCCGGGCACCCTTCTATTCTCGTTCTTGATATTTTAAATTTCTGTTGGTGAGTCTCAGTCTCGACCGGGCACCCTTCTACCTCCCCTTCTTGATATTTTAAATTTTTGCTGGTGAGTCTCAACCTCCGCCGGACACCCTTCTATCTCCCATTTTTGATATTTTAAATTTCTGTTGAGAAGTCTCAGCCTGAGCCGGGCACCCTTCAATCACCCAATCTTGATATTTTAAATTTCTGTTGGTGAGCCTCAGCCTCCGCCGGGCACACTTCTATCTACCATTCTTGATATTTTAAATTTCTGTTGGTGAGTCTCAACCTCCGCCGGACACCCTTCTATCTCCCATTTTTGATATTTTAAATTTCTGTTGAGAAGTCTCACCAGCTGCACCTTCAATCACCCAATCTTGATATTTTAAATTTCATGAGCCTCACCTCCGCACACTTCTATCTACAATTCTTGATATTTTAAATTTCTGTTGGTGAGTCTCAACCTCCGCCGGACACCCTTCTATCTCCCATTTTTGATATTTTAAATTTCTGTTGAGAAGTCTCAACCTGAGCCGGGCACCCTTCAATCACCCAATCTTGATATTTTAAATTTCATGGTGAGCCTCACCTGCACACTTCTATCTACCATTCTTGATATTTTAAATTTCTGTTGGTGAGTCTCAACCTCCGCCGGACACCCTTCTATCTCCCTTTCTTGATATTTTAAATTCCTGTTGGCGAACCTCAACCTCCGCCGGGCACCCTTCTATTCTCCTTCTTGATATTTTAAATTACTGTTGGGGAGTCTCAGCCTCCGCCTCCACCGGGCACCCTTCTATCACCCAATCTTGAAATTTTCAATTTCTGTTGGTGAGGCTCGGCCTCCGCCGGGCACCCTTCTATCCTCTTTCTTGATATTTCAAATTCCTGTTGGGGAGTCTCAGCCTCCTCCGGGTACCCTTCCATCTCCCATTCTTGATATTTTAAATTCCTGTTGGTGAGTCCAAACCTCCGCCGGACACCCTTCTATCTCCCATTCTTGATATTTTAAATTCCTGTAGGCGAGTCTCAGCCTCCGTCGGGCACACTTCTACCTCCTTCTTGATATTTTAAATTCACAGGAGTCTCAGCCTCACTGGCACCCTTCTACCTCCTTCTTGATATTTTAAATTTTTCAGTCTCAACCTCCGGACACCCTTCTATCTCCCATTTTGATATTTTAAATTTCTGAGAAGTTCACCCTTCAATCACCCAATCTTGATATTTTAAATTTCAGGAGCCTCAGCCTCCGGTACACTCTTCTACCATTCTTGATATTTTAAATTTCTTGGAGTTCAACCTCCGGACACCCTTCTATCTCCTTTCTTGATATTTTAAATTCCTCATGAATCCTCAACCTCCGCCGGGCACCCTTCTATCCTCCTTCTTGATATTTTAAATTACTTTGGGAGTTCTCAGCTTCCACTATCACCCAATCTTGAAATTTTCAACACCCTTCTATCCTCCTTCTTGATATTTTAAATTCTTCTGATATTTTAAATTCATGAGTCTCACCTCTTATCCCGCTTTTTACATTCTATCTCCCATTCTTGATATTTTAAATTCTGATGAGTTTCAGCCACGGCACCATTCTCTCCCATTCTTGATATTTTAAATTTCTTTTGTAAGTCTCAACCTCCTGGACACCCTTCTATCTCCCTTCTTGATATTTTAAATTCCGCTTGTTGAGCTCTCACGGACACCTTTCTATCTACCATTCTTGATATTTTTAATTTCTGTTGGTGAGTCTCAACCTCCGCCGGGCACCCTTCTATCTCCCATTCTTGATATTTTAAATTTCTATTGGGAAGTCTCAACCTCCGCCGGGCACCCTTCTATCTCCCATTATTGATATTTTAAATTTTCGTTGGTGAGTCTCAGTTTCGACCGGGCACCCTTCTACCTCCCCTTCTTGATATTTTAAATTTTTGCTGGTGAGTTTCGACCTCCACCGGGCACCATTCTATCTCCCATTCTTGATATTTTAAATTTTTGTTGTTGAGTCTCGGCCTTCGCCGGGCACCCTTCTATCCTCGTTCTTGATATTTTAAATTTCTGTTGGTGAGTCTCAGTCTCGACCGGGCACCCTTCTACCTCCCCTTCTTGATATTTTAAATTTTTGCTGGTGAGTCTCAACCTCCGCCGGACACCCTTCTATCTCCCATTTTTGATATTTTAAATTTCTGAGAAGTTCACTGAGCCGCACCCTTCAATCACCCAATCTTGATATTTTAAATTCTCATAGGAGCCTCCCTCCGGCATACTTCTATCTACCATTCTTGATATTTTAAATTTCTGTTGGTGAGTCTCAACCTCCGCCGGACACCCTTCTATCTCCCATTCTTGATATTTTAAATTTCTGAGAAGTTCTCAGCCTGCACCCTTCAATCACCCAATCTTGATATTTTAAATTTCTCATGGAGCCTCAGCCTCCGGTACACTTCTCTACCATTCTTGATATTTTAAATTTCTGAGTCTCAACCTCCTTGGACACCCTTCTATCTCCTTTCTTGATATTTTAAATTCTCATAACCTCAACCTCCTGCACCCTTCTATCCTCCTTCTTGATATTTTAAATTCCTCAGCTCCCCTTCCATCTCCCATTCTTGATATTTTAAATTCCTATTCGTGAGTCCAAACCTCCGCCGGACACCCTTCTATCTCCCATTCTTGATATTTTAAATTCCTGTAGGCGAGTCTCAGCCTCCGTCGGGCACACTTCTACCTCCTTCTTGATATTTTAAATTCCTGTTGATGAGTCTCAGCCTCCGCCGGGTACCCTTGTATCCCGCTTGCTTCAATTTAAATTTCGGTTTGTGAGTCTCAGCCACCGCCGGGTACCCTTCTATCTCCCATTCTTGATATTTTGAATTTTTGTTGATGAGTCTCAGCCTCCGCCGGGCACAATTCTATCTTCCATTCTTGATATTTTAAATTTCTGTTGGTGAGTCTCAGCCTCCGCCGGGCACCCTTCTACCTCCTCTTCTTGATATCTTAAATTTCTGTTGGTGAGTCTCAGTCTCTACCGGGCACCCTTCTACCTCCCTTTCTTGATATTTTGAATTTCTGTTGGTGAGTCTCACCCTCCGCCGGGCACCCTTCTATCTACCATTTTTGATATTTTAAATTCCTGTTGCAGATTCTCAATCTCCGCCGGACACCCTTCTATCTCCCATTCTTGATATTTTAAATTCCTGTAGGAGAGTCTCAACCTCCGCCGGGCACCATTCTATCTCCCATTCTTGATATTTTAAATTTCTGTTGGTGAGTCTCAACCTCCGCCGGACACCCTTCTATCTCCCCTTCTTGATATTTTAAATTCTTTGTTGAGCTCTCAAGATCCAACACCTTTCTATCTACCATTCTTGATATTTTAATTTCACAGGAGTTCTCAACCTCCGCACCATTCTATCTCCCATTCTTGATATTTTAAATTTCAGAGTTTCAACCTCCACTGGACACCCTTCTATCTCCCCTTCTTGATATTTTAAATTCTGTTGTTGAGCTGATCCCAACACCTTTCTATCTACCATTCTTGATATTTTAATTTCATGCAGGAGTCTCAACCTCCGGGCACCCTTCTATTCTCCCATTCTTGATAACTTAAATTTTGGGAGTTCTCAACCTCCTCACTGGACACCTTCTATCTCCCCTTCTTGATATTTTAAATTCCTGTTGTTGAGCCTCATCCTCCGCCGGACACATTTCTATCTACCATTCTTGATATTTTTAATTTCTGTTGGTGAGTCTCAACCTCCGCCGGGCACCCTTCTATCTCCCATTCTTGATATTTTAAATTCCTGTTGGGAATCTCAGCCTCCGCCGGGCACCATTCTATCTCCCATTCTTGATATTTTAAATTTCTGTTGGTGAGTCTCAGCCTTCGCCGGGCACCCTTCTTTCTCCCATTCTTGATATTTTAAATTTCTGTTGGGAAGTCTCAGCCTCCGCCGGGCACCCTTTTATCTACCATTGTTGATATTTTAAATTCCTGTTGCTGAGTCTCAACCTCCGCCGGACACCCTTCTATCTCCCCTTCTTGATATTTTAAATTCTCACAGGAGTCTCCGGCACCATTCTATCTCCCATTCTTGATATTTAAATTTCGTTGGAGTTCAACCTCCGGACACCCTTCTATCTCCCCTTCTTGATATTTTAAATGAAGTCTCACTGGCACCTTCTACCTCCCTTCTTATATTTTAAATTCCTCACAGTAGGAAGTTTCCCCACTGGGCACCTTCTTCTCCTCCTTCTTGATATTTTGAACTTGTTATGGAGTCTCAACCTCCTCACCCTTCTCTCCTCCTTCTTGATATTTTAAATACCACATATGGAGCTCAACCTCCGTTGCATCCTTCTACCTCCTTTCTTGATATTTTAAATTTCATAGGTTTAGTCTCAACCTCCGACACCCTTCTATCTCCCCTTCTTGATATTTTAAATTCTTTGTTGTTGAGCTCTCAAAGATCCCAACACCTTTCTATCTACACATTCTTGATATTTTTACTTACATTTGGTGAGTCTCAACCTCACTGGACACCCTTCTATCTCCTTTTCTTGATATTTTAAATTCGTTGGTGCAACCTCAACCTCCATTGGACACCCTTCTCTATCCTCCTTCATTGCCATTCTTTCTCTTTCAATATTTCATTCTTTCTTTGGGCTGAGTCTCAGCCTCACTGGTAATTCTATCTATTCTCCCATATTCCTGATATTTTAATTACAGAGTCCAAACTCACGGGCACCCTTCTATTCCCTCATTCTTGATATTTTAAATTAATTGAACACGGTAGGTAGTCTCAGCCTCCTGCACACTCTTCTTGATATTTTTAAATTCATGGATTTAGTTCACCTAAAAATTTTTTTCTATCCCCCTGTTTCAATTTTAATGCTGAGCTCTGCCCACCGCACCTTCTATCTCCCATTCTTGATATTTTGAATTTTTGTTGATGAGTCTCAGCCTCCGCAACACCTTATCTTCCATTCTTGATATTTTAAATTTCTTGCATGAGCCTCACCCGCCTCTGCACCCTTCTACCTCCTTCTTCTTGATATTTTAAATTTCTCGCTAGAGTCTTCCTCACTGCACCCTTCTACTCCCATTCTTGATATTTTGAATTGTTACTGAGTTCACCCTCACTGGCACCCTTCTATCTACCATTTTGATATTTTAAATTGCTGTGAGTCTCAATCTCCCGGCACCCTTCTATCTCCCATTCTTGATATTTTAAATTCTAGAGAGTTCAACCTCCTGCACCATTCTATCTCCCCATTCTTGATATTTGGGCTGTCATGGAGTTCTCAACCCTTCATGGACACTTTCTATTCCCTCTTGATATTTTAAATTGAAGCCAAGATCTGCCAACACTTTTATTTTACTATTTCTTGATATTTTAATTTCATAGAAGTTCTCTCACGGCACCATTCTCATCTCCCATTCTTGATATTTTAAATTTTCATATGGTTTCAAATCCTCCACGGAATAATTCTATTCTCTCATACTATATTTCACAACATTCTATCTACCATTCTTGATATTTTATTTCATGGAGTTCTCACGGGTAATTCCTTTCTTATCTCTCATTTTAATCTTAATTTCTTTGTAGTTCCTCACCCCTCACGACACTCCTTTCATTCTTCTTGATATATTTAAATTCCTGTTGTTATTTCATCTCCTGGAAACATTTCTCTATTCACCATTCTTGATATTTTTAATTTCGGCAGGAGTCTCAACCTCCTCACGGGCACTTCTATTCCTCTATTCTGATATTTTAAATTGGAATTCGCCGCACCTTTCTATCTCCCATTCTTGATATTTTAAATTTCATGAGTCTGGCTGGCACCCTTTCTTTCTCCCCCATTTTTGATATTTCACTGGAAGTTCCCAGCCCGCAGCACCTTTATCTACCATTTTGATATTTTAAATTCTCGCGTTTGTGTTCTCAACTCACACCTTCTATCTCCCTTGATATTTTAAATTCCTACAGGAGTCCCAGCCTCCTGGCACCATTCTATCTCCCATTCTGATATTTTATCTTTCAGAGTTCAACCTCCCATTTTAACATTCCCTCATCTCCCCTTCTTGATATTTTAATTTCAGAAGTGAGTTCTCAGCTCGGCCGCACATTCTACCTTCTTTTATATTTTAAATTTCGCTAGAAGCTTGCCTTCACTGCATTCTTCTACCTCTTTGATATTTTGAACTTCAGGAGTTCCCAACCTCCACAACAATTTCTATCTCCCTTCTTGATATATTTTAAATATTCATCATGAGTTTCACTCACTGGCATTCCTACCTCTTTCTTGATATTTTAAATCAAGTGATGAAGTTCACCTCTCCGCTGACACCCTTCTATCTCCCCTCTTGATATTTTAAATTCTGTTGAGCCTCAAGATCCCACAACACCTTCTATCTACTCATTTTGATATTTTTAATTTCTCACAGGAGTTCCCTAACTTCCGTCACCTTTCTATCTCCCATTCTTGATATTTTAATTTCTATTGGGAGAGTCTCAGCCTCCACTGGCACCTTCTATTCCCATTCTTGATATTTTAAATTTCCTTGTTGAGCTCTCAAGATTCACACTTTCTATCTACCATTCTTGATATATTTTAATTTCATGCTGAATTTCAATCACGGGCAACCTTATTCCCATTCTTGATATTTTACCATTAAAGTCTCCTGGGCACCCTTCTATCTCTATTATTGATATTTTAAATTTCTATGAAGTGTTCTGCCTCACCGCACCTTCTACTTCCTTCTTGATATTTTAAATTTTTTGCAGGTGAGTCTGACTACTGGCACCATTCTATCTCCCCATTCTTGATATTTTAAATTTTTTGTTGTTGAGTTCGCCTCCTTCTCAACCCTTCTATCTCGCTCTTGATATTTTAAATTTCTGCTGAAGTTCACCTCAAGCAACTCCTTTCACTCCCTTCTTTGATATTTTAAATTTTGCTCAGTTCTCCCACGGACACCCTTCTATCTCCCATTTTGATATTTTAAATTTCTCTTGAGAGAAGTCTTCACTGGTATCGCACCCTTCAATCACCCAATCTTGATATTTAAATTGCTGCATACCTCTCCCGGCCGCACCTTCTATCTACCATTCTTGATATTTTAAATTTCTTGTGATCTCACCTCCTCCATTGACACTCCTTTCTATTCCATTTTGATATTTTAAATTGCTATAGTTCTACTGAAGCTCTGCACCCTTCTTCACCTCCAATCTTGATATTTTAAATTGCTGTTATGAGCCTCCTCCGCTTCTGCATCTCTATCTACAATTCGATATTTTAAATTTCTATAGTTCTCAACCTCCGGACACCCTTCTATCTCCATTTTTGATATTTA